>JALBCR010000622.1:0-419616 GCA_030710515.1 Abscondita cerata
TCAATTGTACTTCGTTCAGTTACATTATTTATAACTAATTCATATTTTATATGTGTTGCATTTCAAAAAGTGCCAAGTTGATAGTTACATCTATGATCATTTCAATTTGCGCTTTTGTGACAACTTTGTATCGCAGGCCTCCCGAATGAACGACTACACATGTGTGCGCTTTGATTTGAGGTTTAGTAACTAAAATTAGAGAAAGAAATAAATGTATAATAAAATTAATTAGGGCGCTTATTCTCGTTACACATAAATTAATTCATTGATTTTGCTATCAGGTGACTATGTATCTAGTCAACTTAATTGTGATACAATTTTGTACTGTTTATCTACTTTGTTGCTAAATGTTTTATTGCTCGTTATAATTATACGTTTTATCGTCTCTAGTCTGTGCCATAAATCAATGGTATCGTCAATTATATGTTTCTTGTGGTAACAGTTTTTTTCTTTGTGTCACGAGTCCTACTATTTAGGACAAATTTATTCTTTTATCCCTACATCGCTCTTAATTCTTGCCAATTACAGCTATCGGTTGCTACTTTAAAATGACTATAGTAATATAAGTTTTTTGCCTAAAACAAACTGCAAGACGTGCTTTCTCCCGTATAAGTACACAATTCAATAGTTCAAATAAAAGTTATGGTTATTTACAGCAACTTTCATTTCATCATTAGTTTTTGTAAAATTAATATTCTTGCAGATACTATTCTTTGAATTTTTGTTAACTTTTCTTCTGTATAAACAGCACCGATAACCTGTGTTTTTAATGTGAATTTAAGTTACCTATCTTTTCATCTCATTCAAAATAAGTGTACAGGGGTTACAGGGGTAATTATATTTATTTTTAAATTGTTTTGAGTAATTAATTCCGTGTTAAACTTGTTGTTAACTTTAGAATTTTAAATTGTCATACCTGGAGTCGCATAATGAAATTATTATTATATTATATTAACTGAATATTACTTTTTGATCTACTGGGCACATTCAACAAATAATACATTTAATAATATTTTAGATAGCTGCCAGAATACAGTTAATTAAACTAATTTAATTTCTTCAGAAAAAATTTGTTTCCACTTTTTCTTGACTATCGCATTACAATCACGTACTGTGTCTTATTATACTATAACACAATATGCAAGATTGTTAATTTTCTTGTTTGCGTGCTTCAGACATATTGCTAATTATCTAATATTTGAAGACCTTTCGTCTATATGAGACTACTGGTCACCAGATAAATGGCCGTTGCCAAATGACCCCAAAATAGGTGGCCGCCACCAACTGCCCTCTGACACAAAATCTAAAATTTTCATTTTAAAAAGATTTTAAAATTTCAAAATACAGTCCTGATGTTATTAAGTGTTACTAACATGGGGATCTTGGTAACGGAGATTGCTTTATTGGCAAAGATAAAAAATAAATTTTAGTAAAATAGTGTATCCATAAACTTGTATCCGACGTTTCGCTAGAGGCACCATCAATATTTTTGTCTTCAAGCGACAATAAAACGGCATATTATTGAACTACTGGCAGACGCTAAAACGCTTTTACCGTCTAAACATTAAAAGCAACAGTTTTTTTGTTCTCACAACTATTTAGAGGTTGGTACATCGGTTATGTCACATTATCAATGTAACAGTAAAGTACCAACTCGATTCGCCGAGAATAAAACGTCACTATAACACTCGAAAATTTCGAAAATTTAAAATAATTCATGAAAACCAGTGATAAACGCTTGAAGAAAAAATAATATAATTCACTTAAAGTTAAAAAGTCCTAGTAAAATAATCTACTATTTTAATATGGGCCTACATTTTTCTCTGTTCAGCTGTTATTTCCTACTGGTTACGACCATATGGTGTAAACTTAGATTTAGGTTTATCACTGCTTAACAGTGTTACAAGTTTTTAATTATTTTGGTTGTCACTTTAATAACATACTAAAATCTGCTTTACCATAAAAAAAAATAATCCACTATATTTTTCAGGCAAAATTCCATTCTGGAATTAAACCACTTTAATCTACTTGAAAAAAAAAACAAATTATAGACACCAAACAAAATGATGATGCTTATGTTGGAAATAAAATATTCTATTAATTTTAGGTAAATGTAATTTCTTCTAAATTTGTAATTTACATAACAATATTTTATCAGTACAACGCCACAACTATATAAATTGAATTGAAGTATGATGTGGAGTAAATTTTTAAAATCAATTTATCAGATTTTATACTTATTTTATTTCTAAAACCTTCCCAAATAGCAGATAGATCAGCCACTACTTTACCGCATAGTAGCCGTACTGTGTGTAAAAATCAAGTTTCAAGACAAGTATGAACAACTGAAAAATGGGCTTTACAGTTTAGGAGGCCAAAAGGTATTTTTAAAGTGATACTCAATCAATATCAGTTCAGCCATGTAATGGCATACTTAATTAACGTTTGAAAGAAAAAAATATTTTTTTGCTGCTGACTGACTGAATAAGAAAATAAGATGTACCAAAACCCTCTCCAGAAAACTGTAGAAACAGAGAGGGGTTGTGATGAGTGGAGGTAAATGAATCACATTTATTAAGACGTGTAACTGTCAGGGGTTCATTTTAGGCATCGGTTCCCTATATCAAAATTTATAATTTTGCACTATTCTTCTAATGTTAAAGTTTGCCACAAGCGTTTAGAAACATCCTGCATATACAGAGTGTCTCATATCTCATGTTTCTTTTCTTACGTCTTGATCTAATTTAATACAGTTAAGCAGCAAAACTATAGAAAAATACTTTCAAAATCTTTTAAGAATAATTTCTTTATACAGGGTAATCAGGATAAAAGGACACTTCTTGTCCACAATTTAGGACACGAAACGTAGCCAAAAGTACTACATAGTTTTGGTTATTTTACTTGTCCCTCCTAAAGAAGATATAGAATTTTATTATATTAATTAAATAAAGGCGAATTTTTATTAATACGTTACGTGAAAAATATTAAACATATTGTGTTTTAATTTTTATGTTTAGAATATGACCCTCCTGGCAGAAGTTTACACCCCAATGGCAAACACCTGCAGATGTTTTTTGTTATGATATTAACTAGATTTTGTTTTCTGAAAAAGAAAGAAAAACAGCTACAATCGAAAAATGTTCATAATTTGATCACACATTTAAGAAATTATTAATGAACGCTAAATTGCTGATGTTCTCGATTGGTTATAAGAACACCATAAAAGAACACACTAAAAACACTAAAAAACTGCACCAAAAAACCTTTACTCGACACGTGTTTTTTTTGGTGCAGTGTTTTGGTGTTTTCAGTTTGTTATATAGGGTGTCCGGAAATTATGAGCAAGAAACTCGAGGGGTGATTCTACTTCAAAAATTAATACTACAAGTTTGTATAACATTTTTTTCTGAATACACATGGGTGTTAATTACGTACCCCAATGCACAAATGTAAAGAATGAATCTTTGACTAATTTTTAAGGTAAAAAGTTTTTTTATGAACATGGGTCACACCAACAGCTTCTAAGATACATGGCGTCCAAAAACTATTTTTATTTGGTTTTTTGTTTATATTTTTGTTAGAAAGTAACATGGCAATTAGACAAAATTTGAGACATTTGGTATATTGATGACGAGAAACATCAGATATTAACTTAGTTTTTGTTTAATGTTAGAGGGGCGTCACATACAGTGTTGTTCCTGAATTTAATTAACCATAACCTTTTTTGTGTCGCATTGTATATTATTTTTAATTAGGCAGACTTATTTTCCATTCAATTTTACATACAAAAAGTACATGGTACTTAATAGGTTAATTCCTCAACAGGTGTGTCGAACTCTCTAGCTTATAGTTATTTTCTTTGCAGAATTTTAAAAACTATGTAAGACTCCTTACACCATTGTGTATTGTTTAGTATTGAATTTTTGAAGCAATTATCAATTTATTTTAAAAACTTTTTCTAAATCGATAGATTTCTTAAAATATTTCACCTTATTACATAAACAAACTTTTGTGTATTATTCGGTCTTTATATGGTTATGGCCAGTAAATTGCAACAGTGTCTTTGCACACTTCTGAAGAAAAAGAGTCTCCAATTTTTTTCAATAACTAGACTTACCGAAATGAGTTGTGAAACAATCGGAAAAAAATTCTTATCACCTAATAATTCTTCGACTCTCATATCAAATAGATGTTGTTAAGGGATGCCATTACATTTTAATTTCGTTGCCAGAATGTAAAAATAGCCAACGGTAAGTAGATAATTTTGAAACACACATAATTAGAGAACAAAATTTATTACACAATGAAAAGTTAAAGGGTTCAAATTATAAATGAATAGTAATAGTTTCATGAGGGTAAATACGTGAATTGTAGAAGTAAATATTTTATAAATTTAAATAATAATTAGATCCATTTCCTTTGCAAGTAGGTACACGTTTTAATTGAATTCTTTTATAGTTAAATAAAGGTTAAGCGCATTTACGTTATTTAAAGAAAACTTTAAAACAATTTAAGTAAATAAAGTACTTACAGTATTAACATTTAAACGTAGAAAAAAGGAATGTTGTATTAGAATTATAAAAGGAGGCATAGTTTGATCCGTGCGTTGACTTCCTTGATTGTGCCGTCTTGGATTTCACCGGTAGATAAATAAATCGATAATTGGTTTCCTAATAAAAATATTCTGTTATATCCTTAATATCTTGCATGGTGATATAAGAAAAAGCAACAACAATTATGTTTCTGTCACAATAGACGATACAAAATGTAGTTAATTCACAGAAGGTAAGAAAAAGACAAAGATAAAAACCGAAGGTAAAGAAAAATGATAAAAATACATAAGAAAAATATTAACAAAATTAAGCGTACCAAAATAAATTTTAAGTTTTTAATGAAGATCAATACACCAACGGTGCAATCACGTTCTCCGTGAGGTTCAGTAATATGGCGTCTTTTGGAGTTCACAACAGAGACTCCTTTTGACAAGTCCCTTGCGCTTGCGCAACTAGACAAAATTTATAATAACATTTGATAGATGTAAATAAATGCAGAAAACATATACGTGGTGAATCAATGCAGATTTTTAGGGATTATTATTTATTATAGCTGTGCTGTTATACTTTAGGTTCTTATTTACAACTTCTATAATGTTTACACAATTAATTAATATGTACATATAAATAATATTAATGTGAATAAGGGTTGGCATGTTTAGGTTTTAGTGGTTTTCTAACCCACAGAAGCAAATGATTTGCCAAGACAAACCAATCCACACTTGCACACGGTTTCGTCACCACACTATACAGTTTTATACTGATCTTCTGAGAGCACACTTACATCACAATACAATATTAAAAATGTATTATACAAATTAATAAATTAAAGTGTTGGTAATACTAACTTGTTCTATGAGATATGTTTTAAAAGATCCCAGTTTACATTATTTCACATTATATTAACTACTTAACTATTTGGACGTGCTACGATAGCAGAGGTTGCGGAAATATTTTCAAATAAAACAGTTTGATTAAAATAAAACTATATATTATTTTTGCAATTGATTTATTGTAACTACATATTTATTAATCTATCCAGTATTCACGCGCTTATTCAATGCAATGGGTTCTTGTGTAAACTGAGTTCATTTAGGCTAAAAATACAAAATAATTTTCAGAAAAATTAATAGAAAACTACACTTTTCTAGTTCGCCACAAAGCTCAAAATTGCTTTTAAATATTAAAATTAGTTTGACGTTTTGTTTTGACATTTTGTTAAATGCCGTTCAACAGGAGACGAATTTTAAACCATGACAGTAAGAATTTATGTTTGCACTTCTATTTCAATAAAAATGTATGATTATTTATCATTGTTATTAGACACAATTCTAAATTTTATTTTTACGAACAAATAATTTAAGTAAACACTTGTGTTAATAGATAACAGTATATGTTTAGGAATAATGATCGTTTAATTTGCACTATCCTACAAAATATAAATGGTTTCTAAAAATTTGAAATTTCTGTTTGCCATACAAATATTTGCAAAATTAATATACGTACGTAATAAATGTCACATAAAATCAACGAATATTTAACACATTTTATAACACCTACAGAAATTTTAATAAAACTTTTAATTACTTTCACACATCTCCGTGTGTTTGAAAACTTTGGCTATTTATCTGTCACCTTTAACTGGGCGTATATAAATAGTACATCAATTGCCCTACTTCAAAGAAAGCTATATTAACTACCTACACATTAAAAGTGTGCAATAATTTTGAAAACTGTCTTGAAAAAATTACAGAAAATAAAAAATAAACCGATTTATAAAGAAATTGTTTGGACTGTTAAAATTGCATTTTAACACAAAGCGTTGTAATTTTAAGAAAATAAATGATTAAATTAATTTTGGGAAGTATCAAAAGAATCGTTGACTTTTATATTAATGCGAGTGCTTCTATATTTATCTTATTTTTACTTTGCGCCAGCATTCAGAATACAAATCTGGTAAAATCCTTCATTTAAATTAAATGAATGAAAATAAACCTTTTAGGACAACGTACAAGTATTTTAATACTGGGGTAAATGTTACTTTGTAAATAATAAATTGGTAGGCGTGTTGTTATCAGCACAAAATTGTTTTGGTTAAAAAATGGATTTGCATACCGAAACCTTGAAGAACCAATAGCATTTTTATTTAAGAAAAAACTCATGCATGTTTAATGACAGTTTATTCAAGATTTATCTGACTGAGCAAGTTTATGGTTTATATCGTTAGATCGCGTTATTCAAACTGCCTTATGTAGTAGCCGTATGTGCTTTCTCTTTTATTTACAACATTGCAATTATTTTGTCAAATTTATGGAGCGATATGAAAATTTCACTCGTTTTTAAAACATTTGCCTAAATAATTAAAGGTTATGACAAATTTTAGAGTAAAAATCTATAGTTCCTTTAAGGTTATCGTAACCCAGAAAATTATGTAAATTAAGTAGTTTTATCATATTTTTCTCCTTATACTCCCATTAGTTTTTATATGAATGTACAGATTTTAATTTAGGTATCCCGGCTACGATAGGCTTAATAGATTCTATAATCCTGAATGCTCATATTAAACTAAATTTTTCAATAAAGAATTATATGTTAATTATTTTCTTATAAATTATTTTCATGTAGTGTCACAGGTTGATTATAGAGGATGTTTAAAGATCATAAATAACTCACTAATGTTTGTGTGTATAAAATGAGTAGTTACACATTCAACTTAATCATGAAAGAGACGAATAATCTTTTGGGTTTAGAATCTGACGTTTATAATTAATTGTATCTTCCTAATTTCCAATCAATTCTCATTTGAATAACTGGTAACTTTAGTTGGGATAAATTTCAATAACTTTTATACGTATTTTGTAATTTATTTTTTTGAAATCAATTTGGTACATTTCTGAATATCACATTCAATACAGTAGCAAAGTTAAAATTTTTGATGTACTATAAATTAATAGACTTCTGAAAAAGGATCACTTTATAGCTATTTATTGTATATGTAGTTTTAGTAGGCAGATTATTCCACTAAGAATTTTTAATCGCGACAACGAAGTTCGAGCGTTTAATTTTCTTAAAGGATAATATGCCACTAAAACACGAATGCAATACAAGATTTTATCCACAATCAAACCAATTTAATTGAAAATAAGTAATCTGACAGTTCTAAAATTTCAATGTAATAGCAAATATTAGAAAATTTAGTGAAACTTTTGGGCGGCTTTGCATTATTAGTTGCTAGGATGCTTATTTATTAAAACAATATTTGTGAAAAATTAGAAATCGTTTGTGTGCGTCGTTTTGAAAATGTCAGAAAGTGATTAATTGCCGGTAGAAATTAAAGCAGAAGCTTAAGAAGTAACCCTGCAACTGTTGCCGGCCAAATCTAAAGATGCATACATAAAAGAATTTGCTACCTTTTAATGAATGGAGAGAGAAAGAGAGGTGCAAACATCATAAACGAGGACGTCCTGTTGGATTATTTTTAAATGTAAGAAGTAAGTTTACCTCCTCGTCGATGTGGGCGAATATTCAATGTTAGAGCAACTTTGAATGTGCATAGAAATATTGACATATCAAAATACGGCAAATTAATTGCTTATCTTAAGAGCCAATCAAAAACTACAAGGCAAAGAAGGTTAAAGTGCTTGAGAGGGGACACATCGAACGATTTTTGAAAACAGCATCTGATGAAAAGTACTTAATGATGAAGGTACAAACCAATTTTCTTTCTTTTGTATTGGTTTCTTAATTATTTTAAATATTTCTAGGTGGCTGTCATAATGGGTGTTTGTGGAGGTTTACGATGCAATGAACTGGTAAACTTAAATATTGAACATGTGAAAGATAAAGGATCTTTTATCTACGTGTCCATCCCAGAAACAAAACCAATATGTCAAGAAGTTTCACTGTATTAGACGAAGGATT
Source organism: Abscondita cerata (assembly GCA_030710515.1). Classification (NCBI taxonomy): domain Eukaryota; kingdom Metazoa; phylum Arthropoda; class Insecta; order Coleoptera; family Lampyridae; genus Abscondita; species Abscondita cerata. Next base: position 8,475 of record JALBCR010000622.1, read on the forward strand.
CTCTGTTAATGTTATGGAGATATGCAAGAAATACATACGCCTACGTCCTAAAAGCACTATTTTCGCAGGGAAGATTTTTTGCGATATATAAATTAAAATGCACCGTGCAACCTGTGGGAATTAACACAATTTCCAGAATCCCTTACAGATTGCTTCTTTCTTAAAACTTCTAGACGCTAAATCCTACACGGCCATAGTATGCGCCGTTCTTCGGCGACTCTGTTGGCTAATGCTGGTGGTGATATTCTCACTCTTAAGAGGCACGGAGCGTGGAGGTCATCTAGTGTTGTTGAGGGGTATATAGGAAGCGAGTCAAATAAAATCGATATTGCTAGAAAAATTCAAGGAAAATCCAGCACAATGCAAGAGATCTCCGCGATGCAGTCTTCTCAAACGTGGTTTGTGTAAATGTAAATCCTGATATTGCAAATAAGTTTACTTTTGATGTTAACGTGAATGTTAATATTAATGTTAATAAATAATTACTAAATTTTCTGCAAATTTGACTTGAATTTTATATATTACAAAACACTAATGTTTTATGGAATATAAAACACTAGTTACGTTTCATAACGGCATAATAATAGCTCTATAATATGTTGATTGTGGATAAAGTAATTAATAATAGGGTCGATGTACTTAATAATAACTTAAAAGATTTTGGGTTTTAATAAATCAGATAGCTTGCGAAACATTCAGATTTCTGTTTAATTATAAAGTAGGTACTCATTGTTGGTTATTGTGTGTCTACGCAAGTCGGAACCTTAAGGAAAACTTTTTTTTATCGGTTTCTTTAAACGATACAAAGATTTGCATAGTCTAGGACTTCAAATGCAACCATCATATATCAATTTTTTAAGTAGTATACCGGGTTTGTCAAAAATATGAATTTTTCTAGAGAGTAAAGTACTGGTTATTTTTACAATACAAGAGAATGTTATAATGAAAAGTTGTTTTGAATTAAAAGTTATACCTAATTACAGCAATTTAGCATAAAAATTTACGTTATATTAAAAATATTGACAATTATAATTTTCAATATTAAATTTATTCCTCTTATCTGTGCAATAAAATCTTTCCATTTTTCCCCTTAGACCCTGTTCTACTATGGTTCCGGATGCACCGCAGCCTAAAAGGCTTTATTGAGCTTCCTTTGGTTGTTAATCAACGTATCGAAATTCAATATCCTGCATTAATAGGTGCAGGTCGTTGGGTGAATACGTATTTAACTCTTTTTGGTAGCATTTTTTTGCGCCCAAAAATAAGCTGTCTTCTATTGTCCAGCGCCTTGCAATTGCGCAATAAGTGCAGTACTGTTTTGGGAGCTCTTTCACATAGTCGACAGTTAGTAACCTTTAGTAAGTCTTCCCATTTTCCGCAGGTATTCTTTGACGACCATGTGACCCGTTAGGAGCCCTGCCGTGATCTTTAACTGTGCCCGGCTTAACATTAGTAGTTTAGCCGTTTGTTTCTCAGTATTGCTTGACTGTCAGACATAATATAGATACGCCTACGGTGGTAGTTTTTTCTATATTAGTTTCTGCACATTTGATGATGGCAAGAACTTCTGCTAAAAACAGTTGCTAGGCTGCCCAAAGGGAGGGCATAACCTAGATCCTCTTTTTCATTATATATTCCTAATCCGGCCCCGTCCTCTCATTTAGAACCATCTGTATACCAGATTATACCGTTTTTTGGAAATTTTTCCTTTTTAGTCTATCCAGTCATTCCGATGTAGAATGACACTTGAAAGAGTGCGGTGTTAATGCTATTGGTCACCATATGGTCAGACCCCATTTGAAGTAGGGATCTTCCAATGTCTGTTAAACATCTTATATTATGAGGGGAGTCAACTTTGATATTAGCTGAAGATAACTGAAGTCTGTATGCCGCCAGCCTTGATACCCCTTGATATAGATGCAAGGGGTAAGGCCTAGCATTGCTTTAAGTGCTGCAGTGGGCGTAGTTTTCAGAGCCCTTGTTATTGTTAAACAGGCAAGTCTTTAAACCTTGCCTAGATTGTGGTCTTCTGTATGACCTTTAGCCACCATACACTGGCCCGCGTAGGTGATGGCAGGCCTGACCACCCTTGACTACAACCAGTGTACCATCTCTGGTCTGAGCCTTCATTGTCTGTTATACATGCATCTGATTACCGCTATCAGGTAATCTCCGATTTTCGTTATGACTTTTGCTATATGTCGTAGTTAGGTGAACTTGGAGTCAAAGATTACCCCCAAGTATTTTACCTCCCCAGATATAGCTAGTTCACGCCCATTTAAGAAAAGAGGTCTTAATTCCTCTAATTTCTTTTTGCGTGTAAACGACACTATGGTGGTCTTTTAAGGAGATACTTTCAGCTCTTCTCTCAAACACCATCTGTTTACCACGTTTAGTGCACGTTGCATTCGTTCTCTGATCGTGACTAAAAACTTGCCTTTTATTAGAATGACAAGGTCGTCTGCATACCACAGAGGAAGATAGCCTTCTGTTTTAAGCTTAATTAGCAATCCATGTATGACTAGATTTCACAACAGAGGATAAAGTACTTCTTCTTGAGGGCAACCTCCTGCCACCCTGGTTGTTAACGTATGCTCAAAAAACGTTGTTTTAACATGCAGTCAATCCACATACAGCTAATTTCTTCCAAACCAAACAAAAAGCGCCTCCTATATCCAAGAAGGCCGTTAACATAATCTGTTTATTTTGCAGAGCATTCTCCGCCCTACTAGTTAGGGTACTAAGAGCGTCTCTGTAGATCTTCCTAGAAGATATGCTGCTGGTCTCAGGATAGAGGGCTGGTCACCAAATTCCTTTATTAATATGTCTATCCATAATCTTCTCTATTGTCTTTTTAATACGAATGACATTAGAATAATTGGTCTATACGCTTTGCTTGGGAGTAATCTGCTCTGCCAAGTCCTTGGAATAAACCACCCTAGTGAGCCATTACGCCCTCGGCAGTAGAGTAGGGCTAAGCTAGCCCTAATTGCTTTGTATAGCCTACGCCAAAAAAGGTCAGTTCCTTCTGTAACATGACACGGACACGATGACTTATAGGGCTGAAAAGAGTTTATCGCCCATTTGATCTTTTCAAAGTTACCACTTTCTTGACCGTTTGCCAGTTTGATTTTGACGCTCTGTTGCCAGTTTCGTCCTGCCCCTGTCTGGCCTAGTCTAGTGGTTTACCATTGTGGAATTTTCCTCCTGGAAGTGAGTCCAAAGAAGTTTACTCAAAATCTCCTTCTCGGTTGTTGTGAATTCGCCGTCTTTCGCGTCGAATAGTTTGAAGTGCACCTTGAGGGTTTTTTGATAAGATCGTATAGAGCCTGACATTGTCTGGGACCGTTTCAATGTCCTCACAATGCCTTCTTCACAAGGATCTCCAAGCCCTCCTGAGTGCTTTGTTGTACTCAGTTAAAGAGGCCCTATAGGCCTCCCACATTCCTGACGTTTTTGCTTTATTAAAACGTTTTCTAACCTATTTTCTCTGACCCACTAAGGCACTGTTCCACCACGAAACTTTCCTGGTAGTGTGTTTCACAGTCAGAGGACATCTCTCATTGTAGGCTGCTAACATAGCATCTGCAATTTGCTCTGCCATTATTTCCAGCTCAATATTTTTGCTTACCGTACCTAGTGTGCCGGTTAAGTTCTGGTCTAATCTGTGTTTATAGATTTTCCTGTCCGTTTGTCTATAGGATTCCAATAAGTCTCAGTTTCATAGTGTAACCCCAAGATTTCTAAATCGGATGTGTTTATGATCAGAGCAGCTCTCTTCATCAGACACATGCCATTTCATAACGAGATCACTAGTGTATCTAGTACCTATCGTTATATCTAATACTTTCTTTCTATTACTAGTTATAAAGGTTGGTTTATTATCAATATTTAATATGTCTAATCTAGTTGCCATAAAAATTGTGCTAATGACTCACCATTTAAATTGGTGTCTGAGCTCCCCAGATGGTGTGGTGAGCATTGAGTCACATCCGATGATGAGCTGCGTTCCTTGTTTCCTGCAGCTCTCCACCAGTTCATCCATTTCCACGCTGGGAAAAGTAATTTTTGTAGTGAAGATAGACCGATCGAGAACAAGTTCCCTTAGTTCATCAGCACTACAAGTCAATTTAAACAATCTTGCAATTTAAATACGTGCATAATAATTATTTATTATAGAAAATGGAAAACATCACATATTTATACAGAACAAACATAATTTAATTTTAATTCAATTTTTTATTACTGTCGGTATCACTCTGACATTTAGTGTCAAATATTTCATGTCAGTGCATCCAAGAATACGTTAAATGTATGTAGTCAGAATAATTAATACAGAATGATTAGTAAATAATCACCAAACCTGAATATTTATGCTAAATAATTGTATTCTTTATAACATTATACTCTATTGAAAAAAATAATGGTACTTATTCATTACTTAGTATTGTGATGGTTGGATTTTAAGTTTTGGGCCATTCAAACCTTTACATTAAGAATAACTTTTTTTAAAAAACCAGGAATAAAAAAGTTTTCTTTATAGTTCCTATTTAAGTGGACACACTGTATAATGTTTATTTTCGTTTATTCATTAATATGTTAATTGTATTGGTTTTATAACTTATTCCATTCTGTCTTAGTTTCTATTCTTCTTGTTCTCTTATTTTTAATATTGGATTGATTCTAAGATTTTGAATTTTGAAATCAAAAAATAAATTCGTTTTCTGATAATGCAGTTTTTAATTGATTTTATGATTTTAATTGTTTTTAGTTTACAAAAGTTGATTATTCGATTATTATTTGTCGAGTAAGCGTTTGTGCTCGTTTGAATTCTGTAGTGTAACATTAACGATAAACGCGTAGTGGGTTTAAGTGACCGTTGAAAACTAATCTAAACCGCCTTAGCCTAAAAGTGGTAATTTGTAACATTTAACTTAATTTTGTCAATTTTAATAAAAGACAATTTCTTTTCCTAATACCATAATGTTACCAGCAGACAATGGACCTGGCTATTACTAAATGCTTAGCCAGCCATATACACAAAATAAACCAATTAAACCTCCAATCAAGTACTCTAATGCTGAAATTCTAAGTCCTTACCAGAACCAAACCTTCATAAATAGTCCAACTTCAACACCTTACAACACACTTAACACCAGGATTCAGTAATTACTATCATTCCAACCAAGAATAATTTATGGGTCTACAGAGTCTATGCTAACGATTAGACAAAAAAAACCAATGTATGTACCTTCATATATTTTGAAAATAATGTTGGAACTTGTTATTAATGTATTTTTATTTAGTTTTTAAATAGGTCTTTTGCTGTGTTATCTAAAATAGTTTGTGGTACGTAATTTTCTTTTCTTTCTATAATTCCTATACACTATTAGTTTGTTAAGAAATAACTACATTAAAAACATGTAAAATCGTTTCATTTTTACTTCGTTTGTTCAAAAATTTTAATGAATACATTAATGCATTATGTGCCCATAATAACTATTATGAGAATAATACCCTAAAAATGTTTACTTTCTGGAACACCTTTAATCCGTTCTCATTTATAGTTTGAGGTTGGTACAAAAAACGTACGTGTTTGGCTTAAATTAACAACAAAGATTTGTAATTTAATTCCATAAAGAATATAAAATGTCATAAATGAAACATATTTTATTTTTTATTTCGCTAATTCCTAAACATTATTTGCTTACTTGAGAATATAAATAGATAAAAAGATAAAATCATAATATTACGATAACAATTCTTTAAAAAATGTTGATTACTTCTGGAATACCTATAAACTGTTGTCATTTATGGTTTGAGGTTGGTGCAAGAAAACTTAAGTGCTTAGGTATTTTTATTTTTTCTAACTTGATGATTGTTATGACGAATACTTTAAACGTCCATTGGTACAGCGTTGTCAAAAATGTCGAAGTCTGTCTTTGCTGGTCGTCATCGCAAACAACATCGCTTACATCAGATTTACTACTCGTTTCCGACAACTCTCTCTTTCTTATTCTTACTGACTTTTTTCTTTGTACTGTTGTCTTTCTTCTTGTCGCATCTAGAGACTTAAATTTTTTTAACATTCTTAACTTTTTCTTGGCTGCTACTATTTGTCTTCTCTCCTGAGCTATCTCTAATTGTTCCTTCATAGATGTCGATGTTAGTATTTTGAAGCTCTGTCTATCACGAGACTTTCTCTTAACGACTTCCGGCTTTGATCTCCATTTTGGAATCGGAGCAAAGCTGAAAAACAAGTTGGACGATGTGGAAAAATCTTGCAATGAATCAGGTTCATTACGATTTACTGGAGATTCTAGTGATATAGAAGGAAAACATCGGGTGTTGAAGTCTGACGAAATTGAGTGTAGACGGTTTATGTTGAGATGCTGAACTCACTTCGTCTAAAACGGCTTCAAGCACTAAAAGCTGCAAAATCATCTTCGGTGAATTTATCCGGGTTCAACGGATATATTCCAGTGGTTCTGAAACTAGAAATAGCTTTCTCCATAGTAGCTACTTTTTAAAATGCTCATTGGAAGTTCACCCAACTCGTATTCTGAAATTTTTTGTGAGCCGTATTGGTAAGCTGGAGATCATACTCTAACTCTATAGAGTTGGTTTTCAAAGGAATAAAAATTGTAAGATCGAGCTGAAGGTGGTCTGAAGTATGAGGTGGCAGACACCATGTGAATAAATTTGCTTTTACAGAATTCAAAAAGCTTCTACTAATATATGGCTGGAGTGATTGTCTAAAAATTAGAAAAATGAAATTTATTCGTGGGATTACGACACTTTTATTTTTCAAAATGTTTCAGCTCATTCAACGAATAACCTTGAATTAATCCAGCCGTTTTTGAGCAAGCGTATAGCAACTCCAATTGATTCATTTCTTTGTAGGGCAGGAGACATTTGTTTCTGGAGATATATATTAACATAAATGGACAATAAATACCTGCAGCACTACGGCAAAAACTGCTGTTATTGTTCGTCCACGCTCTACCGAAATAACAGCTCCAAACCTTCTTAGCACCTTGGTCTATAAACTTTTGGACACCTCTTGCTGATACCACTGTAATCCCAGTCTCGTTCATGTTACAAAAGGATTTTGTGTGGAGGAAAGTTATGAATGTCCATTAAAACTTTAACGTTTTGCGAAAACAACAGTTGACTCAGAGTTAAGAATTTGAGAGCAATTCTATTTATGCTGGTACCTTCTGGTTGTCTGAGTTTTATTTTGGGATTTTACGTTTGGAAACCATATAACCAGTCTTTACCTGCTATTTGTTTTTGGATTTACTCCACAATGTAGAAATGCAACTAGACAACTCAAATAGAGGAATTGTGTGTGTATGCCATCCTGCTTGACGTTATTGCGCTTTGTACAAATCTGCCATTCAGCAAGCACTTATAATCATACTAATGTAGTACCACTTCAATTTTATAAAAATCCTACTTAAACAACCGCGCATTCTAGTTATACCAATCCTTTCAGAAGCACCCTAAAGAAAATGTTTTGGGACCTTTTCTTCGGATCTACCATTACAAGTATTGGTACTTTTGGCGACAACACTATTATTATGGCGAGTCATAAAAAAATAAATGTCCAAATTCACCTTAACCATCTGAAAAAAATTATGGAAACTAAGGTCAATGAATCCAAATCAAGAAGTGAAACATTCACCTTGTGCAAAAGGGCAGTGCTTTCCTACTTACCTAAACAACATAGAATTACTTTAATCTACAACGATGAAATAATTGGGACTCCACTTTATTACGATAAAAGTTCACGTTTATTCTGCAAATTACTTTTCTAACGTTAAAATTTTCCTGTATACATGTTACTTTCCTTATTACGACCTTGTCTACTTTTACTGAGAGTTTAATAAGACAATGTCAACTTTTAAATCTAATTGCGCTTGTTGACATTCTTTCTGTTTGTGTTTGACTGGCAACAAGGACAGTCCGTTTTTTAAAAGGAACTGCGAAACGAAATTCTAAGCATAAGTCAGTGCAATGGATTAATCTGAATTTGTTATAACAATCTGCCTGTTGAAGAATGTAAAATACTGTAGATATGTAACCAGAATGGAAACTGGAGGTTGTTTAGAATAACCGTTTGCAGGTGAGCATACTGACCTATATTTTACCACGTGGCAATAATTCGCGATATGTTTAAAGTTAATTTAAACATACGAAAATTATTGTCGTACTACTTATTTCAAATAGTGTAATTTAGTAATAGTTGTGAAACAAGCTTAAAAGCAATATACAAACGGATTCAGCAAAACGCAATAATAGCATGTAGGTTACTAGATAATGCATATTTTTCATAATTTACGTCACAATTTCAGTGTATATAAACATTGCGATTTATTAATAAAATTATCATTCTCAAAAGTCTGGTCATTCTTAACTACCTTCCGTAGAACTTGACACGGTGGACGTGTTAGTTACCTCGGTAAGCGTAGATCAACAGGGTGAATTCCATCTACCCCCAGATCAAGCTGAGAAGAGGGTGATCGCCTTAAAACTTTGTCCGATAATCAACCGATTACTTGGGCAAGGTTTACATGGTCCTTCGAGCAACAATAAACGAATCAACGCCATCAACAACATACCCGGACATCAGTCGCCGGTCAAACAACAGCACCAACAACAACAACATCAACATGGATGTAGAAAAAATCAACGCGCTAGCCAAGCAACAAGAACTTCTGGGACAAGAAATTATAAGGTTACATTCAAATAATAAAAGGACTCCGTATCACGCAAGACACCTTCGTACATTTCAAAACGTTTGTCGGACCTAGAAAAACTATGGGAAACAGCAGTACACAACAACGACAAACTTATATCAACAAAAATGTTACAACACACTTATTTCACAACCAACTACTTCCGGCAGATGAAGATGATTCATGAAGAAGCAGTAAACTACTTAAACACGTGCCCAAAATCAACTGATGAATCTCACCCCGAAGAAAAATCAAACACCGAAGAAATACAACTCGCCACCACAACCAACAAAAACCAATTGAAACGATTAAAGCAGCAAGAATGGAGAATAAACAGCATGCATAAGACATTGATCCAAATTAACCAAGAAGTTATGGAAAACAAAGACAGTCAACGCTATGAATTTTACAAAGGAAAATAACTAGAGATTGGGAACTTATACAGACATTACATGAAGAGATTATGGACAATGAAGATGGATATCAAGATGCATATTTTACCGAAAATACCTTTGGAGACATTGAAGATAAGTACGAAAACACCACAGAAACTTTGGGGCACAAAATACAAGCAGTCCAGCGGCAAGCCAGGCCGAACATCGCTTCCCAAGATAACACTACCAACATTTAGTGGCGGCTATGAAGAATGGCCCACCTTCCATGATGTATTTCTGAAGGTCATACATAATAATACGTCTCTAACCGACATTGAAAAGATGCAATATTTAAAACTCACATTAGAGGAGATGCAAGCACCATCATTCAGCACCTCCAAATCACTGAAGGGAATTATGCAACTGCGTGGAACATCTTGAAGCGACGTTACCAAAATGATAGATTACTAATATCAAAATTAATCGATAAAATCTTAGACATGCCTTCTGTCCAAAAAGAATCATCACACGAACTCAGAAAATTGTACGACATAACAAACGAGTGCCTAGAAGCGATTAACAATCTTCACATAGATACGGAATCATGGGGTCCATTAATAATCCGCATCATCACCCGGAAATGGGACAATGAAACAAACAAATTGTACGAACAAACTTTGGAGAAGCCTCATGAAGTACAAAGTCTTCAAGATCTGATGAAATTTCTAGAACGAAGATTCCAATCTTTAGAAACAATCAAAACAGACAACAAACAAACAAACGAATATCAACGAATGAGCAGCAGAACTCAATGCCCATGTTGCAACCGAGATCATGCCCTAACACAATGCGTAAAATTCAAAACATTATCGAACAGCGAAAGATGCCAGCTTACCTACACTAAACGAATTTGCTACAACTGCTTAAACCACTCATCAGAACAACAATGCTACAGTCCAAACCGATGTCACATTTGTAACCAACCACATCATACCCTACTACATAGGGAGCAGAGGACATACAATTCAAATAGAACAACTACCTTCAGACCAACACATCTTGCAAAACAAACCAACGAGGTAGTTCAGCACAAATATCGAAAGCAATTAACCACGTAGGAAATCAACGGAACAACATAACCTTGTTGGCCACAGCCTTAATCCAAGCAAGATCGGTTTCTGGAGGCAAGAATACCTTCGAGTACTAATCGATCCAGGATCGCAAGCAGCGTTGATAACTGAAGAAGCAGCGCAACGACTAAGGTTACCAAAGCAAAAATTAAAGCTGAAATAACTGGGTTAGGGGAGAACCAAAATCGGCGTTATGGAAAGTATCTACATCAATTCAACCACGTTTCCCTACAACATACTCATTAATCGTTGAGTTCCTTGTATTACCAAAACTTACATCAACTATGCCATCAAGCAGAATCGAAAACGCAGGCCAAAGTATAAAGAATGGCAAAACTACATACTAGCTGACCCTACATTTGACATACCAGGACCGATCGACGCAATCATGGGAGCACAAGAATTCGGAGAAATCATTAAGCAAGGAATTAGGAAATCCCAAAATGGTCTTTTAGGACAGCAAACCGAGCTGGGATGGATACTATCCGGTAACCTGCATCATACTTCTCAAGAACCAATTCAGGTGTTCAGCATAATCAATCGAGCTGAAGAAGACAATCAATTAACAAGATTTTGGGAAATCGAAGAGGCTAGTACACACCGTCACTTATCACAAGATGACCAATTGTGTGAGGACCACTTTAAACAAACAATAAAAAGAAATGGCGATGGAACATATACAGTGAGAATTCCGTTTAAACCAGAACCAAAACCTCTTGGAAATTCGAGAAATCGAGCAATAGCTAGACTTTTCCAACTAGAAAAAAGACTCAGCATGGATCCTCAGATGAGAAATGAATACAATACCTTTATACAAGAATATATTAATCTGAACCATATGAAGAAGGTAACAAATAAGGACGACAACGGAACAAAAAATTGAGAGTAGTATTCGATGCATCGTGCAAAACATCAACAAATGTCAGTCTAAACGAAACTATGTTAGTTGGACCAAGACTTCAACAAGATCTAGCAGATATTCTTCTACGATGGAGAAAACATTACATTGTCTTTACAGCAGATATCGAGAAAATGTATCGCCAAATTAAAATGTCTAAAGAAGATCAGAAGTATCATCGAATCCTATGGAGGTTTGATACAAGCCAACCAATTCAAGAATACACTCTAACTACGGTCACATATGGCACTTCACCTGCACAATATCTAGCAATAAAAACACTTCACCAACTGGCAGCCGACAATCGCGAACAATTTTCAAAAGCAGCCCACATACTGGAAAACGATTTCTACGTAGACGATCTCTTATCCGGAGCAGATTCAATAAACAAAGCCAGAGACATACAAAACCAACTAATAACATTACTTAAATCAGGAGGATTTAACCTGCGCAAGTGGTGCAGTAACAGCAAGAAACTCTTGCAAACAATTCCAGAGGAAAACAAGGATCAATCGGCAATAGAAATAACCGAAGATGGTACAAGAAAATCACTAGGAATTCACTGGGCTCCATTCGACGACACTTTTCGTTTCAAGGTTAACACTACCACCAACATCAAAAACACCAAACGCAACATTCTATCCGAAATAGCAAAAATTTTCGATCCGCTAGGATGGTTAGCACCCGTAACAATCAACGCCAAGCGTTTGATTCAAGAGCTCTGGATGCAAGACCTAGATTGGGATCAACCGATACCTAGCGATCTTGGTAAAAAATGGACAGAGTTTGCCAGTGGCTTGAAATCAGTAGAAGATATTAAAATACCTAGATGGATTTGTTCCAATGAAACAAGCGCCTTCTTAGAACTACACGGTTTCTGTGACGCATCAGAAAGGGCCTATGGAGCAGTAATATACGCAGTAACAGTTGACGTACAGAAAAAACTAAAATCACGCTGTTGGTAGCAAAATCAAAAGTGGCTCCAGCAAGATCAAGGGTTACATTACCAAGACTAGAGCTATGTGCAGCAGTACTACTTGCAAAACTATTAAAAGGACGACAACAACATTAGGGATATCAAAGGTCACAATATATGCTTGGACCGATTCAATGATCGTTCTGGACTGGTTGAAGGGCGAAACATCAAAATGGAAAACATTTGTTGCCAATCGAGTGGCAGATACAAACAAATTATTACCGATAGAAAGCTGGCGGCATGTGCGTTCAGAAGATAACCCGGCAGATGCAATATCTCGTGGAGTACATCCATCCAAAATAAAAAACCACACCATATGGTGGGCCGGTCCTGCATGGATTACAAATAAAGAGCAATGGCCAATTCAACAAAGAACGCAAGCAACGCAATTAGACTTAAAGGTATCATCTCACGTAATACAACATAACGATGAAGAGCTCATCAGACGGTTCTCATCTCTAAACAAACTTATCAGAGTACTGTCATATTGTAAGAGATTTGCAACAAACTCAAGAAAAGAAACAAAACAATTTGGGGAACTAACACTACAGGAAATGGAGACAACGTTATCGGCAGTCATACAAACTGCGCAGAATATCTTCTTTAATGCAGAAATAAGAAGCATCCAAAAACATAATCAAGTACACAAAAACAGCAAACTAGTTAGTCTGTTTCCGTTTTTGGACAAAAACAACATTCTTAGAGTTGGAGGAAGATTAGAACATTCACTAATGTCATACAACAAAAAACATCCAATAATTCTACCTCACACGAGTTATCTAACCCTACTTATTATCAGAGATGCCCACCACAATACTCTACATTCCACCAACCAAGCAACGCGGGCGTATATACAAAGAAAATATTGGATAACAAATGGGAAAAAGGCAGTTAGCAGCTATATCAACAAATGCGTTAAATGCCTAAGGTACAACACCAAGAATCACCCACCAACTAATGGGAAATTTACCGGCACCAAGAGCAACGCCATCTCCACCATTCCTTCACACAGGAGTAGATTACACCGGACCAGTCCAAATACGGGCACTAAAAGGAAGAGGGCATAAATCATATAAAGGTTACATCGCCGTATTTGTATGCCTTTCAACTAAAGCAATCCATTTGGAATTAGTCAGTAGCTTGACCACCGATGCATTCATGGCAGCTTACAAAGGTTTACCGCTAGAAGAGGTCATTGTGCACATCTATATAGCGACAATGGAACAAACTTCGTGGGAGCCAGTAAAATTCTAGAAGAGAGATTTATCAGCTAACTAAAGAAACTACAGTTCAAAACTCAATAGCCATGAAAGGCACACAATGGCACTTTATTCCACCTGCAACTCCCATTTTGGAGGACTATGGGAAGCTGGAGTGAAATCCATGAAGCATCACCTAAAACGAATAATTGGAAACTCAACACTAACATATGAGGAGTTAACAACACTATTACACCAAATAGAAGCATGCCTGAACTCCCGCCCTCTCTGCCCATTGGATGAAATTTGGGAAAACAGGGAAGTCGAAGTTTTAACTCCAGGACATTTCCTCGTAGGAAGAGAAATAGTATCACCTCCAAATCCAATCACCACGCCAATAACGAACAATTTATCTTCGAGATGGAGACTATTACAAAAATGAAAGGGGACTTTTGGCAATCTTGGTCTTCAGAGTATCTTCGTCGTTTACAACAACGTTACAAATGGCAGACTAACCAAGACAATCTGAAGCAAGGTGCAATTGTACTAGTAAAAGAAGACATCAATCCTAGCCAATGGCCATTGGCCCGAATAACAGAAGTTCACCCAGGACAGACAACAAAGTACAGTAGTGACAATTAAAAAGCAGATGGAAACAGCTTTAAACGAAGCATAACAAAATTAATCCCATTGCCGACAAACGTGGATGTACCAGTAACCCTAAAGAAGAACTCAGGGTCAATACTAACACAATTCAAGTAAAAAGCAAGAAGAATCTTCGTATAGGACATACCATAATCTATCTTCTACTATTCCTCACATGTATGCCTTATAACAGTCGGGCAGAGCATGAAATACGCTATCCACAACCCGGGCTATATATTGAACACATAGGATGGGCTAACATCGAAAGAGGAACGTTTCGAACTCAAGTAAAATTCGAAAAAGGCAGGCTGTATACAGATGCAACTAAGGTATTCGCAGTGAACAAGCAGTTCCAAGATTTTGTGAGAAACAAAATCATTGTCAGACGGAACCCAGTGCAAAGCGTTGGCACACCATTTACAAGAACAAGAAGATGAATTTAAATGGATACAAACTGATATACAACTTGTAAGTCAAAAACGTCACAAGCGTGGCCTGCTAGGGGATTTATTAACATCAATCTTTGGAGTCAACGATGAAGTCTACGCCAACATCAACTCCTTAGAACAAAATCAGCAGAAGTTAATCAAGAGTTCAAACCAACAAGCAAAATTGATGCTGTCCGCATTAGCATCATTCAACAACACAGAAATTAAAATCAATAACAAACTGGAGCGTTTTAGAGAGCGATTAAATGAAGGAATTGATGCCATCAACGAGATGAAGAAATGGTTCAAGACCGTAGATGAGAACAAAATAAGCATTCACATGCTCAACATTTATCAAGTCGCATCCAATTTTATATCTGAAGTCAACAAGTATTACAAAAGGCTGTTAAGAATCCACCACGGCAAAGGGTCGCTCATAGATATCTTATCACCTACTCAAATCAGTAGCATCATTGAACAAGCCAACTCTAAGCTAACACACAACTTACGAATTTTCAACTCTCCCATAATGCAAGCCACTATGGAACAAGATGAAGACTGCTTTCATGTTTATGGATTATTTCTTATAATCGACATCTCAGATTACGATATAATCCAAGCCACACCAATTCCAGTAAAAATAGAAAATGGATCCTTTTGGTCGTTAAGCATCGCAAAGGAACTAATTGCTATCGACTACAACTCTCAATTATATTTCACAATGAGTGACAACGAATTCAAAAACTGCATAACTGTATCAAAAACAAATTTATTTGTTCTCCAGCAGTGATAAAAACCTTGAAACAAGTCCGAATTGCATCATTGACGAAATTTACCAAAGATCAGATCCGGTTAAGTGCAGTGTTCAAAAGGGAAAAATAAACGACGGAATAGTATGGAAACAGCTATACATGCTCAACACTTGGCTATTTATTACTTCAGCCCCTACTAAAATAGCACTCATTTGCAATGGAGATAGACAAGATATCCCTATAAATCAAACAGGAATCATTAAAATAACTCAAGACTGCTATATACAGACAAAGCAAAACATATTGGCAGCTCATCAAAAGAACAGTATTCCAGTCATAGCAAGCTACTCCAAGGCCATGTATATGCCCATTAATAACACGTTGGAGCGTTATTCACCAACCCAACTTTCACACGAGCCGGTATTTAAACTATCTGACGAAGTAAACAATATTCAACAAGCAGAAGAAAAATTCAACTCGACTTGCAAGAGTCAACGTGGGCATCTTTGCGACACCATTCAGTAGCAACCAGTAGCATCACTACCGGAATTTTATTAACAATTGCAGCAATCATCGGGGATTACATCTGTATCGGTCGAAAAGACGGCTGAGACAAACTCAAACGAGATCGGACGGGACAGCAGCATCAACTACAGATGCAATCGAACTTCAACCCTTAACATCAAATCCTATTCTGACCTAGAGAATGGGCAGAATGTTTAAAGTTAATTTAAACATACGAAAATTATTGTCGTACTACTTATTTCAAATAGTGTAATTTAGTAATAGTTGTGAAACAAGCTTAAAAGCAATATACAAACGGATTCAGCAAAACGCAATAATAGCATGTAGGTTACTAGATAATGCATATTTTTCATAATTTACGTCACAATTTCAGTGTATATAAACATTGCGATTTATTAATAAAATTATCATTCTCAAAAGTCTGGTCATTCTTAACTACCTTCCGTAGAACTTGACACGGTGGACGTGTTAGTTACCTCGGTAAGCGTAGATCAACAGGGTGAATTCCATCTACCCCCAGATCAAGCTGAGAAGAGGGTGATCGCCTTAAAACTTTGTCCGATAATCAACCGATTACTTGGGCAAAGGTTTACACGATATTTGGTTTCCCTAATTATTACAGTTTCTTTGTCCGGTCATATTCTCAGGAATTACTCTTCTTTGTGTATATTGGGATTTGTTTACGTCCATGATTGGTGTGATGTCTTCTGAAACCGTTATGTTCATGCTATTGTAATTGGAAGGGTTAACCTCGCGACCATTGTGAGTGCTCGAGGACTGGATATTTGGAAATAAAACCAATGCTGGTTGGAGGTGCCGCACAGTGGGATATTTTGTGAATCTAGGGGAACTTAATTTAGTTGTCATTTTTATCGGTATTTATTTAAGTGATAATTAGTTTAAAGGTTTTAAACAGACGATTCCTTGTCGAATATATGATTTATTTACACTATATACATGAAATCTGCAGAGTCGTTACATTACAGCTCAGCGTCGTCAGTGGACTCGTCGCTCAAGTCCGAATCCTCTGACGGAACAACTAGGGACGGCTCTTTAACAAGTTCAAAACATCTGGCATTATTACAGAATGCTTTGTCTGAGCACGGGAGCGCATATTGGCTATTACTGGGTCTGAGGTTATTAGCAATCGATGAAGTAGGTCAGTATTGGTATGTACTCTTGAATCTTTTCGAGTGAAAATTTCTCGATACTTCCTACAATCTTTGTTCCTCGCTTCTAATGCTTCCTCTGAGAGCTGGCCTATCGGTAAAATACTTGCTTCTATTATGTCTTGGCCGTGAAACAGAATTTTGTGTACGCTTACAGGCATTGAGTACCAATGATAATTTTGCAAATACAGCTCTAAGGTTGTACGACAGTACACTCCAAACTTGACTGTATCTACCGGAAAACCACAATTCAGGCATTCTAAAATTACGCAAAATCGATAAATTAGATCTCTGTTAACACCCGTTATTTGTGAAAATTTATCAGCATTTCTGAAAAGTTTGCGTGCAATGTTGCCATCATTTGTGTTCCCTGCCTGCTGTTTCGGAACATCCACCAAAAGCCCGAGTTCACTTCGAAATTTTTGTTGCACAATTTTCTTTTTCTGCCATTTTGTCTTGATTTTCTTTACCCCGAACCTGCCAGGTCTTAATGTCTAATCTGTATGAAATGTGAAGTACGCATTCAAGAAATCGTATCCGTGCATGAAGTGGCGAAAGGCCAAAGTTAAGAAAATTTTGGTCCACTTCCTTTTGAGCGAGAGCTTGGATATCATTCATATCACTAGGCTTAGCTCCACACAAGTAACATCTTTGAGTGGATGCACATGAGGCGACAGCATTGCAGACTTTTCTGTCTATCATACTAAAAATCATTTTAGCCTTTACAATATACTCCTCATCTTCGGGAACTACTCTTGTGGGAGTAAGGTTTTCAATCTCTTCTTCGACTTCTTTTACTGTACTTGTGATAACATCAACAGTCTCTTTAGCAAACATAAATTTGATTGGACGACAATAACGAGTCGAAGAAGGGACAGGGTTCTGCCATACCACTACTACCTTGTCATTGTTTCTGGCGTAAATTTGAATAGGCACCATCGATACACTGAACAAATTTTCGTCACTTGACTGCCCATCTTCTTGGACGATACATAACCGCTTGACTGTGTGATCAATCAGGTCTTGCAATGAAATTTGAGCGCATGTCTCGGTGACACTTACATTGTTCGGATAACAAGTGGCTTTAGCCTGTTTGACTTGATCATACGATGGATATATTTTACAATTTGCTGCTTGTGCTTGACTACGTATTATATTGTACTGATTTTTGACAGTTTGGCATCTACTAGTAAACTTAAAGCCTGATCAGGAGTTAACTTGGCTGTTTTTTCAACGAAGCCTTTCGAGCCTTCTTCACATTAGTACCCCGAGTTGGAGAAGCAAAACATAACTCCTTAACAATAGATGCCGAGTCGCGTTTTCCGGCCTTGCGAAGAACGACCTCCGTAGCTTTGGACAGTTCTTCGGGACTGGTCGATTCGATCAAAGGTTTCACTTTGCGGGTTTGCACTTTTGGATTGCAATCTTCGAAAGCTTTCGTAGGTCTACCGGGTGTAACATTATTTTCCTTGCTTATTAAAAGACCGGGTACACTCAATACAATTGAGAAATCAACTTGACCGTCCAGCCAAGAAGCACAGCTCTGTAAAAACCGAGGTCGGTATCGCTTTGCTTTATCCCATTTTTCTCGAAGTTCGAACGATATTTTACTAACTTTTGCCCGCAACGTCAACATTACGTCTTCAGATAACTTTTTGTCATCCACTCCTTGCGTTACAAACGCTGTTATAGCATCTAATCGTTCAGCGGGCGGATGTTGTATCCAAACACCAAATATGGCGTGCCTTGAGAACACGGGTGCCATTCTGCAAAAATACATTCTAGCGTCAAATGGGGCAAAATTTCTTTTGGGTTCCTAAAAATATAATGTATAAGCTTTAAATTCAAACCAAATTCAACGCTGAATACGGTTGAATAACTAGTTAAAAGCTTTGATAAATGAAACAACAAAACATTCTCAACACGTAATAAACAACGCACTCTTTAAAATACAAGGATTTCACTAAAAGCTATTCAAATAACAAGTTAATATGCTCATTACCTTGAGAAAGCCTCGAAGATACCAAAAGAGTCCGCAGTTTGATGCGAACTTGCGGGTTGTGCGACAGTGCAGCGCGTCTGTCTGACACGACCTCAGCGCGTAACATACATTCAACACCCGACTGACTGGCGTTGCGCGAGATAAACAAAGAATGGGTCGCTGTTTCTGACAAACGAGGTATTTGACGATCAGAAGTACGTCTTTTGTTGACTTCCGCGGATTTCGAAAATTGAATTTAGTTCCCGTAAATTGTTAATATATCCCAGTGTGTGCCGGTTAGAATTCTGTCTCAAGATAGCGGGGACCACCGACGTTTGCCTATCTCATCTTAGCACCAAAAGGGGATTTTCTTCGACACCTTGCCGATGACCTAATTCGCCGCTTGTGCTTTGTTTTTAGCTATTTCAATTTTAGCGTGCGTATCCGAACAATTCAATTACCAGTACTAAACCGTTTTTGAACTATAGTTTGGAACGACTGATATCGAACGTTCCAAAGGACGCCTTAATGACTGATACACGTATGTTATCATAACATAAGTAACTTATCTCAAGGTAACTATGTTTTAATGTTAAAGAACTTTATGTCGTTTATTTTATCCTTTTTGTTCTCGTTGTTATCAAAGTAACCTCGACTACTTTGATGAATTACGTTATAAGTCAAGGTGGCGCTTTTAAATTACCTACTCCTTGTTACATTGGAACCTACACGCTTTTTTAACTGAAAATCAGAAAGAGCGAGACATATCTACATAGATTGTAAATACTTGCTTCATATTAATATCTCGATCCGTTTTCGAGAAAATGGATTTAACCAACATTACCTGTACTGTTTTTATAAGTAATTAATTAATTTTATTTATGATAGGTCTAGCTTGCATTATTTTGGCGTAACTGTTGTAAGCAGTTTTCTTACAGAATGTGATTTTTATGTGGTTCTTTTACAAAAAAAAATTGGTTTAACCCGCTCACTACCACTTTAGCCAAAGCTATTTGTACAGGTTTAGACAAGAAAGTTTAAATTTTGTCTACATAACTAAAAATGTAGATAATTTATCTCTTAAATATGTAAGTAAGTAAGTTTATTCATCAAATATCACCTAATCTCTAATCATATAAAAATGAATTCTCTCACATGCGCTAAGCATGCTTTTTAAAATTCATTAATGTCTGTCCTTTCTTAATTTCCACAGTCTGTGAAAACCTAAAAACTATTTAAATCTTTAGTGTTATATTGATGTATATGGTCATTTAAAACAATCAATTTCTGCATGTACCTAAGTAAGCTATTATTAATTATCTTTTTAAAATAAACTCGTTGCTTAAGACTTAGCCACTGTAATGCATTTAGCATTGCCGGTATTCGTGTCATTTTACTGCACTGTATTATGATCCTTATTGTTTTATTTTGTAATTTTTGCAGTCTTTGAATGTCGCCTTTAGAAGATATTATAAGAATAGTATGATTGCACAATAATCAAAATGAGGTGCAATGATTGCTTTATACACCAGAATTTGGAACCAAACACCTAATTTGGAACTTATTCTTCCAAAGAACCCTATTTATTGAGCTACTTTATGTATGATGTACTTGATGTGATTTTTTGAAAAATAGCTTGTTGTCAATAGTTATTCCCAAATATTTTAATTCAATCGAGTACTAAATTTCAACATTGTCGATTCTAACCTTGTAGTGTGTCATTGACCATCATTACTTAGTATTAGTGCTTTTGTTTTGAAGTGTTAAGTTTGAGTTTTAACCAATTAGAAATATTGACTAAGTGACTATTAATATTGTTAACTAAACTTTTAATGCCTGTATCGGTCATTGTTATTAAGGCATCCTTAATGAAACCTCTCTAGATGTAGATTTTCTCCTGGAACCACTTCAACGCGTTTCCGGTGATGCCGTATTTTTCCATTCCATTTTTCTCTTCAAGTCAAGCAGAACAGCAATAACCTTGTCTCCGGTTTCAATATCTTCCTTCCAATTGACTAGAACTAGAGTTAGAGCAGTTTCGCACGAATGATTTTTTTCTAAAACCCGATTGCATATTAGTAAATATTATTTTATTCCAAACACTTTTCCAGTTGTTCCTTGGCAAGAAGTTCTACAATTTTTTTAAAGGTAGGTAACATATGTATAGACGGCAGTTTCTTGTTCCAGGTATTTTAGGTATTGGTATTATTGTCGTGGTTTTCCACATATCAAAAAAAATCAGTTTAAAAGCATTGATTTATTAAATTTAGGAGAGTTGTTTCAATGATTGGTAAGGCGTCAATGATAATCTGTAGAGTAATTCCATCTACACTGCTTTTCTTTTTATTTTTCGAAGGATTGTCTTTCACCGAATTGGTTTTTGCTTGCATTTCATTTTTTAATTAAACAGCTTCATTGTTGTAATTTAAATTTTGTTATTTGTTCTTTTTTTACTTGTTTATATAGCGTGTTATAGTTGGCGTCGTTTATTCTGCAGGTACTCATTTTTTGGTGGATTAATAAATATTGATATAGTTTGCTGCTTAGGTCACTTATGACTAATATTTTAACAAATTACTACACTAGTTTTTACGCGAATTACGCGAATTCGGGTTTTAATTAATAACTTATTAAAATGGTGATGTTTTACATAATTCATAACAGTCTATGGATTAATTTTAATTACTTTGTGGGACAATTAGAACAAATGGACAGTGCATGCAGTTATATGGCTCACCTAGTTTACATAAGGTAAGTTTAATGTTCTAAGTTTTTACATAGGAACCAATTTTTTGTTACTTACATTGTTATCGTTTTGAGCCATTGCTGTTAATTAATTAGTATCAAGAGTATCTATTTTAATTAATAATTTTGGGGTTTAGTTAACTCTCAATTTATTGTTAAATAAAGCGAAACAAGGAATTTTCTTTACCACAAAATAGCCGACTCAAGTTTGTCTACTATATTCATAATATAGTTCTGTTACCGTAAACTTTTGTTAAAAAATTGTTCATCTAAACATTTTTTTTAAATAAATTTACTCAACACACACTATTGAATTCTACACATATTCCACTGTACGAATTTTAATAAAAAACTGCTGTTTGGTGATAATTTTTTTTTAATTTGTTTTATATAAATAGTATGTTAGATGTGACTGTCACGCCCTAGTTTTAATAAACATTGAAAAAGCCCGAATAGGTCAGGCGAAACTTCGACATATTGAATCCAGGGTAGTGATTTAATGTTGTCCCTCTACTTCAAGGAATCCTTAGTAAGATAACAGTCTGGAAGTGTTAAGTTTGAGTTTATTATATGGTAACCAATTAAAAATATTGACTAAAAGACTATTAATATTGTTTCTCTATTTCGCATACACAATGAATATTTTGTGAAACTGTTTTGTCAAAAAACAGCATCACAAAGTAATTTTTTGTGCAACCGAAAGTAGTAATTTTTAGGTGCAACGTTGGTAATAAGTACTAGCTGTGGTGTGGTTGTCAGATCAAAGAATTGTAACTTCTAACCTCAATGTGTGTCATGCTTTATACTCTTTGCTTTAAGATTTTCTCTTTGATTCTGTGCTACATTCGATTATACATTCAGACGAATACACCATTCAAATCAAATCTATACAAATTACGGTATTCAGGTATTCACGTAACTTTTTTTAATTACATAAACCTATAATAGTTTTACATATAAAATAAATCAAACATAAAAGGTGAATAACAAATTTGAAATTGACTTCTAAAATAAGATAATGAACAATAAAAAAATTAACATAAATAGTTTACAATAACCTAGTCATGGTTTATAGTGCAATTGTTGTATATTTTAATCGTTACTCAGCACCATCACTTGCAGAAATAGAAATAGGTGGTACTTTTTGAACAGAGAGCATACTTTCGTTGATAATTACCGTCCCATCTGATTCAGTTTTTTCAACATAAAAAAAAAGTCAAAACGTACGTCAATTTCGTTTTTTCGTGTGTGTGTTTAAGCGTTTTTAATACAAATAATATTAAATATGGAAGGTGATCAGTACCTTACAGTACGCCATGGTTAACAAGAAAAACATGTTGTTCATGAAAATCACCACATTGGTTTCCGGACCTGGTCATCAAGACCCTCCCGGATAATTGCGAAAAAATGTAAAACTCAATCACACACTAACATAGGGCACACTACAAATATTATACAAATTAATGTTGAGGGGTTGAGTAAGGACAAATCAGATTTCTTGTCTAATCTTTGTTTCAGGAATAGGGTCGATATTTTACTTTTACAGGAAACACACTGTGGAGATGAGACAAGTATACTCAATAAAGGTATAGTAAAAGGTTTTCAATTAGTAGACTTTATTGAGAACCCGATTCATGGAATAGCAACATACGTCAAAGAAAATATTCAATACGAAAATATACAAAAAAGTATCATTTCTTGAATTATAACTACTAAAATAGGAGATTTACACGTAGTAAATATTTACAAACCTCCTCCAATACCTTGGCCAGAAACTTTTAATGTCGTTTTTCCTCATCCATGTGTATATGTTGGTGACTTTAATTGTCACAACACTTTATGGGGCTACGAAGACAACGATATCAATGGAATAACCTTACAAACATGGATGGAATTTCACAACATACTTTTAGTATACGATCCAAAAGACAACAAAACATTTTTTTCCGGTCGATGGCAAAACGATTACAGCCCGGACCTGTGTTTAGTATCAATGGATCGTGACATGGTTCCATTGCAATCAACACGTATGGTATTAAACGATTTTCCAAGAAGTCAGCATAGACCTTCACTAATACAAATTGGACTTCAAATTCCGTTTGTAGAATTTTTAGGAAAACTAAGATGGAATTTTCAGAAAGCTAATTGGATACACTATAGAACATCTATCGATTCTATTCTTAGATGGATACCACCGGTTTCTGATAATTATTTTAGGTTTGTATGTGCTGTTAAATGTGCAGCAAAAAATCCATTTCACGTGGTTTTTGACAGGAATATTTCCCATGTTGGTCAACTGAAACAAAAGATTGTACAAATCATATCTAGAAAATCTAAATAAAGATAATGGGAATGCTGTACTGTCATCTCTAAACAATAGAAGAAAAGAGAAATGGAATTCATTAATGAAAAATATGAATTTTGTATATTCAAGTCGTAAAAGCTGGGCACTTTTAAATAAATTAGGTTCTACAAATCAATCTTCTAAAACAACTACAAAATTTCTCTAAATTCTATTGCTTTTTGGTTGGTTAATATTTCAAACTCAGTAAAAGTGGACAAATCGACTATCACAAAGATGAAAAAGTGTCTACAAAAGAAAAGAAAATCTACACCTATCTCAGAAGATATATCAAGACCTTTTACTGTAGAAGAGCTAAAACATGCATTAAAAAAGACCAAATCAAAGAAAACTGCTGGGTTTGATGGAATACATCCAGAATTTTTGAAAAATTTGGGAAATTATTCTTTGAAGTGGCTACTATGTTTCTCAATAATATCTATCAGGTAAGTTACCAAAAGATTTAAAGAAATGTAAATTTTTTATCGTCCAATAAGTTTGTTAAGTGTAATTTATAAAGTTTTGGAAAGATTGATTTTTGAAAGAATTAATCCGTTAATAGAAGAGAAATTACCAATTGAACAAGCAGGATTTCGATCCGGTAGAAGTTGTTGTGATGAAGTATTGGCATTAACAACACATATCAAAGCTGGATTTCAGAA
This sequence comes from Abscondita cerata, assembly GCA_030710515.1. NCBI lineage: Eukaryota > Metazoa > Arthropoda > Insecta > Coleoptera > Lampyridae > Abscondita > Abscondita cerata. The sequence goes on from JALBCR010000622.1 coordinate 33,041, forward strand.
AAAACTTAAAACTGGAGGTGCTTTTTTAGAGGTAACTGCTGCATACGATACCGTGTGGAAAAAAGGTTTACTTTTTAAATTGTTTAACGTCATTCCTTGTTCCAAAATCATTTCTTTTATTGAAAATATGTTGTCTAATCGGAAGTTTAGAGTTTTTGTATAAGATAAAAGCAGTAAATTTAGATTTTTAAATAATGATCTTCCACAGGGATTGGTTCTTGCACCTATTCTTTTTAATGTATATATTTCTGATCTTCCTTCATTACAATGTCAAAATTCGTCTACGCCGATGATATGGCAATTTCATTTCAACATTTAGATTTTTCGAAATTAAAAATAAACTATCTGATGATTTGCGTATTATGGAAATATTATTTCAAAAATGGCGATTATGCTCCAATCTTAAAAAGACAGAGGTTTCTTGTTTTCATTTAAGTAATAGAAAAAAGTAGAAAACTTAATATTATCTTGAATAATACAAAGTTAAACCATAATTTTAACCCAGTTTATCTGGGAGTAACTTCAGATACGTTTTGAATTTACAAAGATCATTTAGAAAAAGTCAAACAAAAAATGAAAATTAGCAGGAACAACTTGGGGAGCAGATGCAAAGACACTTCGTACAGCTGCATTGGCATTAGTTTATTCTACAGCAGAATATTGTGCTCCTGTCTGGTTGAATAGTTATCATACAAAAAAATAGATGCCCAGTTAAATTGCACTATGCGTATAATTAGTGGAACCATTAAATCTACTCCTCTCGATTGGCTTCCTGTTCTTTGTAATATTACTCCATCGAACATTCGACGAAAAGCTGCGTTAAAACGAGAATGGGATAAATGCCAACTTAACAAAAAGTTGCCAATTTGGAATGACATTGACAACCCTCCTGCTAAAAGACTTAAATCTCAAAGTCCTATATGGTTGCAAGACTACTTAAGTACGGCTTTTTCTGAAGTTGAAGAGTGGAAAAATTATGGTCTGGAGTTGATGTTTTTAATAAACATCTCATTGATGATCCAACAATAGAAGTCCCGGGCTTTGACCAAAAAGAAAAATTTGGTCAAAAGTAAATCGCATAGAACAGGTCATTCAAAATGCAACTCTATGTTGTTCAAATAGGGTGCGATTTTTAATCGAAATTGTGACTGTAGAAACGAACCAGAGACCGTTACACATATTGTAGAGGCTTGTCAATTAACGAAGTTTAAAGGAGGTTTTGAACATTCATAATTTAACGGATGAAGCAATATTATGGCTTACAAATCTGAAGGACATCTGAAGTTTAGCAATTTTTGTATTCTTGTCTTGATTATCTGTTTTTCCATTATTTTGTTTTGCTATTTCTTTAACTTACTATTTTTTCGTCATTGTCATGACTGGCGCTTGGACCGGTCCATTATATGTCGTCATGCAATGGCTGTGCTGTTATATTCTATGTTTTTATTTATTTTCTGTAATGTTTACACACTTAATTAATATTATTACACGCGAACACTGTTTGGCATGTTTAGGTTTTAGTGGTTTTTCTAAACGTTGAAGTAAATGCTTTGCCAAGACAAACCAATCCACTATTGCACACGGTTTCGTCACCACACTATACAGGTTTATACTGATCTTCTTGGCCACCATACATAACACTTACATCACATACAATATTTGTGTAATGTACCATACAAATAAATATAACATCAATCCTTTATGAATTGGGATCGACACTTCTGATCGGTTTGCTGCAGTTGACGTGGAAGCAACGTTCTGATACTGGCTTGACAGTACTTGCGCCACTTCAATTTTTTTTCTTTAAAGAAGTTTTGACATATCCTCTGCAATTGTCAATGACTTCCAGCCCCCATGTTTTTTAATCGTAAGTAAATCGCTTTCATGGTTTGCAAGATGCGATGCAGAAGAGAGACGAAAACAGTGGCCGGTATACGTTTCATAATTACATAGCTTCAAGAATTTTGCTATGTTTTTAAGTACTTCACCAAACTTATTAATACGTATTGGTGATACAGTGCATCGATCTTTACGGTAAGTTAAAAAAATCTGTCGTGTGAAGTATGGGATAGTCTTAATTGAATATATTTTTAAGAAGGGTAATCCAAGAATCTTCCGTAATGACAAATAGACGAAATGTATTCGTTTTCTCTGCATGAACAGTGACCTGAATTACATCAGACTTGAGCTTCACATTGTTCATCGTCATACTAGTTAGCTCATCTCGCCTACATGCTCCACAATACCCCATGATTAATATAGCCTAAATATAGGTAAATTTTAAATTTGTAACTTAAAATATAACGTAGGACATTACCTTTATTGCCAAGAAAGTATAATAGTCAGCCTCGTTAAGAAATTTAATGATATCATCGTACTGTAAAATACTTGTTTTTTTTGGTTAATAATTTTCTGATTTCCGTTTCAAAAAAGTAATTACTTTTAAATATTCAGAAATATCAATATTTTTATTAATCGAGAAACATGATCGGAGCATGGAGTAGTTTCACCACATTGTCAATGACTTCTCTGTTTTACTCATTATTTTGAAGTATGCTAATACAACATTTTCGCTGATATTAGTCACGTTATTTTCGTTACACCAAGTACAAAAATTTTGATATTTTTTTTGGTATTTAGGTTTGGATTTAATAGGATTGCATTATTGGCAATTTCACATAACTCTGGAGGAGTGTAGGAAAATTCGTCTAAATTGTGAATAGAATCCATTCTTGAGAACAAGGATACAGTTTCAAGAAAGTAAGACGACATTAATTTTATACTTACATATTAAAAGTAAAGAACTTCTGTTGCGCAACTACTTAATTAACAACAATAATCTTTGAACAACAATTAACTAATGTTAAGATTTTAAATTTCCAATTACATAGTAGGCAAGTGTTCGTCACTGTTACCAACTGAAATATGTATATTATACAAAAATCGCTGCTACATGTTAAAATTTTTATCAGTAAATAAAAGCACATTAAAGCGAAATAGAAAAAGTAGTATGAAACATGTGTTACAATGACTGTTTAAAACTTACTCGCATTACAATACTTGTCATTGTAACACTGGTTTTACTATATACTATCACTCCACTTTTAATGTCGATATCGGTCACTGTTATTAAGGTATCATCGGCAAACAAGTTTATTCTAGCATATTTAACTGAACTTATCTTGTCATTTATGTAAATGCTAAATAACAAAGGGCCTAAAATTGTTCCTTGAGACACCCTTAATAAAACCTCTTTAGATGTAGATTTTCTCCCTCATAGATCGGGGCCTATCGGTTAGATAATTCTGGAACCAATTCAACGCATTTCCGGTAATGCCGTATTTTTCCATTTTTGAAAGTAATAGAATCAGATTCGTTGTTTCAAAAGCTCTCTACAAGTCACGCAGAACAGCAACAACCTTTTCTCCGCTTTCTTCTAATTGACTAGAATTAGATTTAGTGCAGCTTCGCACGAATGATTTTTTCTAAAACCCGATTGCATATTAATAAATATATTATTTTTTTAAATACTTTTTTAGTTGTTCTTTGGCAAGAAGTTCTACAACTTTTTCTAAAGTAGGTAACGTATTTATAGGTCTGTATTCGTTACAGTTTTTTTTATTCTGTGCCAAAAGTTTCACTTGTTTGCATTAGTGCATAAAGTAAATTATTTACTTACTAGTGTAAAATAGTTACATTTGCGTGCGGAAAATTAAATTTTACAACACGAAATAAATTCGAAGCACGACGCGTTAGCCGAAGAGTGAAAGGCCTCTGATTTTGTCTGATGACAGAGTACGTAGATTGAGAAAAAGTGCGAAAGAAAGACTTGGTGCATCTACACAAAGATTGGGAAAACTTTATGAAATTTCACAATTGATTTTACATCGGGAAATTTCACAACTTCCAACTACGTTTGTTTTTCATAGCGCCCAACTTTGTCATAACTCCCAACCAGTGTATATCACAACGCCTGCATTTATAGCAGTTTGGCAACCTCGCTCTTTACCCATAACTTAGTTTCATCATCACACCTCCTGATCACAACGCCCAAATCACATGAATACATGTAATTTTTTTATGAAAGAAAATTGTAATATCTGTAACTTACCAACCAACACCGTTTACCCCCGATTACACCTACCAACCAACACCGTTTACCACAAATTAGAGTAAAACATATAAGTATTTAAAAAAAAAAATTGTAATAACTGTAACCTACCAACCAACATCGTTCACCCCCGATTACATCTACCAACAACACCGTTCACCCCAATCACATGAAAACATGTAATGTTATTAACCAACCAAGTTATGGGTAAAAAGCAAGGTTGCTATGAATGCAGGTGTTGTAATATACACTGGTTGGGAGTTATGACAAAGTTCGGTGTTATGAAAAAGAAACGTAGTTGGGAGTTGTGAAAATAGTTGGGAAGTTGTGACAACATGCATAAGGCCCCTTAATACCATCAAATCACTTATGAGACACTTGTGGAGAAAACTACGACAGATTGAAGACATTGGGTCGCTAGCTGCATTATAATATATTTTATTCACAATCATATTGTAATATGCCAATTACACTGCATGTGAAAAGTTGGGAAATAGGCGATTACACAATTGGTGTTCAAAATTTTTACCAGCTAGCCAGGAATAATTATTACTGACCGGTTACTAATTCTTTAAAACGCCACTCGAGCGCTTGTGAAGTATACTAAAATGTAAACACAATTAAAAACATAACCATAAAATACGCCTTAAGTTCGTCGTATGGCTTTAGAAATCGATTTAAAATATCTTGGTTTTGTTATATTGTTAATTGTGGAAGTACTCAGTTGTGTATAAAGTTTTAAGGAAAAAGTATAAGTACGGTTTTTCGCATTCCAGTGATTTTACTATAAACATCAGCGATTATCAACCCCATTTGACTGCATCATCACAGATCGGAGAGAGAAATAGCTAAACGCCATTAAAGGAAAAAATTTTCATGAATGCAAGCAGAAGAATGCTTTTGTATGTTTTAAACATTTTATATCAGTTAATTATTAGGATCACCGAATGGAAAATATAGTATTTGGTTTATACGATCATAGGAACATCCGATGAACTTACAGATAAGTTAAATAATAGTTGGATCCTAACTCTGTATTTGTGATATGACAAACAATATTCTGTTTCAAGTTTAGATTGGTACGAACGAAAAAGGAAAAGCATGAAGAGACGGTTATACGATCATGAAAGTGACCATAACATAAGCTTAGTGGAGATGAGATGTTTGAAGGTTTATGTGTGAATTTGCATTAGTTACTACTAATTATAGATCTGTTCAAGAAGGTCATTCAACTACTGCTATCCGTAGTTTCAACAGAGTAACTCATGATTTACCACGACAAACAACTAATATACACATTGTTTTGACACCACAGCAATTTAAATTAAGACGTAATTACTAATGATATTATGGAACCATTTGCTTAAATAAATAAGCACATAAATCTTTTAATTACTTACTTCCATAAAATTGCAAGGTTTGTTTACACCCAGGGAGTGTATACCTAACCTCGATTATAGGGCTATCTTATTGTTGAGGTAGTCATAGTCTCGATTACAACGCAAATGGAAATAGAGCAAGATAAGCGGTATAATAAAACACAAATTATCTTATTTTGAAAAATTAATAGTTACATTAGAATTACCGTAAGTGTTTATGTTCACATTTAAACATCCTTTCATTTCCTCCTTTGTTATATTAAAGTGTGCCGACTGTGAATCAACACTGGATGAAGTAGAAGGCCCCGGTTGTGACAGTGAGAAAAGATTTGTTGTATATGTCTCCTGCTGTGATAATGGGGATTGGTGCAAGTTGAGGTACGTTGCGTAGATAACATTTGTGCTACTTGAATTTGTCCATCTAACGATTTGTCAACATAGCTTTCAGCCACCGCACTAGACTTCCACCCTCCCAGCCTCTTTAATTGTATCACGTCTCCACCATTATCGGCAAGTAGTGTAGCAGCCGTTCTACGAAAACAATGCCCCGTATATGCTTCTATATTATTTAATTTTAGGTGAGCTGCAATTTTTTAGGAAATGATCCAATAGAATTATGCCCAAATGGTTGTTTTGTAATTTTGCCAAATCGCAGCTGCATAAACAACTTCTCATTTATAACATTTTCTCGAAGACCAATGTATTCGACTAACATTGCAATCCATTGAGGATTGGTAAGAACAAATGAACGAGGTTGATAGGTTTTAGTATTCGGAATCGTAATACAAACTTTATCTTCTAGGAAACTGATGTCTGTAACCTTCATTTTGTAAAGCTCATCACTGCGACAAGCACCAGATACACCAATTATTAGAGCAACCTAAAATTTATATATTAGCATGTAGTTGCATTCAATAAATGAAAGTTACTTTTTGTGGAAGAAATTCTTTTGGTGCGTCATTTAAAAATGTATTAATATCAGTAGCTGTGAAGACGCTCGATTTTTTAGCTAAGTATCCAACGTTTTGTTTTTTTAAATACGCCTGTAGTTTTGAAAATCGCGACAGATCAATATTTTCGTTTATATTTAATGTTTTTCGCAACATAGAGTAAGTCGCCCATAAAGTAGAAGGTTTTTAACTTTAGCTAACTCCCCAAAGTACGCTAGCACGACATTTTCCGAAACGTTATGTACTGTTTTATTCTTGCACCAATCTTTAAACATACGATAAACTAATTCATATCTCTCCTTACTTTTTCTGGAAGCAAGCTTTTTCCACGCTTTCGGCCGCTTCGCGTAATTCTGGAGGAGTACAATGTATAAATTCGCTTGATTCAGACATTATTAAAATAACGCGACAAATAAAATTTGATTGCATTACAATATGGCTGTTTCCATCGCCTGCTTTTTTAAAAATTGATGTCAAGTCATGGCATTATGATAAGTAACAGTAATTAATTTTTTTTAAGATTTTGAAAAAATTAATGATTGTGAATAAAATAGTATACAAACCTCGGCAAAGTTCTATTCCCGAGTCTCGAGAAATAGTTTACCTCGAGGCTGCGCCTCTCGGTAAACTATAATTCTCTCGACGGGAATATAAAACTTTCTGCCTCGGTATGTAATATACTATTTATTTTTGAGAAATGATGTTTATCGTTAAATGTTTACATAGTTTAATTAAAGTTAAAAGTTTCAACAAATTGTGCTAATTTGATTTTTGTCTCAAAACTTATGTTACATACGTGGTCAGGAAAAATTCCGTTTGAAAAGCATCGGCTTGTTAAATTTAGGAGAATTGTTTCAGTCGTCAATGATAATCTGTAGAGTAATTTCAACTACACTGAGTTTTATTTTTATTTTTCGAATAGTGGATTTTAAATTTGACACTGTGATCGTATAGAATGTAAATTTGTTGGAATGGCGTGTAGGAAGCTTTATAATTGGAATGCTACCACTAATTTCGTTTACGCTATCAACAAAGTAATTGTTGACTGCTTCGGCTATTTTATTCATTTTTTCAGTTTCTACATTAAGAAACTTGAGGCCCTTTTGAGTGGCCTTATTACTGTTGCCACTTATAAGTTGTTTACGTTTTTTCCACATCTGCCTAAGATTGTTTTTCAGTGGATTGATTTTTCGCTGAATATGCTCGAATTTTCTTTTTTAATTAAACACTTTTTTTGTAATTTAACCAATCCACACTCAATTTTTTTTTAAATTTGAATGTTTGCGTTTCATTTCTGTTGAGATAATTTCTAATAAATTTAAATTAAAAAATTGAGATTATTTCCTTATTTAATAAAATACTAAAAACCGAATATACCTACCTTACTTTGTTTGGGAGATATTGTTTTTGCGGAGATGTCAAAAGTTCACTTTATTTTTAATAAAATAAGCAAAATACAACAAAATAGTGGACAAAATTGCAATATACTTTCATAGTATTAAGTATTTTGAACACATTTTTTATTTAATGTTAGGTATGTTTTTTAAATCAATTTTAATTGCACATAAGTTACCATTTAACTCTCTAGATTAATAATAGTAGGTATTAGAGTTCGCGTCGTTTAATCTGCAGGTACTCATTTTTTGGCGCATTAATAAATATTGATATAGTTTCCTGCTTAGGTCACTTATGACTAATATGTTAACAAATTTCAACGCCAGTTTTTACGTGCTCCGCGCGATTTCGGTTTTTAATTGATACCTTATTAAACTTGTGCTGTTTTACAAAATTAATAACAATCTACGGATTAATTTTAATTACTTTGTGGGACAATTAGAACAAATGGACAATGCATGCAGTTATATGGCTCACCTAGTTTACATAAGGTAAGTTTAATGTTCTAAGTTTTTACATAGGAACTTTTTGTTACTTAGATTAGACTAACAATTTGTTGTTATGCAAAGCGAAACGAGCGATTTCACTACCACAAAATAGCCGACTCAAGTTTGTCTACTATTAATAAAATTGGTTCGTTACCGTAAACTTTTGTTGAAAAATTGTTCATCTAAACTTTGAGGTAAAGAAACCCAAATATGCAAGTAAAATAGGTCAAAATATGCACATACATATGCAAACAATTTACCCAAAATATGCACAAAAATGTTGAAAATATGCAAATAGAAATATACTTAAAAAACAGACGTTTATTATTTTACTTATAATTTATAATACATCTACATAATAATATGAAATTATAACAAAAAACAAGTTGTTAATTAATTATAAAAACAATAAACTACTAAATGTTTCTCAAAATTCTCAGTCAGAAAATGTCTACGGTCTGTATATAGAAATTTGTAAATTGAGAAACTCCTTTCCACGTCAACCGATGTAAGAGGGGCATTTTTAAAACTACTCAACGTGACAGGATCTAAATCAATTGATTCTGTAAAATCTCCCATTAAAATATTAGCTACTTGGCTAAGAAATTAAAATCCATAATTTTTTTCAATTATATTTTTAAATTTTTTAAAAATTGTATCCCCAATGTGACCTGTCACGTTTTGAAAAGCAACCCCCGACTGTTTAATTAGTTTGACACCTTGGATTAATGACAAATTAGATTCCTCCATTTGCGTTATTGTTTTAAAAACAAAGCTATAATTTGTTTTTAAAAATGAAAGTTGCTTGTTTATTTCCTTATTTTGAAATGACTGTTTAGCATCTTGAAGGGATTGCGAAGATTCGTCTGATAATTGTGAAATAATATCTTTCAGTTGAGAGAAATTCTTACAATCAAATAATGTGGCTTCTAGCCAAGTACCCCATCTTGTAAGAACAGGTTGAGGTGGAAGCGGAGTGTTTGGTAGTTTTCCTTTATAAAACTGAATTCGTGTGGGAATAAGGAATATTATTTTGACACTAGAAATTAAATCATTTATAAGCGGAAAATGCTTTCTAATCTCCTCAGCAACCCTATTTAAGCCATGAGCTAGGCATGTTACATGCGTTAAGTTCGGATACAAAATTTTCAAATTTTGCCCAGCCTTTACCATGTATGGCGCTGCATCTGATAAAATGAGCAAACATTTATCAACGGGAACAGATGCAGGAAGAAAAAATTTTGATAATTTGTCTTGTACAAATCTGGTAACAGTCAATGCATTTGTTTTTTCTAACTGTTTAGAAACAATGAGGTAAGATTTAGGCAGAATTTCTTCGCAAAGAACACCAATTAATAAATGAGCAATATAACGTCCTCTCAAATCGGTGGTTTCATCAATATATATGTAAAAATGTTTGTCCCGAATTTTAGCTTTAATGTCCTCTATTACCTCCAAATACAAGGAATTTACGTGATTTCTTCGTAGCGTTGTTTCACTTGGGATATTGAACTTGCAATCCTTTTGGAAAAATGACGTGAAGTTTTCATTACGAAGCTTTGACAACGGAATGTTCGACGTAATCATTGCATGGCATAGCTCTCGGTTGAAGATGTCTTGTTCAGTTAGTTCTTTACTTTTCGGCATTACTTGTACACATTGCAATTTGGCAATATGACTGGAAGTTTTCACATGTTGATTTATCTGCAATTTTTTATCGCAAGGTATCTGCAATAAAAAAAAGTATTGATTCATCAAATTGATATAAATTTTCAATGAGATACGTTGAAAATACGCACACTTTCCTGTGTTTAATATTTCTGTTATTTTTAAGAAAAAAATTGGATAAAAATATAGATGATTCCGTCAATCAATAAGAATGTAAGATATATATCTATACGTAGTTCTTTGTTTGGCTTCACCCACACTGATACACTACTAACATTGGGCATTTTACCGATATAGATAAAAATAAAATAACAGGACTTATACAGAACGCAAACCGACGATCAGTTAAGAATCACGATTTGAAGTGAAAGAAAACTGAAATGCAGAAATGGATTCCAGTCATCGATAGGTACAAAACACCCTCATTCTTGTTTAAAGCAAGTATTCTCAGAACAACAACCCCTAACAATATACTTTCTGTTACCCGCTTAAAATAGTCACCGCCTTCTGTAGTACGTTTCACCATTGATTCTATAACCATTTATTCTGTTAGTGCATCTCGTAAATGCTACATCGGTGTTGATCTACATTCGAGAAAGACTCAAACATCAAACTCAACAGTTTCCAAAGACGTCCGCTCTTATCGCAAAATAAGTAACTTGCACGTGCACAAAAAAAACGTGCATTCATCGAATTTATCCTAGTGCATCAAATAGTTGGATTTGCGAATTGTTTTTAAATTTTGTTTCAAACTTCAATAAAACAACAATTTAATTTGTAAGAAATAAAATTTATTTGCATCAATACAAGTTATGATAAAAAATCATTTTTATGTATTTCCATATAATTGTGGTTATTATTTACATAAACAATTTATTCGCTTCGGACCCAGTTGGAAAAGATGCATCTGCTGCGTTTTGTTTTTTATTCGAGAAGGACGTCCTTGGTTGTAGTTTGCTTAGATGCGCAAGTTGATTCTAAGAAGAAAAAAAATAACATAAATTCACTAATAAAAGATATGCCGAGGCAACTGAATTTTGAATATTCTTTTCAAAATTAATTACACACAAAACTTTTAGTTTAGCTTCTAATGACAAGTTTTATTGTTCAATAACAAATAACAAAAAAGCATGTTTATCTCATCAATTTGGAATTAAAAGAAAACCATAACGGATAAATAAAAATAATAGTAATTTGCGTACCTTATTTCTAGAATATTAGGGCACTTATTTTACACTTAATAATTTACGTTTATTGTTTATAATAATCTCGGAGGGTAAAAAAGTTTTTCACATATTAACTTATTTCCTAAAGTGTCAACATCCACAACCGCATTACAAATTTTAACATTTTTTTGCTACTCCCTTGTACACTTTACATTTATTGTAAGAAATTAAAAAAAATATATGTCTACGGCGTCTACACTGTTCTTTTTATCATTTGTGCAACTGACGTATTCATATTTACTAATTGTCACAAATATTACGGTAACTAATTTTATAATCAATGCAATATCTTGTAACAATGAAGTAACTTCGAACCTCAAACCACTTTCATATTCCTATTCAAGAAACACGCATTGAGGCAGGTTCGGTGGAACTGACATAAAAAATAGAGGGGGAAACTGAGAAATCTCGTGGTAATTGAACGGTAGAGCCATCTATTTTTCGTCGAACTTTTGTGTCACATTTCGTCCATATAGGTTGCGCATCTTTACGAATTTTATAATCAATGGTTTCACTATTGCTTGTGGAAAACTAAGGTCTAAGGATTACGGATATGGAGTTATTTACGACTTACAATACAATAAGTTATTGTCAATAAGCTTTAAAGAGTAGGCAATCGTCAACATAATTCCCCGCTTAAGATAAAATATGACTATAAAATTGTAATGTGAATAAATTTTTCGACAAGAAATTGAAAATTTCTGCACATTGTCAAGATTTTTTTGATTTTATGCACAACATGCTATATTTTAAAGATAGATGCAAATATTTCAAAAAATGTGCAAAACATGCGCTTTGCATATCTGGGTTTCTTTACGTGAGGAAATTGGAGAAATTGAAATTGTGTATCGATAAACAATTTAAATTATTTTCAGGGTAATTTTATTTGTCTATTTCTTCTAAACTTTATTAAGAAAACAAAAGTTTAGTATTTAGTCGAGTTACTCTGGCAGTTTTTCAGTGACTGTTCGCCTACCTGCAAAAAAATTATGCGAATCGCTTTGGAATAATAACGTAAGATTGGGAAAAATTTTCCGCAGATTCTATTGTTTATTTCTGTGTATCCTTTCTTCTGTAAGTTTTAGAAAAAAAAGTCATATTTTTGATTCAGCGATAAATTTTCTACAAAATAGTATATTTTGAAATTGTAATTTTTTAAATTTATTATTAATTATAGTAAAATATTACTAATCCGAAGCTTTGCAGCTTGATATATCAAACACAATGAACAATTTTTTAGATCACAATATTCTTTAGTTGTCGAATAAACAATAACAACGTAAATGTTCTAAATGTTCTGTTGATAACAAAAACTCAAAAACTCAACAAAAATGACTAAAAATTGCAAAATATAACTGTTTTTTTTTATAGAAATGATGAATAATTACTATATTTTTATAGAGAACTTAAAATATTTAGAAAAAAGCCCCACTGGTGGACATTTAGCTTATACGCTAAATAAATCAGACATTCAAAGAATCGTATCCACCCGTGTAAAACGGATATTCCGAATTCCAAATTTTCACGTTTAATTGGTTTCTTAAAGAATTTACTGGTATCATTAAACTGTTTCAATGTAGCTCCACATAAGTAACACTTTTTAGTCGAAGTTGTTTCTGTTATTGCATTGACAATTTTTCCGTCAATCATGGAAAATATCATTTTATGCTGCACTTTCACAATTTTGTTATCCATTGGATATTAGTTAGTTAGTTGTACAATTTGTGCATCTATGCGTCTTCTTTCTTGTAGAGAAACAGCCGTAGATTCTTTTACAAATTTTATCTTTAACGGTCGGCAATAACGTGTAGATCCAGGCCTTGGGTTTTTCCACACTACTTTGGACCCAGTCATCAGTCAAAGTTGCACAAAACTAGTTATGAGAACAGCTGCATCATTAGCTGCAGCACCAAAAAATGCCTGTTTGTATGAACTGTGACCACTACTACCATCAAAACCCCATTTGCAATATAAAATGAGGTTGTTGATTTCGGCCGAACTTAAAGTGTAAATTACTTCTTTTTGCACCAGAACCAAACGTTTGGTAGTAAGGTCAAGAACGCTTTGGACATCAATCTCAGCTAAAGTCTAGGATACATTAATTTTATTAGGTTTCGGATAACATTTCTTCTTGGTTTCCTGCACCTTTTTGTAGGATGGAAAAACGTTTAGAGCGTTTGTCGAGATAAACCCGCTTCTATTATAAGGTCTAAAGCATCCTCATCTGACAATAAAGTCGTTTCCAAAGAGGACTCTTTGTGGACGTCATATTTAACGGAACTTATTGGATTAGACGCAATTTGCTAAAGTAATTTTGAAGCCTTTGTTTGCCCAGCAGCTCTCATTGCCATTTGTGTGGCGTAAGCTAACACAAGAAGAGGAACTGTTTTCTTAATTTGGAAGTTTTTTGCCGCTTCATTTTCTCTGTACTGTCTTCAAACGGGATTGTTGGTCGACCACTTTGTTTTTTATAGTTACACGGAAAGTGTAAAATTAAGTCTAACCATACTTTATTATTATCAAAAAATCTTGGGTGCATGCGGTTAGATGCTTCCCATCGGGATTTATATTCCAATTTAAACCAATTATTTGATCTCTTTGAATGATGGGACCTCCAGTTTTGTTTTCAATATGTTTTTGTAAATACTCAAACTGATCACTGAGACGCTGACATGGAGAGTTTCTCATTATTTGAACCATCGAACAACTAGTTATGTCAAGAGTAATGGTACTTTGATCTATAAAGAAATAGAATCCTTTATTTAAAGGCTTCATCAGTTGTTATATATCAGTCATCAAAAATAACTGATTAAAGAAATCACATGTTAAATTATAAATTGTGATTAGCGGCATAATCGATTACAAAATGATTTTAAGTTGCTAGGTATTGATTATTTTAGTTATTTTCAGTTACCGCCTTTCAAAATTTGATTAGAATCTTTTGTTGCAATCGGTTAAGGGACTAATAAAAAAATTAAGGATAGGTATACAAAAATACACTGCTGCAAAATAAAAGTGCATATTTAATATTACGTAATTTTGTTGAAACTAGAATAAAAGAAACAATTTTCAAATAAACATACCGTGAAACAACATTACCCTATTTTTTCACTTGTAGTAAACACCCTGTAGAATACAATACCCAAAATAAAATTTTACAGTTTTATGCAAACAAAAACCTCATCGTTCCTACAAATATTGCTTTTTATTGTCCTTAATACCTCTAGTATAAATGGAAAAAATCAGTTTTAACAACAAAAACAACAATTGTTGTTTTTTCACCCTGTATTCAGTTGAAAATTGTTTTTTGTAAACTATTGACTATTCAATATTATATCTAGACATAACTACATTAGTTTCCGTAAAAAAAAGTTCTCACAAAAAATTTAAAATAAAAAAATGTTTTTTTTGTAGTGAACTAAATTATTATTTAAAAAAGCAGTGTAAGCAGTTTTTGGAACTCTAGTCTAAATCGGGCAAAAATGGGCAACGGTTTGCTTTTTAATATAAAAACTGCAATAAATAAAGAATAATTTGATGGGTTAATGTCTTGCGGATTCCGCCGGATTAATGTTTAAATCTTTGTTTGTTTAAAAAAACATTCAATTTATTTAGCAACGTTTGACATGCACACGTGTTGCGCCCTTTTTTGTTCGGATAGTAAACTCCACATCCCAAAACATATTAGCAACAATAGTTATACTTACCTAAGCTTGATAATTCCATTGTTATTTAGACCAAATCAATTAAGACGTTAAGATCAAATCAAAAAAAGAATATTACTCAAAAATAGCAGCGAAAAAATTATTAAATGTTTTATTTGACATGTTGAAAACAAAACGCCGGGTTGCTAGGCAACAGCTTTGTGTTTCGCGCCAACTAGACCGCGCTGATATACAGTACTACACCGGCTATTAAAATACACAAATTAGTGCTAAATTAAGGAAGCTTGTTTTTTCAAATTATTGTATACAAACTGATCCATCTGCCCCACTGTGCGGCGGCTACTTTTGGACAAAACTGTTTTTCCCATTCCCACATTATTATTCCCAAGCTGTTTGCACAATTTTTTGCAAGTAAGCGAACAGTCCTTGTTTTTATAATTTACGCCTCTTTAGACAAATAAATAAAATACGATTTTGAAATAAAAATTCATGTATATTTTTTAATTTTAAAAGGTTGCTAATACAAACTGACAGGTTACGAATTTTGAATATAAATAATAATAATTTGACTTTATTAAACTAGTCTAATACAAGTAGCAGCGTATGTAGCTAGCAAGAAGCATCAAACGAAACAAACAAATACAATAAGTAATTGGAAACATGACTGGCGGAGTCTAGCACATCTGGCTACTCCAATTCAACCAGTCATGCTCACTCTATACTAGTATACATATTACGTGTATTAGTACTAGACAAATCGCTTTCAATTATTCACATATATTTTTGTATTCTCTTACACATTGTAGTCATTTGTATCTATTGTTGAAAAATGTCCAACTCATGACCCTAGATGCAAAGTTCTGAGATCTTCCATTCTCCTCCAACCACTTTGATCAAATTTCTCAAAGATGTGATCGTATTTCCTTATCCCAAACGTAAAACCTTAAGCATAAATTTACACCTTCTAAATTCTATTCTTATCGATAGTCGTTAGACAAGAACTATACAACACGTCGCAGTAATTAAAGTGGCTGAGAACTAAAGATTCACACAACATTTTCTTTAGGTGAAAGTTTAAAAAATGCCTACTACTGTATAATAGTCTTAAGGATCCGTATTTTGTAAGATTTTTGTCACATGTTCTTTGAATCTAAGATTTTTATCAATTACCAACCCCAAATTACTCACATGATCTACTTCCTCAACATCTACTCCTTTGATTGGTATTTTCAAAGCATGCTTCAACATTGCAATCTTTTTTACACTAGCAAGTAACATACAAATTGTTTTTAGAGGATTTAACTTTAAATGAACTCTTCTGATAGCATTCTAATTCTTTGCAGCGCTACAACAATATTTCGATTAATGATTAGATGTTTTTTAAACTCAAAGGTTGTATATAATTAAATGTCATCAGCATACGCTTGAACTTGATAGTGAAATACTGATTTTCTTATGTCTATTGTATATATTATAAACAGTAAGGGACCAAGAATCGAGCTTTGTGACACCCCCAACTTTATTTTAATTTTATTAGAAAATGTATTGTTTACCGTAGTATTGAGCATGGCACAAACAATGATCAATTGTGTCAAAAGCCAATAATACCAGCTAACTTTGATAAGTGCGGTAGACTTGTTATAACCTTTCCTAAATCCGCACCGTGAATCAGAAATTATGTTATTAGTAATGAAAAAATCATATATTTGAGTATAAAGAAGTTTCTCAAAGAATATTGATAGTACGGGAAGCAAACTAATAACACGCAACTCTGAGAATGATATAGGATTTGAATTTTTAGGTATTGGAACTCCTATAGTCGTTTTCCAAATCATTGGATACTAACCTACTTCAATGCAATAATTCAATGGAGGTAATAAATAGATGTATATAAACGAAATCAATAACTTTACCATCGTTACGGAAATATTACTATTTTTCAACAACCTGATGCAACTCAACCATCCTAAATTCAAAATTGATCTTTTTATTACACAAATTATTATTATAATTATTAATTCTATTGTTAATGACAGTGTTAATTTTTTTCACATTACCAACAAAATATGAGTTCAGTTGATTAATGTCACTCAAACTATCAGGAATGCGAAGAGTTCGATTTTTGTATACATTTAATTCTTTTAGCTTTTACCACAAATTTTATGGCTTATTATTAGGTGCAACTGCATTAAAATAATCCTTCTAATAAGATATAACGTGTTATTTTTCATTGTCCTATGTTATCCAATCCGCGTTTGTCCGAGAACGATTATATTTCTGTAACTGCATATCTCTATTCTTTATTGCTAATTTCAGGTTTTGAGTCATCCAAGGCGCCTTCGGCTTTGTGACGCGTGGTGCATGTCTGTTAAATACCGAAACAATGTATTTATTTAATAAACCAAGTTTAACATCGATTAAACGTCAAAGCTGTTGTTACGTTCGGCGTGCGTTAATTTAAATCGCGTCGACGGAAAGACCATGTGCACGGTTCCGTTTCGCTGCTTAGTTATTTAAAGTTAAAATGGTGATTTTAAAAGTTATATTAAAAGTTCAAAATGTTACCTTTCTAATAAGTATAGTAGAATTGATAACAACAAAGGTGCGATATTTTTTTGTATTAGAATCTGAGACATACAAAACAGCAAGTAGAAAACTAAATATCTAGAATTGGTTTATTGTCAAAGTGATAAGATAATAAATAACATTTGCAAGTACCCGTATTAAAAGCAGAATGTAGGCAACACATCATACGAACACGTAATAAAATAAAATGCAAACATCCATCATACAATAGTGATAGCTCAAACACAGAGGAAACTAAAAGAAAACGAAACAATGAAAAAAGGATGTGATTAGTAAATCTAAGAAAACCAGTCGTTCACCCTCCAAAGACACATATAGAAAAGGCGGAACAGAAAGATTAGAAACATTAATGATGAAGGAAATTAAGGGGATTAGGGAAGATCAGAAGAAATATACAGAAGAAATATTAGTACAAAAAAATTTAAATAAAGAATTAAAAGAAAGAAATAAAAGTTAGAAAAAAAGAAAGAAAATTAAAATTGTGATAAAAGAAGCAAATTTCTCAAACAATAATTTGAAAAAGAACGTGGAAGGATTTTTTTAGAAAAAATAGCTGTAAAAGTAGAAAATGCTGATACTTATAACTATAAAAGAGTTAGTAATGAAAAACAAAACAAACTGTACAGAACACATATTTTTGTAGAAAAGGACATGAGTTATAAAGAAAGAAAGGTACGGAAACTACTAAAAGAAATGGCAAAATTAGAATCGAGTCCAAAAACGAAGGTCAGAGTTGGATGACAAAAATATGTATAAATAATAAGTGGGATCATAAGGAGGCAAAATTGATTGAAGACGACAAGTTTAAATCAAAAAAAACTAAATATGAAAAATGGAAAAGACTTAACGGACGACGAAATGGATACAATGAATGCACAAAGGAATAATTATTTGAAATATGGATACTGGGAGTATGGAATGTAAGAAGTATTAATGGGAAAGAAGAATAGTTAGTTTATGAAATAGAAGCAGCCAAATTAGGCGTAGTAGTAATTCCTAAAACAAAAAAAAAGGAAACAGGAGAAATAAATGTAAAAGATGGACACTTACTTATATATAGCGGAGTAAAAGAAGATCAGAGAGCAACAGAAGGCACAAGGTGTGTAATACATAAAAAATGATTTAATAAGATAACATCATGGAAAGGATGGTTGGAAAGAATTTTAACTGTAGAAATGAAAATTGAAGAAGATAAAGTAACTATAATAGCTATTTACGGACCAAATGATAACAAAAAACAGTAAAAGATACCTTTTTGGAGAAACTATCTAGTATTACGGAAATTAGTGCTGGAAAGATTATGGGTGACTTTAATGGTAGAGTTAGTAGTAGACAAAATGATGATGAACAAGTGCTAGGATGATATGGAGAAGAAGTAAGGAATAATACAGGTCATAGATTAATTGAATATAGTATGTTAAACAACCTTATAATAGCAAATACTTTTTATAAGCACATGGACATTTACAAATATACGAGAAAAGTACAGAGCAAGAACGAAAAATCTATAATAGACTACATCTTAATAGAAAAAAGCAATAGGCGTTTATTAAAAGTAGAAAGTTAAAAGAGGTTTTGAAATAAGTAGGGACCACTATCTATTAGTGGAAACATTCAAAAGAGACATAAACAGCATATTAAAAGAAAAAGTAGGAAGACAAAGTAAACAAAAGGAAACTATAAAAGCGTATAAAAACGTGCAGAGACGGCAGAACAATTCCAAAAATTAATGAAAAAGAACATGCAAGCAGGAAACAAAGAAAGACAGTAAAATATATAATTATGGAAAACATAGATCATGAAAGCAATTTGGAGAAAAGCTAAATAATGACTCAAAAAAAAAAAATACAAAATTGTTTTATAAAATTTTAAACAGTAATAAGAAAAGAAAACGACACAAATAACAACAATAAAACAAATTACTAATAAACACACAAGAAATAATGGAGCGATGGCAGGAACATTACATGGATATCTTAGAAAGACAAAAGAAAGAAGCAGAAATAAAGGAAAAACAAATAAGGTTAATAGAAAAAAAACATAGAAATTGATTCAACAATTCAAGAAATTAAAGAAGGAAAAATATATGTAGAAGAGATACAAATTGCAGTTCAAAGAATGAAAAACGGAAAAGCTCCAAGTACAGACGGAATCACGGTAAAAATGATAAAAAATGGATGTAGAGGGATTTAAAGTACTAGCCGTATTATTCAATAAATTATGGGAAGAAGAAGTTATACCAATAAAATGGAAACTTGGTCAAATAGTACTAATATTTAAAAGCGGGGACAAAGAACTATGCAAAACTACCTAGGAATAACTTTATTATGCGTAACTCTAAAAATGTTTTAACATGTCTTAGAAAGAAGGTTAAGGAAAGTTACTGACAAGACGCTATTAGAAGCCCAAAGTGGTATTTGTAAGGGAAGAAAATCACATTTTACAATAAAACAAATTATAGCTAGAGCAGTAGAACGTAAGAAAAGATATATTTTGCTTTCATAGATCTAGAGAAAGCCTTCGACTAAGTGTCGCACGAAAATATATGGAAGAGCTTATAAATGAGAGGAGTAAACAAGAAATTAATAAACAATATCAAAAGTATATACAGGGTGGTGCACTGTTAACGAATTAATCTTTACCACTAAAACGACAAATAATGTAAAAAACCTTAAGGCATACATATATTGAGATTATTTAAAACCACATTTTAAAAATATTTTCTATTGTACAGGGTGCTCCAGAAACACTTACTATATCAAAGTTGGGTTATTTTAAATAGAACACTCTGTATTTTTTTTATTTTTGAATTGTAGGATAAAAAATAATGCATGTTCTTTAACATGTCCCTATACCAACTTACATTAGTTTCTGAGATAAATCGATTTCACTTGATTTACAGACCCTCCAAAAAATGCAATAACTTCAAGATAAATAAGAACAAGCAATTGGTACACCACCTTACTAAGATCCTTTAACATCTCTTTTGCAATATTTATTATTATGTTATGATGTACAGAGTGTTTTAAATACTACCGCATAACGCTAACGACTTAAAAGTTATATAACTTGCTTAACTTAAATAGAACACCCTGTATTTCTGTACCTGTTGACAGAAACTAGTTACTTTTCAATCAGTATTAGGGTTACCAACCCTAACTCTGATAGTTTTCGAGATATTTTTAAATTGGCTAGTTTAATAATTTGCAATTTACTGGAATTTAAGTTACCTGTGAGATATCAGTAATATAAACATTATCTTGTAAAAAGAAACATTTTTAATTTATAAAAAAATCCAATTTTAAATTTTAATTTTAAAAAAATAAAAAAAAGTTTAAAAAATAAATTTAAAAAATTTTAAAAAAAAAATAAAAAAATATATATTTTTTTAAAAAACCTTTTTTAGTGAATGGTTGGTTGGTTTTTTGGTTTTTGTTTTGGTGGGGTGGGAATTAAGAAACACTGGTGAGTGTTTTTTAATAGTATTATTTGAGAATTTTTCAAAAATAATTAGTTGGTAAGGGGGAGGGTATTTTTGGTAAGGATTTATTAAAATTGGGAACTCATTTAGCTGCCTGCCGCTTTTTCCCCTTTTTTTTTGGTTTTTTAATGTATAGGCCAATCAAGCAAAGCTTTAAATATAAAATAACCTTAAAATAAAAACAATAGAAATTTAACAATTTTAAATACCACACGCAAACACCATTGAAACAGCGAACGTTTTCAAATAGACTGAATAAAGTTTAAAATTAAAGCAAAGTGGGCGAAACGTCGGCCCAAAAAAAGGTGGGTAAAGTTGGATTGGCAGCTATTTTTTTTTTTTTAACTGAGTTGTTTTTTTTTTTTTTCTCTTTTTTTAGTTGTTTTGTTTTAAATTGTAAAAAAAAAGAGGCTCTCAAAAAGACAATTTTTCACCAGCTAAAATAAAAGAAATGTGCTCATGACTTATGCCAGGCTCTAAGAGTTAGTTGAATCACGCCCACCTGTCACAAACAACCGCAACCGTTATTAGTTTAAACAAAAATCAATGACACTGTAAACAGTGGTAACTTTGTTTTAAAAAATTCTAAAAATAATGGTTTTTGAAATTATCGTACTACTATTAGAGCGATTTGTATTACATTCTTAGTTAACAGGTTTAATTTTGTTGATGTTTACAGTATGATTGATTTTTGATGTACCAAATAACGGTTGCTTTTGTTAAACATCAGTAAACTGTGACCGGTGTGCGTAATTCGACTGACTCTTAGAGCCCGGGATACTATTTATAAGCACACTTCTGTTTATTTTTTCTGAAAAAAATAAATATTTTTAAGATAAATATTTAAAACTGAAAATTGCAAGATAATGTCCATATTGCGGATATTTCACAGGTAACTTAGACTCCAGTACATCGTAAATTGTTAAACTATCAAATTTTAAAATATCTCGAAAACTATCATAGTTAGGGGTTGGTAACCCTAATACCGACTAAAAAGTAATTAGTTCCAGCTTTCAACAAGCTACAGAAATTTAGGGTGTTCCATTTAAGTTAAGCAAGTTATTTAAGCATAAAGTCGTTAGTGTTATGCAGTAGTATTAAAAACACCCTGTACATCATAACATAATAGTAAATATTGCAAAAGAGATGTTGAAGACTCTTAGTAAGGTGGTGTAAACCAAAGTTGCTTGTTCTTATTTATCTTGAAGTTATTGTATTTTTTTGGAGGGTCTGCAAATCGGGTAAAATCAATTTATCTCAGAAACGGAAGTAAGTAGGTATAGGGACATGTTAAAGAACATACATTATTTTTTATCGTACAATTCAAAAATAAAAAAAGTACAGGGTAATCCATTTTAAATAACCCAACTTTGATATGGTACGTGTTTCTAGAGCACCCTGTACAATCCAAAATATTTTTAAAATGTGGTTTCAAATAATCTTGACATATGTATGCTTTTAAATTTTTAACATTATTTGTCGTTTTAATGCTATAGAACAATTCGTTGGTAGTGCCCCACCCTGTATAATATAACTAGAAGTCAAGTGATACATAAGAACGAAGTCTCTAAAACATTTATTACCACACAAGGAGGAGTGATGGGTCCGGTGTTGTTCACGATATATGTGGATGCTATAATAAGGGAATGTCATAAATTATTAAAAAAGGTACACATAGGATACAAAAACTTACAACTTCTGAGTGCGCATTTGCGGATGACGTAACAATAATAGGAGGGTCAGAAAAATAGCTACAAGATAATTTAAAAATATGGAATGAAATTACCAATTTAATTTGAAAAAACTAAAGTAAAATTAATATTACATTAGACGAAAAACATCTAGAGCAAGTCAAACATTTTAAGTACCTAGGAGTGATTCTGGATAAAGGTAGAACACAAAAAGCAGACATAAATACTAAAATAAACAAAAGCCAACAGTTATATTATAGATTGAAAAACATGTTTAGTCTTCTAAAACACAAAATTAACCGTTTATAAAACAATATTTAGACTTACATAATATACGGACGCGAATCTTGGGTGTTATCACAAAAAACAAAATCCAAATTAGAAGCAATTGAGATGAAATATCTAAGAAGAGTCAAAGGTGTATCATTACTGGACAGAGTTAGAAGCAAAAACATAAAAGAAGAGCTTCAAATACAGCGGATAAACGAAATAATAGAACAGAAGCAATTAGCATGATGGGGACATCTACAATAATGTAGTAGTAGATGTTATCTAAAAGTTTGAGAATGTTAATTTACTAGGTCATAATTTATTGTATTCAGTTACTTATTATTATAATCATTATTAAGTTCTGTAAAAAAACTCGACACCATAAAAGATAAATGGGTAATTATATCTACAGAGTGAGTTTTTAAGACGGGATAGCTTGATTACTCCTATGTTTTTAAAGTATCAATGTTTGGTATAGTATATGTATTATAAAAATTGTAAAATAAAATGGTAAATACAATTTAATAATAATATACAGAGTGTGTAATTTAAATTTTTAAAGTTATGGAGGTTTGAAATGTAACAAAGTTAAAAAATCACAGCAGCGTCATCCTTTCACATAAATGGGTGATTGATGATAACAACTTACTTTCAAGTATTGTCAGATAATGTACCAAATCTCAATTTCATATAATAAAAGGCAAATTTTTTATGACTTCTTAAAGAAGTTTCTGCAAAGCCTACTTTATAAAGAAAATATAAAATAACTTTTAAACAGCTTAACTAAATGTTAAAAATAAAACATATTTGAAAAACTTGATTATTATTTATCTAAAGATGTAAAAATACATACATATTTCTAAAAAAAAATTTAGTTTAGAACCACTCTGTATACAACAAAAATATTTTTAAGAACTGCGCTCACATGTACTATTTACAACGCAGTTTGGATAATTTTGATATCTTTAAAAACATAGGAGTAATCAAGCAATTCCGTCTTAAAAACTCACCCTGTATACACTGTGTCCAAGATAAGAATGAACAACATGGGGATGTTAAAAATGGTAAAAGATACAAAGTCGCTCAAATTACAAAAAAGTTGGTAAAATTAAACTATTTCTCACAAAATTAGGTTCTAAACAATTATATGTGGTACATTGTTGAATTTGTAATAAAAAACATTACCAAATACAAGGTGTTTTTGTATGCGGCCATATAAAAAATTTAATTGTTAATGGTTTCTCCGAGATGAAATGTTGGATTAAAAATTTGAAAGCGCCATTTTCTAAAGCTCTAAAAGTGTCAATAAGAAAGTGTTTTTAGATTTTAAATATTTTAAATAATAAGAGCAAAACATACAAAAAATCCAAAAATTATTTTTTGTAAATTCTTGAAAAATATTTCTAAAATTAAAAACATATAGAGTCTATTAAAAATTACAAAATTATGTGCAATTTCCGGTGTAACCAGAAGTAGAATGGTGACGGCAATATTTTCATTAAATAGCTCATTATTCCAAACCCCTTTATACCAATTTTTATAATTCAGATAACTTTAGTTCTTGAGATATTTCTAATTGGACGTTTATCTGCCCCACCCTGTATATTGTATATATAAATTTAAAAAAGCTAAACGGATGTTATCCATTTAACCTCAAACAGTAAACATAGTCTGAGAAATACCAACTGAAGTTCTATTTTTCGTAACTAGTTACGAAAAGTAGCTGGTTTCAACACTTCTTTGATTATGAAAAATATCACTTTACATGTCAAAATTAGAAAAAATTATTTTTCATTCAAAAATGTTAGTTTCGACATCCCGGTCTATATTCTCTGTTTCATTAACATGGTCCAAGTCTGTTAATTGTTATAGGCATTTTTTAATAATACTGAGATAAAACTGTTGGTTTATGGGGGAATGTATCGTAAAAGTTTCTTTAAATCCTAAACCTTTCTTATGTTAAGTTTTACTGACTCTTTATATTTTCTTTTCAACATTTTTGTTGTCAGTATTTTGTAACCTAACTTAGTACATTTTTTACTAACATTTACTTCTTCAAAGCTTCCATGTAATATGTGTTTAATAAACATGTAGTTTGAGGGTTTGCTATCGAACCGAAAGCAGCGCACGTCTGTAAACTGAATTGGTTTTTCCTCGGTGGTAAAATTTTTTTTGTTATGACTACCTCATGTAAGAAAAAATTTTCTTGATACAAAAAGTATAAAAATTTTCTTGAGATATTTTCACTACTACAAAAAATTTTTTTCTGTTCGATTTTCTGACAATATCAAATCATTCTTCTTTAGCAAACACTTGCTTAATATTTTTACTCTTATATATTTTTTTTTTATGCTTTTCAATTAGACCAAAATCTTTATCTGAAGGCAAATGAATATGCCCTGATATAATTGCCCTGATATAAAAAACGGTACTCTATGGTTTTGTAAACTTTTTCCCTAATTAACTGCAGCCATAACGGCATTATTAGCAAATTCTTGTTTTGGCCCCCACAGTTGTCGGTAAAGACTACAAGGTTTTCAGACCTGGTTGGTTTAGTTGTTATGTATTTTAGAAGCACACTAGCAATTTCAGAACTTCCTCTTTTTGCAACAGTCATGTATGCCAAGATTATAAGTCCACACTTTTCTAAGGTACAATGCCAAACCAACAGTCAATTAAGGTGTCAGTAATGTCTGCTGCAAATTAAATAAAATTATGTGGATGTTTTGAATATCTTTATTATTCTTAATTTTGTCTTTAAGGTTTTGCTCCATTGCCTGGGCGCGAGTTTGATGTAAGTGTAATTTTACTTAGAGATTTTTAGCCTCAGATTCATTAACCTGATTTGAACTTATCATAAAATTAAGTGAATCACAGGTTAAACAAGTATCGCTTTTAGGCTACTTACACCCTATGTTGTACTCTAAGTTAAAGATTCTTTGGTAGCAATCCTCATTATCAGGAACACTATTACGCGGTTTACACTATGCAATGTAATAATCTTTATACAGGCTTGAAATACTAAGGTCCTGATTTAAATACACTCTGTTAGGATTAAAGATCCTACTATAATGGCTTACATATTTAGGGATAATTCTAATGTAATCGTGAACCGATGGTACCATTTCTGGGGCAACTGTTTGGTCGGTTGTAATGTCTACCACGCCCATCTGTTTTTGGTGTTGATCTTTATTGCGAAATTAGTTTAATCCGATTAGATAAATTTTGAAGTCCATGAACCGCCAAAAACTCCTGTTTACATTTCTGGACGTCTATTCCGTTTATTTTTACAAACAACAAGTTGGTCAATTTTTTTGCTGACTTTTGTCTTTTGTTTTTCCTTGTAACTTCTCTTTTTGTAACTTTTATTGTGGAAAATAAAAATACGTGTTCGGATTTTGGTACGTCTTTAAATCACAAAAGCCGTTAAATTTAGATATCATGGTACCGCTGAGCAGTTCTCTGTACTTTTTTGCACTTGCACGGCTCTCCAACCTTTTTTCCTTTTTGCTGCACCCTATAAATTTATATGAACGTGTCCTAAGTTTTGACGTATTCTGCTTTGGTTTTGTTTCTTCCTTCAATATTTACTTCTCCAACGGCTTGGCGGAAGTTTTTCTGGGTTCAAAGCTGACCCTCTGCTACCATCTGCTTGAGCTAGATTAATCTCTGCAGTTGCACTGCAATATTGTCGGGTCCTCTGTTAAACAAAACATATTTTAACCAAGAAAGGCCTAAGCCACCCAGCAAGTAAAATGCCTTTTTTGTATTAGAAAATGTTATTGGCAAAAAAATTGAATTACAATACGTGTTACTTCCTCTTTATACATCAAATATTAAAACGTCGTATTTATGGCCACGTTATATTAAAAAAATAAACATAATGTTATTATAACTTTAATAAGACACAAGCCACATATCCTACAGCAAAAAGAACTCAGACCATTAAAATGTTAATTTACTTTTTTTGGTGTAGATTCATCACTGTCGCTTGAACCAGTATGTGGAAAATACACCCTATCCTATACTGAAACGTCAGAGTCAAAATCCAAATCTGAACTACTGTCTTTTACGTTACAAAACACCTGTTTTTGCTTCAATAAAATTCGACCACTTGTCGCCATGATGATTTTGTTGTGGCTTATGACGTTGTTGCTTAAACATTTTCCACTATTTTGTAAGCAGACAACAATGTCGATGTAGCATGGTGGCGACATCTGTCGCACAATAGCCGTACAACTGTGGTGATGGCTTAAGACCTTCTTTCATATGCTTGTCGAAGTCATTGATTAGTGAACCTAGATTTGTGTTATGTGGTCTGTAACATCCAAATATCATAATTTTTTAGATTAAACTTGTACTCTTAAACATAGAAATTCTAAAATATGATCTATTTCAAAATTAAGTAGTACCCTATTTAATTTTAGATTTTCTTGACATAAGCTCCTATTCTTATACCCGTACCATGTGTCCTATCTTTCCTAATAAACTGATAATCTGGAATACTAATAGTATTCGAGTCCACTCTATTACTCACTCAACCATGTTTTAGTAATTAAAATTTAATATTGCACTATGCTCATTTAAAATAGTTCCAATTTATCTTCATTTGCTTCAGCACTTGTGTTTCTTGTACAAATGATTACAATTACTATTACTTTAATATAAAAGAAGCAATTAGACTTTGAAAAATACTCACGATATCAATAGTTCGTCTACGTACAGGAACTTATCACAAGCATAAATAAACAACACTATTATCTTCCGGTTTTGTTATAACTTTTTTTATCACAAATTAACCCTCTGGTACAAATACATGCCAATTCCAAAAAAAATAAGTTGTGACAGTATTTAAAATTCCACCCGAAATTAACGAAATTGCGTTGAAACACCTAAAAGTAAGTTAAATCTGATAACATAAACAGTCACCGTCTAACATAAATGTATCAATGAATCAACAAAAAGGAACGTTATTTTGTAAGTATTCAATTTTTATTATAAATTTATAAATAGTTTTTATTGTTGTGTAACTTTACTAATTATAGAAATTGTTGTACCGTAATAAATAGACGTCCTGATGAAGAAAACACAATTAAGTTGCCGAAACGTCGACAAATAGAATAGCCTGTTCTTTTTGTTACTTATCCCACTCCTATAGAATACCTTTTAGTAAGGAAACCTACAACAAGTTTAAAATTAAACGAGTAGCATAAAGAAATTAGAGAGTTATTAATTTTAGTTGCAAACTTTTAAAACTAAGGTAGTTGCCATTGAGCATGCAGAAATTATCTTCACTTTACGGAATAAAGAAGTTTTGTACTTATTGTTGACTTTATTTATTTGTATGGTACATTTTAAATATTGTATTGTGATGTAAGTGTTAATGTATGGTGCTCCAGAAGATCAGTATAAACCTGTATAGTGTGGTGACAAAAACGTGTGAAATTGTGAATTGGTTTGTCTTGGCAAAGCATTTGCTTTAAGGTTTAGGAAAAGCACTAAAACCTAAGTATGTTGATACATAACTTAGATATGAATTTTTAGTTCCAGGTTTTGTTAGATATATGTTTATTTTAGTAATTTTATTTAAGAAAATACACTGACATACAAAGTTTTTTACAGTTTATTTTTTTCTAATGGGTTAATGTGGTTTACAACTTGTTAATGAAGATTTTTGTCAATGGGTTGGTTTTTAATTATTTTTGAAGTATCGATGAATTAAACCTTGAAAAGAAAGTTATCGACTTTATCAAAAATTTATTCTATCCTGCGAGTAAAGCAAGTATTTATTTTGTACATTATGATAAATTGCGCATATCCTCAAGTATTTGTTTAAATACATATAAATTCCTAGAAACACCCAATTTATGAGACAATGTTTCAGATTTGCTAGAATGCAATCAGATGCCACACAAAAACTTTTTTATTTGTCTAGAGTGCAATGCTTCTAGAGAAACTAATTCTATTATTTACCATCTTACTTATCGCACCAATTATTTGGAATTAGATTAAAGCTGAATAACAAACAATAATTTTTTACACCTATACTTATCGAAAGCTGCCTACATTAACTGCATACACAAGTAAATTTATTTAATAAAAGTCCGTAATAAAATAATAACTAAAAAACTAAACAGTATTAGCTGTGTTGTTAATTAATAAATCACAAATAAAATGTACTAATTTAAAATAAAGAACAAAACTATCACTTTTGTAAATTGCTTAACATATTTTTATTGATACAATTTCTCTATCGTAGAAAAAGTATAGTTTGCAATACGTTTGGAATGGGGGTCTAACTTAATGGAGATGCAGAATATACTATTCTGATGACCTAGTTGGCCACGCTGTAACATTAAATCTATTTTTTTAGAGAATCGCGGTCTCTGTTTTGGCATCTCGGTTTTCTACTGTTAAAGTGGCGTCGTCAGCAAAACTCATTATATTAAAGTGATTACAAACCATTTTGTATCCGTCTTTAATGCACAACTTTTTAATGATTTAATTCATTATAATATTAAATAGTAAAGAACACAAAAACCTATTTAGTTAGTAGAACTCAAGTCAATTTTAATTTCAAAAGCAGGTATAAAAATTAAGAATTTAAGCATGTTAAGTTGGTACAACATTTTTACAAAATACGAAACATTTAAAAAATCGCTCACTTTTATTATGATCGTAAAATCAGAAAATGTAAAAATATATGGGGTGTCCTATTAGTAAAAATACAACTTTGATATGTTTTATATTTTTGGGATATCCTGTAGATCAAGAATATAATTTTAAAATATACCTCTAATAGTGCTTATCTATTCCATAATAAAAAACTAAACCTAAAATCAAAGAATATAGCCATAATCTTTTGTGTCGTATAACGTGAATAACCCTGTATATAAAAATATAGTCGTCATAGGTTGCTATTCTTTTACTCTGTCTATTGCATCTGTTTTTATTTCCATGATTAGTTCTTGAGTTTTTCCATTTCGTAATCGTATATTTTCCGATCCTACCCTTATTGTGTTCTTCTTTTATTTTTTATTTGTGTTTTTCTTTTTCTCGTAATTGTTGTTTCCAATTTATTCGTCCAGAACCGAGAATTTGTATCAGTTCTCCAAACACTTCCACGGCCGGCTTCAGCCCGGAAACATTGTCTTCCTGGATTAGATTATATTCCTGTAGATCAGGAATATAATTTTAAAATGTACCTCCAATAGTTCCTATCCATTCCACAATAAAATACTAAAATTAAAGAATATAGCCCGAGGGGGCATCCACTAGTGACAATACGTGTACATATTGTTTAGAATTGTATGGTATTACTACGAATTATGTGGTATTACTGAGAATTACGTGGCATTACAAAAAATTACGTGGTATTATCTGGAATTACACCGCATTAGTTAGAATTACGTAGCATTATGTCAGCATTACTCCGAATTACTTAGAATTATTGTCGTATTACACTGCATTCTAGGAAATTATCTAGCCAAGTGCATTCTTTCTCCAAGTCTCTACAATTTCAGCGCTGTTTTGTTTTAGTAAAGGTGCAGTTTGCAATATCTAAAAAAAAGGTAAGTAAATTATTTCTGTCAGGTAATTTATGCAGTAACTAGCACACCAAGTTCTTTTTCAGACTGACCCTGAAAAGTCTAGTCTTTGAGTAACGTATCCGCCAAAATAAACAGTACCGAAAATAAAAATAAATATGAACGAAAATAATGCTCTACCAAAAAAACTTTTTCTTCCGTTGTTAGAACCATTTTAAAATCAAATTTAACTGCAGCGTACTATTAATATATCAACTAATGACAATTAAGTCAAATATGACAAATCCATATTACATAAACAACTCCACAGCACTTTCTGTTTCGGTACTGTTTATACCGACGTCTAGGTCTAGGTAGGACTATACTGTTTAGGTTTAGAAATTTATGTTCTGATTAGCTGTACACTGTCCCCAAATTGAAAGCTAAGATTTTTGTAAAATAAATAAAATAAAATGATTAATTTACAAAGCCATCATTAGCTAATGTTACTGCAGATAATGCAAAAGCGATAACTTTCAAGGTGGTGGCAGTGGACATATAAATACATTAAAGTTAGGTACAGCACTTTGTTTTATCACCATTATTTTATTTTGATTTGTAAATATGACTGAAATTGTCACTAAAGTTACTGAATGTAAAATCATATAAATTATAACAAAGCTAAATATAGAAGATTTTTGTTTACCGGATTATTTAAAAAAACTACTAATTTATAATGGTTTTGACGATATACGATCATTAGTAAATTTTGAAGATAATGAAGCATAGAAAGTTTTGCAAGAGAAGAACTTCCGGATCTTTTGGATGAAGAAGAAACAACAAAATCTATGGACTCTATGTAAAAAAATATCCTCATTTAGAGTTTTAGCGGGTCATGTAAAGTTACTGCACATTTTAATTGATGCATGCAAAAAATATGTTAATGGTATGAAAAAAGTACATCCAGATTTAACAATTAGAAAACGTAGAATTCCAGTTTCTTCTCTAAGCAACAAAAGGCAAAACAATGGCCAAAGGCATGTTGAACGTAATAGTACTAATATACAAGTCGTCCACCTGAATTTGAGTGAACGTTCCGAAAACGAAGTCACCACTACACACGGTAAAATATGAGATCTGAAAGTTATTGAGCATAACTATGCGTGTATCAAAGTTTTTAAACAGTTTAAGTGACGAAGATGAAAGAAAGGCTAATGTTCTTTCAAAACTCAGTGAATCGAAAATCGAGCTTAATAATAAAGTTGCCCATATCAAATGCCCTCAATGTGATTTTACAACAAAAACTTTTACTCAAATACTGAATGGAAAGCGAAAGTGGGTGCTTTCTAATTTATAAGCATTATGAAAACATACATTTTAAAAAACTAGAAACTGTAGTGAAAAACAAAAAACGCTAGTATTTTATCATTTGTGCAAGTAATCCCCAACTCTTCTTTAACTCCCAACGGTATGCAAAGGAATCAGAATGACGATTTAGATTATTTGGGCCAGTATTTGGAAACATCTGCAGTAGAATCAAATTCACTAATTGTGTCACCGGAGAGAATACTTGAAAGTTCCAATGTGGTTGAAAATTATAATGCTGAAATAGCTTCAACCGCGACTTCAAGTCAAGAAAGCACTTATATTTCTCTAGATGATCCGTTTTTTTGCCAGGCAGAACTACTAAGGAGGAGACTGCAAACGTCAGCACTGGTAATTTTGCCAAAAAAACTTTGTCTCCTCAATGTCAAACCAGTTTAAAGCGATTGCAATCAAAACGACTGTTAACATTTGATTATAGTCAACCAAAAATAACCAATTTCTATGCTGCATATGAAGAAATTAAGCAACATATTATTGGAAACCCTTCCATGACCGAAAATTTAATGACAGCATTTAAGATTGTGCATGACTGCGAGAATATAGCACCTAGCAATAAAGCAGCAATAGGATTTTTTGATGTTTCACACAGACTGCACTGAAAAATTGTAAGCAAAATCAAAAGCCTGTAATCGGTTTCAGAATTTAAAATTGTATTTAAATATTTAAATACCACTTAGAAGGCGACCGATAGTTGTATTCAATATGCACCTGAAATGCACTTCCCCAATTTTAAAATACGAACTAACCACTCAAAGTTTCTATATCAGAAGACGAAGCTGTTGAAAGAAGAATTGGTTAAATCGAAATACAAACCTTATGGTTGTTTTCTTAAATTTGAAAACCAGTTAAATTAGACATGTTAGCAACATAAGAACAGATGAAGAAACTATTTCAAATTACGCATAGCATTTAAGGCATCAGACGATTCACGATCAAGTACCAACTTTTTGTTTAATAGTATAGTACTGACAACAGACTTATGCGATGATGTATTGCAAACAAAATTTGATTAGGTATTTTATTCTATTGAAGGTCATAATGCATATAAAGCGATAAATTAAAACTAACACTTTTCCATACTCACCTTATTTTAAGTAAATTCATAATGTTCTGAAATTGAATCTTTGTTGCAACAACAATAAATAGATATTTTTTTTATTAATTTTTTTTTTTTTTTCTCAATTTTACACGTATAGTAAGCACATAATCGACAAAAAATAAAACGGACTTCAAAAGCTAAGTAACTTACAAGGGAAATTACATAGTCTCAAAAAAGCATTTACTTTTAGTGAACATATTTAGAAAGTAGGTTTATTGATTCAATATGAACAATTAACAATACTACGTTTATTGGTGCATGCATTATGACTTTCTAGATAAAATGTCAAGTTTTGGTGTAACAAAGATACTGAAAATACAAGGAAAGTTTTTTTTTTTTTTTTTTTTTTAGAAAAATATTGAGAACCGCTGATCCTTAGGTAAAAAAAAAAAAAAAAAAAAAAAAAGGTAACTTTCGACCTTCTTCTTACGACTTTGGAGGATGAAGAAAAAAAAAAAAAAAAATAATTATAATAAAAGTGGATCACTTATAAACACATATGTCTTTAGAATTTACGACTTAAATCTCTTATGGAATTTTACATTTGGTGGAAAAAACCGAAAAAAATTTGAATATACTACTTTTTTTTTTTATTAGTAACAAGAAGAAAAAATTATAGAAAAGATGACTTTGACTTATTCCACTATCGTAAATTTTGATATGCTTGTATTACAACGCCAACAAAGAATTCAAACTATTAATGAGATTTCAAGTGACTCAAGTTTGTAAAAAAATTATAATATCTATTTCAGGCATTTTATGTTACTGAATTGTAGGTGACAAGTTTATTTTTCCCCGAGAAAAAAATAAAAGATTGGGAAAAAACCTGACTACATCTAATTCATTAATTTCATTAATTGAAGAAATTAAAGTTATATTAGAAGAAGCTAAATTAAATGTTATCCACGACGCCGAAGATTTAGGCATGACACCCAATGTAGAAGAAACAAAATTAGCATTTCAAGATATTTCAATCCCAAAAGTTAACGAAGAAGCTGAACTTGATATTGAAGATAACAACGATGTACGTGCAGAAGAAATGAATGTAGAAGATAAACAAGAAATAACAGAAGAGATAGAAACTCGAAAACTTTTAAACTCTTAATATCAGGGATTATTCGACAAAATACCTAAAAAAACAATGAAATGAAAATAACATTTTCTTCTTAAAGATAAGTGTTGGGGACAGGGTTATAAAAGTCAGGAAAAGCACCCTGTGTTGGTTGTTTTCTAATAAAACTGGCAGATTATCTAGTGATCGAATATTTAGATTTAAAGGAATAAAAATGAACAAAAAAAAATACTTCTAAAAGATTACAGAACAAAATTGAAAAGAAAACAGCAGCTCGTAAAAATGAAAGTTCTGACGAAATATCTGATATCTCTATTAGTGATGTAAACGATGACACTGACTCTGAACTAGAATCTTTTATAGAAAGTGATGAATCTAAATCAAATGATAAAGATATAGACAGAAATTTCATTGTTGTAAAGGAACAATATTATGCTGTTTACTATGATACCACATGGTACATAGGTAAAGTTGTGGATATAGTCGATAATTCGACTAGTAAAATTAAATTTTTGATTGCCGAACTTAAGAAGATCTGCAACTGGTGGAAAACCACTATATATTTTATGGACCTTTAAATCTCTAGGAAATGGACCATTTGAATTGAAAAGGTACGATAGGTTGTTTATAGAAAAAAAAATATAAACAACTTAAGAAGACATTCAACGAATAAGATTTATCAATATTTCATTAGTTTTAATCCAATTTTTTTTGTTTATTTTTATACTATAGGTAATGTTGGATAATGTAATGACTTCTATTATCTTATTTTTGTATTAATAAAATGTTATTAATAGTGTAGCTTCTACATTCTTCGTCCTGCAAAATTGAGCAAAAATGTTATACAGCAATTTTTGTTTAATAATTTAATGGAGATAGTTTCCTTTTTTTTTCAATTGGTCTCTATAACTACAGCAAATCTCATTTCTTGTCTAACTCATATAATTTGGATATTATCTTTTCCACACAATAGATCTTATGAGTTAACTTGTGGTGTGGCATTACGAAGAATTACATAGCAAACAGTTAGAATTATGATAATAATGCCTTGATTACCCAAAATATTCGGCATTTCAAGGAATTACGTAACAGTATTTCGAATAATAATAGTAATACCATGGCATTACCAGAAAAAATTTCGAATTACACAAAGTACACGGCAGTACGTAGGAGTACTGTAGTAATGCGCAATAAGTGTACACATTTTTGATTAGTGGATGCCCCCTTGATATAGCCATAATCTTTTGTGTCATAGGTTGCCAATTTTTTAACACTGTCTATTGCATGTGTTTTTATTTCTATCCTACTCTTATTATATTCTTCTTCTATATTTGTGTTTTCCTTTTCTCGTAGTTTTCGTCTTCACTTTATTCGTCCAGATCCGAGAATTTATATCGGTTCTCCGAACAGTTACCATTGACGCTTCCACGGCCTGAGTCATTGTTAAAACAAAAACATCTTTCGGGATTGGACCGTGTCGACTACGATTACCTTTTTGACACGGTCTAATCACGGAAAACGTTTTTGTTTCAATAGTTACCATATTATTGTCAATTGCAGGTTGCTAGCCTAACAGGAGAGGTTATCGACCATTTCTGCTCTAGATTCATTTAATTTTGTTAGAACAGCGGTATGTCGTGTACTTCAGAATCTGGTAGAAGAGTGGTTGAACATCTCATAAAGCAATAGCCTGTATATTTTGCTTCCAATATGGCGAACCAAAACATTTAACAATTAATTAGAGAACATTACCAATTGTATTAATACCAATTGTTGCTTCGTACATTTGACATTTTTGTACGAAACAAAAACCCGGTTGATATGAAATACCGGGTGTAGATGCAGCCGAAACGTCGCATAATGAATCATTAGTTGTTATTGAGTTGTAATTCTTTGGCAATACTTCTATTAAAATCCTAACGTTGTTGAGGATCTACAGAAAAAATTCTCCTTCTTCTCTCACATTTTTTTTAAGCAAATACGTTAGTCTATCTTTTCTAAAACCACTAACCATACCATACCAAAAATTAGCACAGCCAAAAAAATAAATTAAATAGAAGGGCAAAGAAATCTTCTATCATCTGTATTCGAAAAATATTGTTACATTTTTTCTTCGTTACTACTTTTGACTTTTAGATTTACAACCCTCCGACTTCTTCTTAAGTAGGGCATTCAAATTTCTGTACTTTTTATGAATTTAAATCTCGGTCCTCAGCATTAAATAATAACACCATAAGAAAGAAGGTTTCTGCCCTTACCTCAATTCCTCAAGATACACTAACAAATCCTTCTCATTTGTCAGATTTTTAATCCATTTTTGTTACACGATTTTTCATACCGCTGATATGCTAACAGATGTTTTCCTCCAAATTTTTCAGGAACTACACCAGCAGTAACCGCAAAAGCATCTTGATCAATCTCTAAAGGCACATCTTCATCTGAAGAATTTATGTTTTTTGTTGAAAATCTTTATAAACCAGCAAAATACTGATGCACCCAACAATAGGTTAACAAAAATTTTGAATTAAAAACGTAACATAAATAGTGGTTGCACAGCAGCTCAGAGAGACGTGGTGGCTTGTGAGATGAATTGT
The DNA here is from genome assembly GCA_030710515.1 of Abscondita cerata. Classification (NCBI taxonomy): domain Eukaryota; kingdom Metazoa; phylum Arthropoda; class Insecta; order Coleoptera; family Lampyridae; genus Abscondita; species Abscondita cerata. Next base: position 69,628 of record JALBCR010000622.1, read on the forward strand.
CTTCGTGAAATAAAACGCTTGAGTAATAGGATGCAAAACATGAATAAAATTCGATAAATTCCTCAAAGTAAAAAGGGCGCCAAAGAAGAATACGATGTAATATTTGCCTCCGGCCCTTGTTTACCAGAAGTCGGGTACTTTCTGTTGGAATGACCTTGAAAGTACTATTATAATCTGTAACCTTAACAACCTTGACTTGCATTTTTAGAAAGAAACAAAAACAAAAAAAATTAAATAAGAAAAACAAGGAGCTGCAGTTTTAAGACGGCGGCGTTACGGGGATGTGTTCCCTAAATGTTAGAATAGTTGAAGACGTTAAGGTCGACTGGCAATAATTCTACGTAATAAATTTTTTTAGCTCACGCACAAGATTAGAACGATAAGGTAGTTTTGAAAAATTCATATACTATATGTATGACGAGAGTCTTCACATCTGCTAATATATGAAACGGGGTTGAAATACTTAAAGATCTCAAAAATCGACGAAAACTATATATTCCGGTCTAAAGTACAATCATAATCCACAACTGCGAACCTGTTAAACAATAACCATTGCCAAAAACTTCACAACACTAAACTTTTATTTATTTAAAAAACTCTTGTTAGATCTTTTTAACTGAGTAATGCCTATATCCAAAGCCTAAGGCAAACTATACTAACTTAACGCAAAACTACCCTTCTTCCTAGGCGACGCAAATTCGTGGAAACGTGATTACAATGATCCTATTGATTTAGCAAAATTCTTATCTCAATTTAAGCTAAAGACAAACAACTGGAGCTGCTAAAAAAATTTCAAAACGTCACGTACGCAAAAACAAAGAAAACAACACTTTTCTTCCACGGAATTTTAGACACAATTAAGTTATGGATAAAAAGAGGTACTAATTTAGGGTTGTAGCATTGTAGAATATTAGTAGAATACTACATTATTAACGCACAATTCTTTACATACGTGTCTATATTTCATTAGTATCATAAATAAACTATTATTTGAAAAACGCAAACAATGATATTATAATGAATTAAACAGCTATTACAAATGTATAATTAACAAATTTCAAATATAATTTGGAAATGCAGTTGTCACGATCACTACGTTTAGTTTTTCTTTTGTCATTGTATTTGTAACATTTGTAAAACGTAATGGTTTCAATTTAAATTTTATTCGTAATTATGTCAATGTTTTAATACCAGCATTATGTGACTAAAAGCCAATGGGTCCAATTAGTAAGTAATACGCCGAATCAATTTTGAAGTTTAAAACATTTATAGGGTTTAGTAAAAATTTCCGTTATATGATGAAATTTACAATGCGTTGTATGAAATATTTATTTTAACTTACATTTTTATTACCACTACATTGTACCTAATACGTTGTGTTTACTTAACTTTTTATTATTAATATTACGAAAAAAATAGTTATTTGTGTAATTATGAGTGCAACAAATATACTTTTACACATGTTGTACACAACATTTTTTCTACGATCAAAAAATAAAAATTAATAAAACAAAAAATAAAATTAACTACATTTACATTAGTGCAAAAAATAATTTACTTTTTGGACTAATGCAAAAAGTGAAACTTTGGCACAGTAATTGCTGCAAAAGTAGTCACTTTTGACGATTGTAAAAAAGTTATTTTTCATAAAAAGTTCTGCAACTAAAATTTAAATATCAGATATTAAAATTTTTTAGTCGTGTACGTGGTATGTTAAAAAATATTAATTTCCTAAAGAGTAAAGTACCTTCGTTTTTATAATATCGAAAATCGTTATTAAAATTTATTTAAAATTGTAAACTATATTCAAATATGCAGCCATGTATACAAAATGTTTAAAACGAAGATTTTCTACATTTTTCTATTATCTACCCTACAACAGTAATAAATGCATAAATACCTTTTAATCAAGTTGTCATGATATTTACATAGTCTGACATTAAACGTCAAATACATATTTGAAAATTACATTAAAGTATAAGCAAAGATGCCGATGGTATTGAATTTAGAAGAAATAACAAAAAATGTGCTAATTGTGGGTGATAATTATTTGTATTTTTAACATATCTTGTATACGACAAAAAAATTTTATTACCTGATATTTGCATTTTATTTTTTACACCATACAGAACTTTTTTTTAAGAATATTTTTTTTCGAAATATTAATAATATAAAAGTTTCCCATATGGTGCAATTTTAATTGAGCACATTGTATAACGTAGTCAAAAGATTTTAATGTTTATTTATACTAAACAAAAATTACAATTATTATAATTATACTGTACTAAAGTGTAATTGCGGACGAACAAGACATTGATTTGTCTACTAAATGTATTTAAGGTCATTTTAAAATGAGGTTTAACTGATACTGTAGTATAAGTGAAAGAAAGACCTTCTGTGGATTGCTTTAGACTATAAATAAACCTAACGCAAATATTCTGTACACGCTGAATTCTATTTTTCTAAATAATATCTAGACAAGGGCAATAAACTAAACGACAATAGTATATAATAGAAAGCACCGGAGTTTCTCAAAGTTTTTTTTACATATTTTAAAATTTAGAATATAACGGTTGCTATATAAAAATTTTTGAATTACTTAAGTATTTTAAGCAAGCACTTAATGTGCTAAGAAAATTTTAGATTTTTATCAAAAACGATGCTTAAATTCTTACCCTGAGCTGAGAATGATACAATCCGATGATTAATGTTAATTATAACACGCCCTTTTAAAAACTCAAGGTAAAGCTTTCAACTAAATATCCTAGCCATTGAGTTTTTTTTGGTTAATACTTGGATTATGTTTAGCCGAGTAATCCAAAATTCTATCATCAATGATACGGTCTTAAGCTTGAATATAACCAAGTGAAATAAAACAATGCTTTAACATTATATCGGCAGACATTTGAGTATATATATATATATATATATATATATAATACATAACAAAGGGACCTAAGATAGATCCTTGAGGAACCCCAAAAAAATTTTGATTCATTACTCTTTGGTTCTTTTTTCGGTCTTTCTTGTACTTTTTGTTAGCCCCTGTAGAGTTCTTTGTACCACTTTAAGATATCTTTTTTGTTTGATGCTGTTTCGCGATTGGTGCTTTTAACTTTAATTTTTAATTAATTTTTGCTTGGATTTAATTTTCTTCTTAGGACTTTAAGATTTGTTCTTCTCAATTGTGTGTTTAATATGTTCTTTGTTGTTGTTCCTTATGTGTTTTTTGAGATTTTTTCAGGTGAAATTTATCAAGGCTCATAACAAATAAGAATTGATAGGGGGCGAAACGTTGGCGTTGACAACGTATTGAGTTTGTTGTTTCATTCACCTAGAAAGGCTTGAAAGAGCTAGCTTTATATTGAGATTTTTTGTTTGCGGTTCTTATTTTTTGAATGCTGGGATTTCTTCTGATCAGTTGTCTTTTCTGTAGTATTAGTTTTTTTAGTGTAATGTCTAAGTTTATCTTCTTTTGAGTGTTTGGGGCAATGTTCCTTTTACTAGTGCTTCTGTTATAATCTTATTAATTTTGTTGTTTTGCCTTTTCTAAGTTTTCTTGACCTTTCTTTCTTAACATTTATTTTTAACGGGGCTTTTATTGGTATTGAAAAAATATATAAGGCGACAAAATAAAGAGGGAGTATTAAGAAAATTATGAACATTAAGTTAAACAAGAAAATAACGTAACTAGAAAAAATGGAGGAAAGAATGACTGAAAGTACAGTAAGAGCGGAGATTAAGTGATGTGCAGTGGAAATAAGTTAATTTAGAACAAAGTTGTTGGGTTATACTTTGTGTACAGTTTGAGTTTAGTGTGAACTGAGATTCTTTTTATTTTATTTCACTTTTTGTGAACAGTTAATGTTAGGAACAAATTATTATGTTTTTACGATTTTTATTATAACAGAAGAAGGATAACTAGGAAGACAATTTTTATAAGAAAACGTAGCAGTTGAAGTTTGAACCCGAAGTTTGTCTTTTATGTGTCAATTGGAAAAAAGGTAATTTTCAAGAGTTATATGTTTTCAACTAAAACGATGCCTAAATTCCTACCCTGAGCTGAGAATGGTTAAATCCGATGATTAATGTTGACTATTACACGCCCTTTTAAAAACTCACGGTGAACTTTTGAACTAAAAATCATTGTAATTGATTTTTTTTTGTTAATATTCAGATTATGTTTAGCTGAATCATCCAAAATCGTTTTGAGATGAACATTAAAACCGGCGTTAGCCTGTATACAAGGTGGGTGTTTAGTGCGTAGACGGAGGATTTCTTCTGAACTATTAAAGGTATTACAACTAACTTTGGTAAAGTGACACCTAATTGTTAGACCTACAGTTTTAAAATATTTTGCTGCATACAGGGTGATTTGCAAAAAGTGCTGACCCAAAGTCGTGTTTTTTAAATGGAGCACCTCAAACATTTTTCAAAAAAATCGATTTCTTATGACATTTAAAAAAAATGTGTTAAGGTTTTAGGTACTTAAATGCAACCGTTCTGGAGATATCGTCTCTTTAATGTCGAAATCCAGTAAACTTTAGAACCGCTGTGGTATGGTTCTAATTAAGACATTTCAAATTTAATTACATAATACGTACCAACGTTTTCCAAAAAGCGTAACGCTATACAGAGGGATTTGTTTACGCGAAATGTAATTATTCTTCATTTTTTCAAATAGAACACTCTGTATATTTTTTCGAAATTTGATTTTAAAAAAATAGATAACAATTGCTGTTTTATGGTCATCAAAAAAGTATTTTTTGTACTGAACTGAACAATAGGAATAGAAAGGTTGCAAAATACAAATTTGGGGTCAGAAATTGGTTCAGAATCTACTGTTTTACTATTCACTACGTAGACACTCATTTTTATTTATAAAGATTGGATTAAGTAGGTTTGAAAAACTGGAAGCTACTATAGAAGCTTCATTTATCAATTTAGTCAGATCGTAAAAATCGGTACATTTTAAAACATTAATAATCAAATTAAAGAAATTAATGTTAAAATTACCTATACTCATAATAAGATTATGGGAAATAAGAGCATCTATGATGTTGTCGACTAATTCAAAAGTTTGCTGACAGAATTTACTGAGTGGATTGTAAAACACAACAAAAATAAAGTTAATAAACATATTTTAATACTTATTCTTTTAGTATCTTTCAAGGTGGAAGTAAAAAAAAGACACTGCCTTTTTATAAAGTTATTGCCAACGTTTTGCCCTTATCAGACATCCTTGACATTAACTTAATCAGTGTCTTCTAAACTCAGGAGCCAACATATCTAACTAGTTGTTTATTTTAAATAGTTCACCCTGTATTTTATGATGTTTTCTGTAGCATTTATTTATGAAAATTCGTTTGGTACCTACATTCCTTATATCTAAATCTAACCGTTTTAGAAATATTTAGTAGTTTGTTTCACTGCAATATATTAAACTAAGTAGGCCGGTTGCTTGCAATACCTTATTTATTAACCTACATATTGTTTTTTGACAATGTTTTTTTGACAGTAGGTATGTAATTAAACAATCCATGACATCCAACTGGCCTACTTAATTTAATATATTGCAGTGAAACAAACTACTAAATATTTCTAAAACGGTTAGATTTAGATATAAGGAATGTAGGTACCAAACAAATGTTCATAAAGAAGTGCTACAGAAAACATCATCATAAAATACAGGGTGAATTATTTAAAATAAACAACTAGTTAGTTATGTTGGCTCCTGAGAAGACCCTGATTAAGTTAATGTCAGGATTAATTTGCAAAGACTTACTGGTAACATTTTTGAGTCAATAACTTTAATAATAATGGAAATATTGTTAATTTTTAAAACTCGACATTTAGATAAAAATTTTAAAATATGAAAATTTTCCAATAATGGTAAATCTTAGGTACAGCATATGGTAATAATAATAATAATAATAATAATAATAATAATTTATTGTTCAACAGAAACAAATTCCATTTACAGAACAACTAAAAACTAAAGAAAACTTGTTAATAATATTCAACGAGTTATACAAAGTTCTAATATAACAAAAGAAAGGAAAAAAAAGAAATAAACATATATATTATAAAAATTAGAAAGATACATTTAAGTAGTGATTGCTCTTACTAGATCATCAACTGAGCAAGTATTGATATCATAATTCAAGCAGTAATTATTAAAAAGTCTACACATTATTTGACTTGGAGCTCTTAACAGCAAATTAGACTTAGGCGTTTTATTATAAAAAGTTAATGTCGAACGAGAAGAGTAAGCTGGTATTGCAAAATTAATAGCCTTTAATAAGTAAGGACAATCAACTTTATTATGAATAATATTAAAAAGCAGTTTGATGACACTACACAATCTTCTAGATTCAAGAGAATGAGTTTCAAATCGTTGCAAAAGAAGATTTTGGGGATAACCTCTTGATGGATAAACTCCATCGATCACAAACGCGACAAACTTAAAGAATTTTCTTTAAATAGTTTCAATGTGGTCTATATGTACCTTATACAACGGGAACCATATTAGGCTACAGTACTCTAACTTGGATCGAACTAGTGAGTTATAAATTGAAATTAGAGTAAGGAGATCTAAAAAGTTACATGTGCGAATTATAAAACCAAGAGTCTTTGAAGCAGAAGACGTGATATTTTTAATATGACTAGAAAACGTAAGACCAGAATCAAAAGTCACCCCTAGGTCTTTTATAACATCAACACGTTCCAAAATATCAGAATTGACTGAATATGAAAATAAGATAAAATTTTGTTTTCTTGTAAATGAGACAATACGACATTTAGCAATGTTAAGATGAAGATAATTTTTGGCGCACCATTCGAAAACTAAAGTGAGTTGATTTTGTAAATATTGACATTCGTTATTGGTAGCAATAGACTTATATAACTTGAGGTCGTCAGCAAAAAACAGGTGTTTGCAAGAAATATCGTTTGACAGGTCATTAATAAAGATAATAAACAATAGCGGTCCAAGATGTGAACCTTGAGGAACACCAGATGTCGCTATAAAGTTTTGAGATTGAAAACCATTAAAGGCTGTATATTGTACTCTGTTACTCAAATATGAGGCAAAAAAGATAGTAAAGAGTTACTAAAACCAAAGTTTTTTAATTTTATAAGAATTATAGGATGAATTATAGAGTCAAAAGCCTTTCTAAAATCTGTATAAAGCACATCAACTTGGCCATGGTTATCTAACACTGAAGTTGTAAACTGCGAAAAACTGGCTAAATTAGTTAATGTAGAACGGTGACTCATGAAACCATGTTGATGCGGAGAAATATAGTTACTAACGTAAGAAAATATTTGATTGTATACCACTAACTCAAAAACTTTTGAAAAATTGCTTAAAACACTAATTGGTCTATAGTTCGACACTAAACTGGGGTCACCAGACTTCAGAATTGGACATATTCGCGCAATTTTCCATACGTTTCGAAAACAATTTGTGGAGAGAGCTAAATTAAAAATAAATCAAAGTGGTTTAACAAAAACACATGCACAATCCTTAATAAAAAAACTAGGAATTTGGTCATGTCCAGACGTTACTTTACATTTAAGTGATTGAATTGCTTTCAAAATTGCTTCATCCGAGATTAGTGGCATAGAAATACAAGGTAGATTATTGAATTGGAAATCTAATGGTTCATATTTAGATGAAATTGGACCATAAACAGATGAAAAGTATTTTCTAAATGCTTCAACAATTTCATCAGGGGTTGTAAGCTCTACATTGTCATATATCATTTTAGCGGGAATTCTAGATGATGCCCTTTTAGACCTAACAAAAGACCAAAATACTTCAGGATCGATTTTAATTGCTTCTTCAACATTGAGAATATAAGACTCGTATGACAGCAGAATTTGATATTTAATAGTTTTTCGTAAGCGTTTAAATTCATTAAAGTTCTCAATATCATTAGACATTTTGTACTTATGAAAATATTGGAATTTTAATTTAATATTATTAATAATTTTGGGGGTGAACCATTTTGGGTAATTACGTTTCTTAAGCCGAAAGCGCGGTACATAAACGTCACAAATATTTAAAAGAACCTTATAAAATTCACGACAAGCTAAGTCGACATCAACAAATGAGCTTAAAAATGACCAATCAGTATTAAACATAACATTATACAGACCTAAAAGATCGGTTTTCTTGAAATTGTAAGAATGTTGCTTGGGAATGATGGAAAATTTTTCTTTGTTGATACGCAGATCCGGAGAAATAATAAGTGCCGGGTGATGAAGGTCTTCCAAAATAATGGGTGCACAGTCATGTTGTACTTCGCATTTAAAATTGCTTAAAACTAAATCCAAAAGTCTATTGTTACTATTAGTTACAAAATTGTACTGACTTAGGTTGAGAGTGCAGATAAATTCATGAATTAAATTAAATTTAGTGTCACTAGCATTCGGTTTGATAAAAGAAGGAATGTTGAAATCCCCTATAATTAATAAATGGTCGAGGCATTGGCAAAATTCTTCAAAAAGTTCAACAAAATAAGATAAATCAGAAGTCGAGATGCTTGGCGGAATATAAACAATGAAAATATGTATAGTTACACCATTCACATTACACTTACAGCCGATAATGTCAACACTTGGCACGTTATCTTTAAGCCTTACAGTGTCAATTAAAAAACAAGTGAGAGGTTTTTTAATACACCTATTAATTCACCACCGCCCCATTGCTTCTCTGTAACAGTGTATTGACGATCACAACGAAAGACGGTATAATTGCTTGGAAATAACCCGGAACTCACGATGTTATTAGTTAAAGCTGTCTCAACTAGACTGATTATATCGAATTCTTCTTCCGAGACTAAGCTAAAAAATCTAGACATTTTAGAACGAAGACCTCTGACGTTTTGAAACAAATTTTATATAATTTTACCGCAGAATTCTAAAATGAAATAAACAATACTAGTTTCTATTTAAAATAAGCAAGATGTACTCCACTTCAGGTATAACCAAAAGTCCATCATTCATTAAACTCAACGTTCTCGAAAACCACTACTTGTGTAATTTCAAAACTCTAATAAAATTTTGCCTTCCATAATTTCTAATCATAACTATTCGTGTTACACCCTGTATAATGTTTGTTTGAATACAGATGGTTAGATCAAAATATGAAAAAATACCTCATACCTTTTGAAAAAAAATCAGTGTTGTATAAAATGTGTTCAAATCCGATTAAATGACGATTGTTACACAAAAGCACTTTACTAATGAAATGTTTCATAAATAAACTTTAACCAAGTGGAACCTCTTGATTATTGAGCGTACACATTCTTTTGTAAAATCAATAACGTTTGTGGTGTATCTCTTGCCTATAGATACCCTAAAAAGGATTAAATAAAATTGTGGTTATTATAAATCATACAAACAATGAATCACTAAAGCAATAATTTTGTTTTTTAAACATTAAAAAAAATTTCAATTTAATTTGTTTCTAAGTGCGTACATTTTAATGTATAGAGTAACGTTAACGTATGACACCCCTGTATATTGTTTCCAAAATTTTTACTTAAAATAATTTTTCTCGAAATGACTTAAAAGTAAAAGTAAAAATAAGTAACAATAATTAAACAAATAATTTGTAGAAATAGTAGTATACAAATTCTGCAAAATGTTTTTAATTTAAAATTCGTTACTCTCTATATTTTGTCAAGAGTTTTTAAAAGAAATTTAATATTGTTTGCAATGATGACATCTGTGATAGTGCAACTTCTTTGCTAATTTACGATTTAATTAGACAGTGTAATTTTCTCGGATGTACAGTGTGCTTCATTTTCGTTGTAATTGTAATGTTTACTTAATATTTCATAAACTGTGAAAGATAAAAATAATCTAACTAAACGATTAAATTCTACGTAAAAAATTAGATAAAGCACATTTTATATTTTTTCGATATGTTAAAGAGTAATTTCACCTTGCATCTCTTAAACCAAGAAGGCTATAGAAATTTTGTTAATGCCATCTTTCAATTCTCAAAAAGTTGGCAACATCTGGAAAAACTTTTTTTATTTTTTACAAAAAGCCGTTATTCTTTATAAAAAGTTCTGCATGTTCTAAAATCTAAATTACAATGATCAGATATTAATTTTTTCAAACATATGCGGGTTTGACAAAAATTATGAGTTTGGTATAGGAATAAAGTACCTTTATTTGTAATAATATTGAAAACTGTAATTATGAAAAGTTGTTCGGAATAAAAAACTATGATTTAATAGCAATTACAATCTTCTATTCAAAATTTTCTTTTTACAAATTTTACTCAAATTATCGATACCGAAGATTGATTTTTATTTATTATAAACATTAGATATTCCTTTTTCGTTTTGTTCAGAAAGTATTAAACAAATTTATTTATAAAATTTAATTAATACATCATTAAAATAAAAATATCTCAACCAAATTATTCAACGTTTTCTGTCAATGCAGTTACATTTGCATTTTTAGACAAAAAAAAATAGTCTTTCGAAATCGTCCCTAAAGTACAAAAAAATAGTAATTAATTAATTAAAAGTAATAATTCATCGTATAATGAATTATTCATTATACGACAATTTGAAGTCCACATTTTTGCCGGTAGAGATGTGTAAAATGTATGTAAGTTTTAGAATTGCGCATGCGCGGTAAAAACATTTGAGGTAAAAAAAGAACAGCTGTTTTCTTTTTTTGTTTGCTACTTAGAAAACGTTATAAAATTGTCAGATTTTGTTCAATTTTGAGATTTCGGAAAAAATACGTGTTTTGCCTCGGCTCAGCTGCTATCGCCTCTGCAACTAAAAGACATTCGTCATCAAAAATCCAACTTTAATGCTTTGATACATAAATAACTATTAATTTAATTGAATGTAATTTCATATTTAAACGTGGTTTTGAGTTCTAATGAAGGTACTTTACTCATGATCAAAAATTCATATGTTTTGACAAACCGCGCACACAACAAAAAATTTAATATCTGATGATTGTATTATCGATTTTAGAACATGCAGAAATGTTTATAAAGAATAACTTTTTTTAGTAAATTTAATAAAAAAAAAAAGTTTCCCAGTATGTGCCAACTTTTACAAACATTGTAAAATTTTCTTGGTTAAGTTAATTAAATGTGCTTTAGTGCAAAAAATTAAAAAGTTAATTTGAATTTGACAATTAATAAAAAAAATTTTTAGAACATGCAGAACTGTTTATAAAAAATAACTTCTTTTGTGTAAAATTAACAATAAAAAGTTTGCCGTATGTTGGCCAACTTTTACAGACATACCATATTTATTTAAATATATATATATATTTTTCTAGGTCATTGTAAAATTTTTTTGGGTTAAGTTAACTACATGTGCTTTAGTGCAAAAAAATTAAAATTAATTTGAATTAATTAAATTAATTAAAAAAAAAATTTTTAGAACATGCAGAACTGTTAATACAGAATAACTTTATTTGTAAAATTAATAATAAAAAAGTTTCCCGTATGTTGCCAACTACAAAATTTTTTTGGTTACATTAATTACATGTGTTTTAGTGCAAAAAAATTTAAATTAGTTTGAATTTGACAATTTTAATTGAAAAAAAAATTTTTAGTTTATAGGTTTATTTCTATTTTTTGTTTATATTGCATTGTTACACAAATTTCAAAATATGTGATGTTGCAATTTTTTACCATCTCCAAAAAGTCATAAGTTCATAATTTCAATTTTCATTTTTTTAATTTTTATTAATACTCAAATATTAGTAAGTAAAACAAGTAATATATTTCTATGGTTGTTGAATATTATTATTTAAAAAATCTACATTGAGATGATTTCATTTTATGTTAATTTGGTGTAACTTTAAATATACTATAAATATTATGAGATTACACGCCGTATTATAGGTTCAAATTATTTATAACAAAAATAATTATAAAGCTTACATAAATAATTGATATTTTTTTTCAAATCTTAAGTATTACTTTCATAAAATGAACAACGTCGATATTACAATTAATGAAAGAACATTTTGTTCGAAAATCGAATTCAAGTACTGCAATAAAAAACTCTCTAAAACTTGTATCAAAATTAAAGAGAAATGTGCTTTTTAAGTGCCATTATGTTCTACATAGTTAATAAGTTGCTCGTTGGTACAAAAACTGCAACTTTGCATAGCAATTTATAGATTTTAAAGGACATTTTACAAGTAGGCAGTCGTTAACCTATTTACCTATTTTTTTAATTATTAACAAATACTGCAAACGACAAGGAAACTGATTAGTTTAATTTTAAATTTTTTAATCGAATTTTTATTATAGTGAGTTGTGTTCCTTATTTAATTGCTGTTAAATGTCGAATGATAAACAAGAAATGTGCACAAGATTAGCTTTTTATTATGTTTAAAAAATTTAATTTTGGTTGGTTAAAACCCAACAGTTACATAGGAGAATTTTAAGATTATCATTAGCTTTATCTACAATTCTACTTTGAAGTTATCAACTGATAAATGATTTTCTTCACATGTGAATTTAGAAGGAAATTACATGGCATCAGGTAGCAAGATCTAGACGGCTAATTTTTTTCTGTATTACTACTAATTATTCGATGAGCATAAATGTCTGCTAAAAATAGTGATTGTCCCTTGTGTTATATGGTGGGCCCTATCTTGTACAAAATAACCAGTGGTTATTGTGTAGATTATTTAAAAGTGGGGTCAACATTTTTTCGCAATATCAAACAGAATTGACAGTTCCTACAAATTAATTTGTAGATATATTTTTAAAAAAATATGTATGGCTAGATAATCCTACGTTTGGTAATAAGACACCAATTCCAATTTTCTGTAGATACTGGTTCTTCTCAATAACAATGTCTGGGTTGTCGGTGCCCCAATGCCTCGAATTTTGTGAATTTACATATGAGTCAAGGTGAAAGTAAGCTTAATCTGTGGAAAAGGTCTTTGCCATCTAATTAAAATCAATCGTATTCAAAAAACTATGACCAAAGGCTGCTCTTTTAGAAAAACCCTCTTCCTTCATTCATTAACTGCGTTACCTGATATGGAAACAAAACCAAATCGTTTCTTAGAACTGTATGACGGATGTCCATAGAGACTGTTTGTTGAGATAGGTGAATAATTAAAGTGTTCGGTTATTTAGTAATAATCTGCCAAACATTTTCTACCACCTCTTGTATGTGTTTTATATGCTGACTTTCTTTCTTTACCACAGACACTGCATGTTTCTCAATGGTTTACACCTTAAGTTACAACCTGTGGAAACTATTCATCAAAAAATACCACCGCAGAAAATTCTTGTTAAAATTCATCAATGCATGCAGCGACATTGTACTTCCGTCAATTTTAACACCGCTGCGGAAAAACGATTTTACCATAAAAAATTGCAGCTCTTGGAGATAGTAGCAACAAATTAAACAATTCAAGAAAACTTTTCTTGCCAAAATAAAAATTGCAGCATAATCAGCAAGCTCTCAAAAAAACTAATTTTGGTTGTAAGAATCAAGAATTTCCAAAATTTGAAAAGTAAAGAACAGAAGAAAATTAAGTTCGTATGAACTAGCTACGTTGTTAAATAAATTGCCAAATGCCAAAGAAAATTATATGACTTTCCCAGCCCAGTTTTTTACAAAGACATCTGTTATATGAGCTTATGGATTTTGTGTACAATAGTCGCGTCTGTTGATAAAAGACAGATGACAGACTATACACACTTATGACAGTAAAAAAATTAAAGTTAGTTAAAAATAAAAATTTTTGTTTACTACAGTCCACTGTCTTATTTGTAGAGACCAAGTTTAGTTAATTAGCCTCAAACAAAAACTATGACTTTATTAAAACATTTTCCAAAACTCTTTCTGATCAGTTAACAAAGTTTACCTTTGATTTTTACTATGTATTATATTTAACTAAGCATACTAATAACATTAAACAATACTTAGCTAGTTATGATGGATATCTACCATTTAACAAAATATATTAAGTGGATACTTTCTAGAATAAAATACAAGTAACTATTAGCATTAAAGTTGCGATTATACATACCTATTTGGTTTCTGCTGGAAATGCCTCTCTTTAAAACGCGTTTCACTTCTATCGTTGTTCAAATCAAACGTCAAATTGTTGTTTCATTCAAATTTATTTAATCAAATAAGTTTGACAATAGCAGTGTTTCACATTTGTCAAATTAATTTAATAAGTGTTAGTTCTGCCAATTTTTTTTATTTTGCCATTGCTTTTGAATGATGAAATATTTGTCAAGAAGTGATAGTGTTTTACACTATCAAATTTATTTGACCAAAACAAATCAAACCCAAAATTTGAGGAATGGTGGATTTATTTATTTATTCATATCGTACATTCTGAGTATTGTATTAATTGCAATGTAAGTGTTATATATGGTGCCCCAGAAGATCAGTATAGTTTGGTGTATATTGCGATGGTTTAGGCATATATTTTGATTACAAAAAATTATTAATTCAAATTTTTTAGCAGTAATGAGAAGTTCATTATTTAATTTAAGAATGATATTGTAATTAACTAATTTAATTTACACCAGCAGAATAAAATTTTACAAAAGAACTACAATATTAAAGAAACATTTAAATCTTAAATCAAAAAAATCCGCAAACGTAGCGTGCATGCATACAATAGAATATGATTTAAATTAATTTTTACAAATATGAAAACTCAATTAGTTTATAGTTTTAAAAAAACTGATCTTTCGTTGAACATGATAATGTCTTTTGTTGAACATGATGATGTCATCAAAACGTTCGTGACTTCAACAAATATCGTTATGAGTGATTTTGGTATCAACGGATTTCTAATTATTAAGTGCACTTTTAATTAATTATTTCGTTGTAATTTTAAGTTCAATTGATCGATTGACTGTTGAAAATCGAATTCTTAATTTATTGGTTTTATGTCTGAACCTAACAAATTGTTCAGTGCCTGAATGTTTATTACCCCTTAATCTTTACATCGTTATCTACAATGTCTTACCTCCACAAACTTTTTTTAAAATGTTTTGTCTCACTTATTGTTCACTTGCTTTTAATTCAACATATAGGAATTGTTTGTAACCCTTGACATTTGAATACCGTTTTTTCTAATCAAAACCTTAACCTTAACTCACACATAAAAAATAGTTTTTATTCGTTATCACGGAATGTTAATTTTGCATTTACAAACACTACAAATATAAATGAACTACTAAACATTATTAGCTTTACTAATTACTTATTTACTCAACAATTAAAGTTATTTTATTTAAAAAATATGGGTCGTTTGTATCCACTTAAATTAGTCGATAGTAACAATTGACGTGAAAAATTGGTTTGTATGTTATCTTAATGAAATTTCGGGTTAATTTATTTCGGTGCATGGCATTGAGTAGAGTGCAAGTTTTCTTTCTCTGCGGTAAAAGACCTTTTTTTAATAAACAAAATTTTTAATTTATATAATTATTTGTAGGTTGACAAGTTTCGTAAGTATAAAAAAAATTTTTACCAACGCAAGCACCTTTTTGTCAATCTATCATCAGGACCCCTATTGTTGAATTAAAGGGAATTATTTTCAAATGAGAAAAACAAAAGTTCTCTTGAAAACATAAAGTTGGTATAATAATTTTCACCTCTCATTCCTTCAACTGGACTCATATTCACTTCCATACAAGAATACTGGCTTTCTGAACTAAGAGAGAGTGAAAGGAATTTCAAGTGATGTAATTTTATACTATTTCCTACAACATATTCACTCTCCTATTATCAAGAGTAGGAATCTTGGTCTGGCCGTTTACTATTCATCGTGTTAGCAATATCTTTTGGATGTTATAACCTATAAGGCTAAAATTGCTGCAATCTACCTACATCGGAGCTGCTGCAAATTATTGATAAACAGGCGACGTTTGATCGTAACACTGTTCTATTACCTTTGGATACCAGCCAGATTTTTATTACTCTTTGTTTCTTCTTCTTTTTTGATCGTTGACCTCCAACAATTTGGAATATACCTGGAGGATGGAACAAACCTCAACAACAGCACGTAATGCGACTCGAAAGCTAAATTGATCTATTTTGACGATATCTTTTTTCACGCGATTTTTATTGAGAACTTTCATAATTATTATTACGTATAATAATTAATTATATTAATTAATTAATTATTATATAGCGCCGTTTATAATCAATTTTCTGCTTGAGGGATCCCCCGACAAATTATTTACACGTTTGTTTGCGCCAGTACTTAATTATTATTAGTTAAATGTTAACTATGTCATTTAGACATAACTAAAAAAGTAATAGTGATATATTTAATATTAAATTTGCGTTAGTACTATCAATAAAACTGTTCTCAAGGCGTGGATTACGTATTCGGTCCTTGCCGCATTATTAATCTTTTGGGAAAATTATATTTCTGTCAGATACTAATCTATTTATCTGTGATACTTTCTGCATTATTTACATATTCTATTTGTTAATCATATTGTTATTATCTACAATTATATCTATATTTTGTGTGTGTATACCTGTGACTTAAGAGAAGCTCTGTAAATTATATGTGACTTCCGTTAATAGTTTGTTCTTTTGTGTTTTAAGTCTCTACTGCTTGAGATTAAAAATTACAACTCATAGGGTAGCGCAATCGTCTCAAAAATATTCGTTTATAACTGCTCATTTTTAAAATCTGTCTACAACCGCTCACCGACGTAACCTACAGGTAAGTGCATCAAAACGATTATACATTTTTTTAAAATAAATTCGTCTACGACAACAAACTGTAATGTTTTCTTAATTTGAATTTAACATAAATTATGTTTGTGTGCAGTGTTTATATGGATGACGGCAAATTAATGTTCAAAGTGAAAACTTAGAAAATGTAATTAGAAAGGTTTGTTTATTCCTGCGTTAATTCTTATTTATTGTACATTAATTTAATTTAAGTGGTTGTAAACCAGACTTAAGTTTTATTGGAGTAAAAATTGGAACAAAGTGGCCAAAAGACTGGTGTGAGCGAAACATTCACATAAATTCAATTTTTTTTTATTATTCCGACTTTAATAACAAATAAATAACAAATAAATTTAATTTAAAAAAAACTAATTTTATTATGTTTCAGAAATGGTGATCCTATGACAGTATCAATTTTAATAACTAATCATAATTCATTAGGCCCATTAAAATATTTTGAGAACTTTTAATGTTTAATTAAGTTTTCCGACGTCGGTTTTAGATTTTATGTTAGTTTAACAATTTTCAACCTGCTAATTTATTTGTTATTTGAAATTATGTTGCATTTCCTTTACTGCTCTGTTACAAGTGACACGTCGTACTTTTTAACTTTATTTTTACTACGTCTTTATTTCATGCCACGCACTTTTTATGCAAATTGATAATTATAAAGTAATTATACTCCAAGCAGGTTTTAATGAAGCAATTATCAACTTTACAAGTACCAACAATTTTATTTAATATACAATTGGGTAAAGAAGCTAAGCTGATAAAACCGTTTTAGAAGAACGTTTTGTGTTTTTCGTAATTAAGAAAACAGTTATATTGCAATAGACCGTAACGTAACAATTAAAGAATATAATTTTGCATTTAAAACGTACTACACCCTTAATTAAACAAATTCTAAAAAATTAAAATATAATAAAATCTAAATATATAACGCTATTTAGTTTTGCCATATAAAATAATACATTTATTGTTGGTTATTTGAAAATCCAATTTAGATTCAAATTTCATAAACGTTATCTAATCTACTTTGAATTTGAATACTTTATTATGCAATTTTATTTGTGCTGTATGTTGAATATATTTGCCTTTTAATATACATAGATATCTGCAATCAAATTATTCCCTTGTTAAATGGTTTCCAATTTTATTTTTTTATATATAAATTATTTACGCTTTAAGCAATCCAATATTAGTTATTTATTTATTATTTATTGACTATAGTTTCAACTCAAAAATTATTGTGAGTCATCTTCAGAATACAAAAATATTTTTTTATACAAACGTTAAATATGACATTTGGTTTTAATGGAAATTTAGAAAACATAAATTGGTTTGTAATAAAAGGTTTTTAAAAATATAAACCAGGTATGTAAAATGTTTGAATCTGGAGTTAATTAAATTAATATTAAGGACATAAAAATTCTGTTTGATAATTTAAAGATCGTCAAAATTTGTTTGATCATTGATTATTAAATTTGGATTTGTTGTTTTAATGTATATTATTTCTAATTTATCTAAAATTTGTCTATTATAATTAGTTATTTTAAAAGAATTTATGAGTGAATGATTTAAATGTTTATGTTTGTTTTGGATAATGTGTTTAGCGAAAGTTGATTTAATTGCATCTAAATTATAAGAATATTTTTCTGGTTGTTTAAGATATCTTAGATGTTCTTTAATCGAATTGTAAATTTTTTTTTAGTTTTACCAATATATATTTTGTTACAAGAGCATAGTAGTTGGTATATGCCGTTTGATTCAAGATTATTATTTACATTTAATTTTTGTGAAAAAATGTTATATAAATTGGTAGGAGCTTTGAAGACAAATTTATAATCAGTTCATTTATTTAGATCTTTAATTATGTTAATAAATTTAGGAATAAAAGGAATTGAAATGTATTTATTTTTTGGTTTTCATTAATTGGAATTAATGTTGTTAGATTTTTAAATTATGTGCATAATTAAGTTTATTAAAAATGTTTAGAATTTTATTTTTTTCGTTTATATTTAAGAGAAAAATTAAAGATTTGTAGTGCTTTTACTGTTGACTTTTTTCATTTTCTCGTTTATTTTTTACACTTTCATATAAATGTGTTTTATTTTGTAATTTTAGTTATTTAGTTTGTATAGACTTTGTATATTGATAATTTTTTTAAAATATTTTTTTAGTTTTCCCTATGTAGATGATATTACAATTTCTACAATTAATTTGGTAAATTGAAAATGAACTAGTATGTACTATAATCCTAATTAACAAATTGTAAAAATCTTTGTTACCACTTGTGTTCATAATTTTATAAATGTTTGTAATATTGTTTTTCTATTTTGAGTCGCTTACAGAGCTATAAAAGCACCCAAATGAGTTCTTTTATAGAAATTCGAGTTCTTTTATAGAAATAGGATAATTTTTATTCCGAACGGTGGTAACACTGATAACGTCCAAGCTGTCATTACGTTCGGTGTGCATTAATTTAAATCATAATTAATGTTCAGTAGATTTATTTATCTACTTATTTTTATTTCCACCCATTTTTTTTAATGAAATATATGATAAATGTACTATATAACTTAAACTAGCATTTAAACCAAAGTTTAATGAAAATATTGCCACCTTAGCAATTACACTTCAAAATTCCCTAAATTTAAAAACTCGCGAAATTTTATTTTAAAATTAATCTGAAAAGCCCAAAATAGAAACAATAGTATAAAGAATTCATCTTATAAAATGCGTCTTCTGAAACTAGTTCTTTAATATACTATTTTGAACTAATAATTATTTTTTTTTATTTTATGATTTATACATGATTGTCAGCTAAGCACGCGTCGGTCTATAGCTCCTAAACCAATGAGGTTAGAAATTTCGTTCATATGTCAAATAAGTGTGACGATATAAAAGTTATTTTTTTTTAATGACACACCCTGTATTTTTTTGCATATTTCGGTTTACCCATGCACTCTATCAATTGCCGAAAATCTACTAGTTCTGACATTTTAGGAGAAATAAATAAAAATGGAAAAACATAAAATTTGCGGACTGGAAATAAAAAATTAAAAAAATTGCAAGATAATTTTTTTCGCTCACGGTTTGATATGGATGAGTTGCGAAAGGTCTAAAGTTACTGTCAACCTATTAACATTTTGTAAATTTTGTACAGGGTTTCCAAAATTATGGCCGAAACATGACAAACTTTAAACCAATTTTTCTCGCGTTTTTCACCACTAGATATAGAATTGAAAAATGAGTTTTTTTTGTATTCACCACTGTACTCCAATTCTCGACGGTTTTCTAGATATTTACGAAAAACCATTTATTTTACTTTCCACAGTAAATTTTCATCAACAGAATACCTAGGCGGCTATGGATAAAAGCTATTTGTTGGTATGACAATGTTATTAATTATTCGCCTAATCTTTTACGTTCAGTGGCATCAAGTGCATATTTTAATTTCTTTTTTAATAAAAATGAAGTATACGATAGAAGAATCAATTGACATGATTTATATCATCGGAGAATGCTTAAAGAATTGCCTTCTAGCATCCAGAGTGTACAAAGAGAGGTTTCTTAATAGAAGGCACCCAGATACAAGATTATTTAAAAAATTGAAGGATAGATTTGACACGACTGGGACAGTTAAACATGAAAGGCATGACAGAATAAAGCCCGTACTAAACGAAGAAAGCGAATTTAACATTATTGCAAGTGTTGTTCAAGACCTACATAGAAGTTCAGCAGACATTAGTGATTTGCTGCACATAGGTCAAACTTCCGTAAAAAACATTTTGAGAAACATAAGTTCCATCCGTATCATGTACAACTGAATCAAGCACTTCAAAGACATGATTTTGAAAATAGGGTAAATTTCTGTAATTGGGGTCTAGCTCGAATTAGAGAAAATGAACGGTTTTTTAATACTGTATTGTTTACCGATAAAGGACGTTTAATCGTGGCCGTTTCATCACCAGACCAGTTTATCGCCGTCTCAGTCTTTTGGCTGTCTAGTTCATTGGTCGCCGGTTTCTCATCAAGTTAATTTATTGATTAGTTCATTAAAAGTATCTCATTTACTTCAAATTAAACATATCAAACAATACACTGCAATTGTTTATTGAAGTTAACTACATACTATTGTTCTATCTATGCATAATACATATACAGTATAAATACTGTAACTCAATAGCACACATTACAAATAAATGTAAAATTGCTTTATTCGAATTGCACAATTCAAATAAAATAAATAAAAAAAATATTCAAAGCGCACCAATCCATTCAAAACTGATAATTATGGGATAAGCACGTAAATATTCAATTTTGTTTCTATTGTTATAGTTAGTAACTACCAGTAGAATTCGATCGTCAGCCTGGCGATATTTTTTAACTTTAGAGGTGGTTGACACTCAGTCATTATTTGCTAATAATATTCATCACCGTCTATTAACTTCCAAATAGTTGGATGCAATCGTCGGTGCGCAGCTTCTACGTGATTACTTGTAAAATCTTTTTCTTTTATTACGCTATTATATAAATTCCAGATTTTTGGCGGAAAGAAAGCCGTCTTTCATTACCGCGACTGTTTGGACGCAGTTCAGTAATTGTTGTAGATCATCCTGTAATTCGTCTGCGAGCATATCAACGCATTCGTCTAAATCGGCAACGGGAACATAAGCTAAAGCAATCATCATTGTGGCTTTTAATGCAAAATTCGCTTTATTATGATATCTCGCAGTAAATCCCATTTCCGCCAAACGTTTGTTAATATTTTTCGCCAAATGGAAAAAGCATTATCTGATACTCACATTTGGAAAACACTCGGTCATTGAAGAAATAGCTGCTTGCTCAAAATCACAATTGATGTAACGTAAATTGATATTTGGTTACAGAAATTTGTAAGCTTTAAACATCCGCACTCCACTGTGTCGTTTGTTAATATTGCATTAATATCAAATGATTCATTAGTAAGATATGAACTCAGACCAATAGAAAAGCACTGTTGCTTATTACACTTATCGACTATTACCATGGCTATGGGTCAGATATAAATTTACCAAATTTGACAATTCGTAACTAGTAATGTTCAATTATAAAACCCAATAAAGATAAATCTTTGTACGCATAGTAGAATAATTAATTCCCGCTAGATTGCCTATATATCAAACTGTGCAGCAATGCAAAAGGTATCTTTAGTATTAAAGTATATATTTTTATAAGTATTTAGTCACGATGAACCCGCCAACGATAAAATGGCCGACGATAAATGGTCCCGACAATGAATCGGCAGCGATGAACTGGCCACGATGAAACGTCATAGACCGCGTCCATTACTCCCAGTGCAAACAAGTCTACTACTTTTTTAAGAAACACTCTTCTCGTTCAGGAGAAGTCATCTCCTTACGCTGCTTAAGAACAATTCGTGTATGCCACATCACGTTTGAGTAAGCTTCTTGAATTGGAGGTAAATGGAAAAGAATAAACAGCTGGTCAAAAATTAGGTCGGTTATTACTAGATAACTTGGTTTAATTCGGGAACTGGAGGGAAAATACCATAGTCGTTACAGAGGCAATTTACCTTCTTTTATTTTATCTTATGTAAGCGAAAGGTATATTAGAGCTCATCTGGGGTAGAAACTTCTAGTCGGCAAACATTGGGAACTGACGTAAATGTGTTGTCTTATAAATAAATTATAGTATATTGCTACACAAAACATTGGATTGTCCTACGTATGGGTGCAAAATAATTGTAATTTGCTTAAGTTAATGTTCTTCGAATTTTATATTGTGATTTTTAATACATCAGAATTGAGGAAACGTCATAGAAGAGTAGATAAATCAATTTTCTTGTCTTATCAATATTTTATTGTGAGAATTGGTAACAGCATTTGTAAAAGAACTAGAATAGAAATGTAAGTTGTGATCATACGTCTCCTGATTATGTAAGCTTAAAAATACGCTACTATAAGAACATAATTTACTTAGTAAATCAAAATCAAAATAGGAAAAACGTTTTCTACCTGGTGTGAAAACAAGAATGTAGGTAAAATTGCAGGAAACGCATCTTTGGCATATTTTGAAGTCATGGATCAAACCAGCAAAGTTTCAAAAATAAGACTAATTAATTTAGGATTTTGGAGATCTTTACTTAACAGCCGGAATTTAGTGTACTTTTTCTTCTTGTGACTATGTATACATAGGAACCACCAAGATATCAATGGAACAAGTCAGCTGTAGCAGAACATGCGCTTGGCAACAGAAGTCACAAGATACTCTTTGAGAGCTCCAACAACGGAAATAGACGGGACCTTTGAAGAAGCTGACCACTTGTGTTAGCGAAACGTTTCTTCGACAGCATGGTTTTCTTAACTTCAAGACATTAATTTCAATCAATCTCACGTTTCTATTAAAAATCGACATAAAACAATTGCAAATAATTGTAATCCAGGTACTTTGGAGTCGTATAAAGATAAATCGGCTTATGAATCTACCAAGCGAACGAACACAATAAGATCAAAAATAGAACGTCATCATTGCAAATCCGCAGTTGAATCAACCTTAGAATGAATATAATGAAACTGTA
This sequence comes from Abscondita cerata, assembly GCA_030710515.1. Taxonomy (NCBI): domain Eukaryota; kingdom Metazoa; phylum Arthropoda; class Insecta; order Coleoptera; family Lampyridae; genus Abscondita; species Abscondita cerata. Next base: position 92,953 of record JALBCR010000622.1, read on the forward strand.
AATAAATATTTTACTCTCTCTGCCAGAGTTTTGACGAGACAAATGAAAAACTCCCACTTTCTTGGAGAATACGTGTCTGTATTTAACGGTGATAACAAATGCCTTGTCTAAAATAGTTCTTAATTTTTTATTGTTTATTAAATTTATTAAGCACGTGTTCATAAAATTGGAATGGTTATTATTTTTATCATTTAACATCGCACAAATTAATTGGCGCCCAACATGAGGCATACATTGAAGTGTAATTTTTACTTCTAATGTACATAGTTTGCTTTTAAACGTTTTGTAAAATTAAAGTTTCTTGTTCAAAAGGCTCATCACTACAACTGAGTCACCACAACAATCATTCTACTTAAGTGATCTGTGTTGCAACAAAAACATTTTGACTAAAAAATAATATTTTTGACTTTTCCCTAGTTCTTTCATTTCTCGGTATATTTAACTGAAGAAAATGCTCCCTATTTTTTCAGACTGCACTCGAAATCTTTTTAACAATTTCAAAATCTATTCAGCGTTAATTTTTTCAACACTCACAACCTAATGTTATTTTGTCACCAATTATACAGCTATAAATTATGCTTTCATATTAGTACAGCAACTACCTAGACAGTTCTCCTGGTTAACACATAACCACAAGCGTTCCACCACATTCTATCTATGTATGCTTTAACTAACAAGGTAAACAAAATAAATTTAATGAAAACGCAAGTAACGTAAATTAGAAAATCCGCTTAAAAAATAAAATACGAGTACGTTGTCGATGTCAACAAAGATTAAAAATTAGATAAAAAAACCTTGACACGATTTTAGGATATTAAGTAAACGAATACGTGTAAGGTTGATTTAATTAAATAATTTTACCCGAACATCGTCAAAGAATGTAGAACTTGACGCGAAAAGTAATTGGCAATAACTCAAAGCTCCTCTCAAATTGCAAGAAATTAAAGTAGATGATGAACCTAAATAATTCTTATTGTTCTGTGGCTTATTTGTTTTTTATTTCATTATCATTTAAATGAATATCTTTAGAATATCATGCTATTGTTTGCATTTTTTTAAAATGCGCAATCGTTATTATTTCTGTGAACAATAATCTTTGTTGAACAAAATAAATTGTTTGATTGTTAATTTAATGTTTGTAAATTTGCTGGTGCAAATAAATATTTGTTTTTTGCTTGAAATCAAGATAATGTGCAGTTGAAAAGGGAGGACAATTTTAAATTATTGTAGAAAATATCTAAAACGATTGTAGTTTTGAAAATCTATGGCAACATTCAACCTCAGCAAAATGATTTGTTTACTTAATGTAAAAGTTGTTTACTTTTAGCATTCTGCTAATATTGATATTGCCAACCTGTTATACCCACACAAGTAAAATAAACTCATTATTTTCAAGCAGCAGAAAAAAACTAATTACCGTAGAACAGGAGTGTTTAGGTATGGTTTAGGAGATTTACAAATTAGGGGATACATGGAATGTTCCCAGTTTATGATAAAAAGTAACCACCAAAATGGCTTTGTAATTTAATAAAGTCGTCTTCTCCAGGATTTTTGAAGAATCCAAAGATCTACTGCACAATTTATCCTCTAGTTCAAACCGTCTAACATCAGTTTCCGCTGTACATAATTGAAATCTTAATAAATCATCATAATCATTCAAAAAATTACCTAAAGTATAAAATAAAAAAAAATGTATTATAGCAGAAGGTGTTTCTTACGTCATGAAAGAGAGTGAATGCCATGTTTTACCTGATCAAGTTGTATATCCAAGAAGTAACCTATAAAAGGTAAAATGTAATTTTCCAAAACTACCGCTTCATGGGAGGTAATTAATACCGACCTAATTGACCCTTTCCTCGATTGTCGCGCGGAAATATCTACGCATTGGTTTTTTATGACTGCATCACTAAATGGGGAAGAATTTTAAAATAGACTTGATGAAACCCCCGTCCTATCGGACGGGACCAGGATTAAAATAAAAACCCCTCCTCCTGGTGGACCCCCGCCACTCAAACCTTTCCTTTCGCTCCCTATGCCCAATTCCAAACCATATAGTTGGCTTTAGCCTAGCACCTATATGGACCGAGTCTATAGAGGAATAAAGAAACAGACAAATTTTGAATCTTAGGGTCGAATTCAGAGAGCTTCCTAATTCTCCACTCACACTCACACTTTACTTATCTTACCTTAACTTTAACTGAGGTCTTAATTCTTTAGTATATTTTTCTTCTCTATACAATAGTGTTAACATATTCAATACTCAAGCGTAACTCAATTTATGTTTAAATATTTAATATGTCAAAAAATATTGTTTGGAAAACGACAATTATATTAAAACTTGAGTGTTCAGTTAGGTTAGGGTAAGATAAGTATGGTATGAGTGGAGAATTAGGAAACTTTCTGAATTCGACCCTTAGTATATAGATGTGTATCATAAATACAAGACTTCATGGAGCACTTACATAACCTGTACTAAAAGAGAAAGATTTAAGAAAAGCTTTTTGTACCAGATAGTAAATTTATACGATAAAAGACCAACCGAATTAAAGTTTTTGCCTTTGAATACATTTAGAAACATATATAGATAATTTTTGTAGAATAAAAGATACTTAATTACATAGTACTTAAAATTATAATTTGTGTGTGTTAATATTGTAGTTCAGTTTTTCGGAGTTCTTTTAATTGTGTTTAAAGGTTAAGTGGTAGAGCGGCAACCACTCTGAAGTGGAAATAAAACGTTGCTTTTAGATTGAAGTTTTTGCTTTTTTTTATATTTTGAATAATTATTTCTAGATGCATTTAATAACTTCAATAAAAACTTAATATTATCATATTTCTTCTGTGGAAGGTCGCCAACACCGTTACATAGACCTTTAAAAAAACTCCTGTTTTGATTTGAAGTGCTTGTTCCGTTGGGACATGCATATATATGAGATTATGTTTGCTTTAACTCCGTCGCCCATTACTCCACCAGATTTAGTCTCGTAATGTTGAATTATAGCCAAGAATTTAACACATTAGAATCAACAAACTTGAAACATGAAACGAACAACTTTATTCGATCTAGCGGTCAACACCTCGTCAAAGTGTTTAACAAACAGTGTAACTATTATAATCAATTGTTTAGCAAAAGTATATGAAGAGTAGACCATAACATGAAAAATAGATGAAAAAGGCTAGATAAGTTTGAAATGTGTGCACAAAAGATTAACACATTTTAAAGATAATAAAGATTAGATTGCTTAATTGAGACTGAAGTCAGTAGGTGTATTAACAAATTATATCAACTATTTTTCTACAATTATTCTACAATTACGCCTAGAAAAACCGATAGCGATTATTCTAGTTGTTTTTGAAAAGATAACTTTTTAACCATTTTGTTAACATTATAATGTACTACATGTATTTAAATTTTAAGGAAAATCGGTAAAGCCGTTATCAAAAAAATCGGTTTTTTAATTTTACACCCTTAATTTTAGGAAAAAAGTAACTTTAAGAAACCTTTAAAAAAACCTTAAAGTATTAATTTTGAATCAATTTGTTTTCTTTGTTTTACCTGTAGGTGAGAGTGCATACATTCTGCATTGAAAAAATTATTTTAAATAATAAAAAAAAAATTCTTTGCTTATTTGAATGGAAATTGTATTGGTATCAAATTTATAGTAAATGTATTTTTCAAACGTACCCCTTTTTTATTCATCCAATGTCTGTCAATTCTTCTAACAAAATCTTATTAGATATTCTAGAAACTATTTACATTTATTCATCGTACAGCGAATTGCTAATTAATGACAAAATTAACTTAATGAAATTAGCTTTAAAGTATTAAATTTAGTTAAATAATTTAAGTTTCGCGCCAAGTTCAGAAGCATTGCCCTCTGCATACCATACATCAGTTACTTGTATAGGTTACTTGGGCATATCTTTTTCAAACATGGTTTATCTAACAATTACGATGCATCTTTTGCAAATTTGTTGTACTTAAGTCTACATGTGTAAACACTTAACTTTTATAATGTTCCCACGTTTAAAAGGAACAAAAACCCAAAAATTCTGTGATTTGGTGAAAAACCAAAAATTTTTTTACATATTTTTACGTCCCTAAGTGGCTAATAATTTGCTTTTTTAAACCAAAAAACGTTGATGTATTAAGTATTAACCACAAATAATCTTACATATTAATTTTTTCATATAATTACAATTATATACTTTTTATGTTTAACTAACAAAAACTGTACCTTTTAGAAAGCTTGATAATGGCTAAACAAATTTATTAAGCCAAAACTAGTAGCTCATCCTACAAAAAGTTTAATCTACATATAATTTATCAATAAATAGTATTGGCCATTTACTATTAAGTTGAATCGTTCTTTCATTAAATTAGTACAGCATAAGTGAATTGTGTCCCATCTCGTCTAATCAGGGACACATATGAATAGTAACAAACTAAGTAACTGATACAGCATTTACATTATTATGAATCCGAACTTCATTTCAAGATGGTTATGGTTTAATATTTCTAAAAGCCGATCTACATTTTATTTAAAAAAAATTTGATTTATATTGTATAAAGAAAATCATTAAATTTAATATTAAGTAGAAATTAAGTTGTTATTTGTAGTATTCATAAATGCAAAATTGACATTACATTTAAGAAAGTGTTTATAAAAGTGTTTCCGTTGATTACTGTAGATATTACGTTGCATATTTGAATCTAAACAATGTCGTGTTAAACTTTGTGAAGGTGAAAGGCAAATGCATTTAAAAAGTTAACGGTAAAACAGAGTAGTGGGAAAAGGAAAATGAACGATATAATAGGTGACTGGTGATGGGGGAGTCGGAGACTCGAAGAGTGAATAAAATAAGGGGAGTCAATCGATAGAAATTATGGTAGACGGCTATGATTAGAATATGAATAAATTAATATATAAAGTGCATCAACGATAGAAGTAAACATGTTGCTACGGGAATAATAATTTCACCAAGCGCATAAGGGTCGGTTTATTAAAGTTATAAATAAATGTATTTCCCACATTTGTATTAGTTTTAATTAAAATTTCTATTTTTCGTGCACGCATCATAATCAAACCTTCAACAGTAAGTTTCATATTTTTTTGTGAAATATTTCTTTTATTTCGATTAAATTTGTTATTCTATAAACCATTGGTATTTTATTTGACAACCTCAAGTTTCCGAGATTACAATTTCAACAAATTAGAGAGTCTTAAATTACAATTCAATATTTTTTTCATTTAAACAATTTTGAACCATCGTAATTTGTACATACATTATTTTTACAAAGATCATAATACCTTCTCTTTAGGTATGCGAAAAAATAAAAATAAATTAGAACAATAAACAAACCCAAGTCCTTAATTAAAATAAGCTAAAGAGTTATGCTCTTGATAGGGCTTGATAACGTTTCAAATAAAATAAAAACTTGTATGCATACAAATACATAAAATATATGCGCAATAAAGTTCGTATTAATTCAGATAATAATGAAAAAATTAACAAAAAAATAACACGCACACACAATAACGCACAACATACCACAAAATTTACTATAAAAAATAGAGATTTGTGCAAAACTTATACAAAGTGTCATATACACTTCCACAAAAAAATTAAATTTTGAATGTTTAATACTTGTGCAAAAGTTAATTTATAAATAAAAATTGTGATTTTACGATGAAAATAAAATAGTTTACAACAAACGTATTTTAAATAAAATAATAATAAATAAAAGGGTAAATAAACAAAGAAGAGATAGTCACAAGGAAAGATATACAAAATTTTAAACATAATCACAGGGACGCAGCCACCAACTCTGTCTGTAATAACCATTGTTGAATTCTCTTTGAAGTAACCATTGTTGAATTATTCCTAAATATTTATTAATATTAAACAGCAAACATCCAAACTAGGGGGAGTTGATCCAATTTGGAAACCAAAAAAATTGGTACTTTACGTTTACTTCACTTTAGATTAATTTTCTCAAACTACAAAAATAACTAATTTAGTATTCGTTCGCAAATCAAATCTCATAAACACATAAATATCGGATGCATTAAAAGTCATTTTTTTCTGCATTAAAATAACATTATTTAGGTCGAAGAATAAGTTTAGTGATTTATTATTCATATATACCGAAGTAAAAAATTGGACTCAGTTTCGCGTTTCTTTGAAGTTGGAAATTAACATTAACCGCTATATATTACAATACACATTATCGCTTTTCTGCAAATTTATTCTGTTCATTTAAAACAAATTTATAGTCAATTATATACTTCCTTTATACAAAATGCAATTGAAATCGTAAATTTATATAAAGGCCTAATTCGAAGTCTAAATTCCGACGTAGACACCAAATTCTGGTGATCCTTTTGATTCATATCGCCTTGTCACGCAACCACATTCAAGGAATGATATTGAAGTTAATCCTCTTCAATTCCGTCAGCAGTAAGTTTTACTTTGATTTATTTAGTAAATATAGTACATATACTTGATGTTATAGTATAAAGTGGATCGATTTCGGATATGTTTCAAAGTCATACATAACATGACATTTTCTTTGGCTGTTTCATATTTGATAGAACTTTCTCTAATAAACTATTTCCTGGCATAAATTCAATGTTCTAAATTTAAATACATTTAATTTATATCAACTCATATAATTAAGTAGATCACGTAACACTCAAAATATTTTTTCATTTATGTATAAGAAAATTATAAAATGATTTTCAAATTGTGTCTTTTAACATACATGTCAAATAAGTAAACGTGTGATTTATGCATTTGACATGTTTAATCTATTTTAAACGGTAGACTAAGTTACAACAAATGTTGAATACATTTAGAATTTATTGTTCTTTATATTTACATGACAGTGTGATGTTTAATAATCATTTTTATAAAATACTCTTGACGTTACGCAATTATTTAATATCTACAAATATTTATCAATGTAACTACTTATAAATAAATATTTTCTTGTCGCTTTATTAATTAAGTTTTTATTTGTAAAAAGGAATTTAAAAGTTTTAATTTAGTACTTTTAATAATTACCCCACAGCAGATTATTAGAGAAGTAAATACAGTTAAATAAGTATGTAATGAGTAAGAAAACAGAATAATTTCTAAAGCACGCAAGCTGATGTAACTTGTAATTAGGTTAAGATTGTTATTTTTGAATAAATTTACATTTTCATGTAAGAGGAGCACTTTTGTACTTTTTTAACAATTTGGCCATTTGATAGTACTCTTGGATTTCAATTACATACTTAATGTCGCACGGAAGCACCAAATTTTTAGATGAGAATATTCAAAATAGAATTTATCGTTTTATTTGAGAGATGTTGCACATAAGAATACAGTAATGCAATAATTAGAAACATTTTATTTTGACACCTGCATCTGTAACTTTGGGAGAGAAAAAAAAAGTGCTTGCCTTTATTTGTGCACGCAGTGACTACCTGCTATATGAATAATTGGAACAAAGAGTAGTGATTAACGTTCTCTACGGAGATCAAGCTCATGGCATAATGGAATTGTTGTTATCACCATACCTGGGAAGACCTGAAAATCTAACACTACAGAGCATCACATCACAGAGCATCGTTCACCTATTGATAACTACACCAACCACTGCAAAGTTATTGAAATTTTGTCTAATCGACATCAATCAGCTGAATTTCTCATATGTGGTGAAGGCTGTCCGATACCTAGTCTTGCCAACAAAATATGTGGTGATACACGCCCTTTTAATTTCATTGGTTCAATTCAATGCTGACGCTAACTAATCGTTGCAAATGCGATAAGAATTTATTATTTTTACAATTTTGTCTCAACAACCAACAGAAAACCACCAAAAACTGCACCAAAAACTTGACTCGGACACGTGTTTCAACAGCTAAGCTGTTATCATCAGCGATACCAATACTAAAAATAAAAACAACGGGAAGCTTATATATACTATCTGCTTATCACGCATCGTTAAACTTAATTGATTCTTAGATAAGCTTAAATAATTCCGAAAATCCTAATGGACCGTTATCATCATAATTCATAAGCAAATTTCTGTTTTTAAAAATTTCTAAACTTTCATAAGAATCAAGTTCGTTTTTATTATCTACCCTCTTAATTAATTCAATGTCGCCTACTCTATGGCCATTTTCAAGCATATGCATGGCAACACTGGACCTATCTGTGCGATGATATTTGACATGAGCTACGTGCTCTTTAAAACGAGTTTTAATAGGTCTCTTGGTTTGCCCTATATATACTTGGTTACAGTCTTTACAATTAATTTTATATATTCCCGATTTATCACACATTTCTATTGGGTCTTTCGGATTGCCTAAAAGATTTTGCAAGTTGTTACTACTAGAGGTTACTGTTTTATAATCAAATTTTGAAAATATTTTTGAAGACCTTGTGTATGTGGGATAATTTGGTAATTTGACATATTTCTTATCTATTTTGCTATTACTAGTTCCTAACGTTGTAATGTTTCTAATGTTTAACTTATGTTTATGTTTTCTAATTATGTTTGTGACAATTGATTCTTGAAAACTATTGTATGATGCAATCTGCTTAATATTTCGCAGTTCTTTATCAAAGTTTTGACAATGGGAAATGTAATAATCGGTGAATCTTGAGATGCAAGTTTATGTTTACTATGGTTGGAATCATTGTTATAAACCTCATAGTGTTAGTGTCTTTACGATAAATATCTATATCTAGTTTGTTGCCATTTCTTGTCACTAAAGTGTCTAAGAAAGGTAACTTAAGGTTTGTTTCTGTTTCATAGGTAAACTTGATCGTCTCAAATTTTGAATTTAAAATTTCTACAAATTGCTGAGGGCTGTAAACTTTAGTGTCGATGACTGCAAAAACGTCATCTACATATCTACACCAAATTCTAGGAAAATAATCTAATTTATTTTTTATATCAGTTTCAAATTTACCCATGAACAGGTTAGCCATAAACGGAGATAAGCTGTTACCCATTGTTGTACCATAATTTTGTTGATAAATATTATTGTTAATTTGAAAGTAGGTTTGACTCATACATAATCTTGCTAATTTAATAAAATTATCTACTTCTGAATTGTCTAAATGGTTTTGATGTAACATATCTTTCAAATAATCTAAAGTGATATCTATCGGAACGCTTGGAAACAATGAACAGACATCGAATGAAACTAAAACTTCGTTCTCAGTCAGCTCAATGTTTTTAATTTTTTCAATAAAATCGTATGAATTTTGAACACTGAAATTTGATTGTTGATATTCAAAACTGTTGAATTTATTTGACAACCATTTAGATATCAGATAAGTAGGAGCATTAATACCTGAAACAATGGGACGCATTGCTTTTCCGGGTTTATGTATCTTAGGTAAACAATATATTCTAGGAAGAACCGGGTTAGATACCGTTAGTCTAAACCTAAGTTGTTTTGGTATAATATTTTCACATTCTAATAAGACTCTACGGGTATCAGCAATCATTTTGGGAAGAGGATTTTTAGATATTAATGAATAGGGGCCTTCATTAAGCATCACCTGAACTGACTCAAAATAATCCTCTTTGTCCAAAATAACTACTTTATTGTCTTTATCTGCTTTGAGATAACAACAATTTTTCTCTTTAAGATTTTTAACAATGTTTATTTCTCTCGCGTTAAATTTAAATTTTGGTAACTGCTGAATATTATCTGAAATTTGAATTTTACAGGCATTCCTAATGAATTTTTAGAATTATCGTCTAAAAGTTTGATCGAACTTTCAATTCCTACAATAATCTTATCTATGGGCGCTTTGTTAAATTTGAGGTTATATTTCAAGCCTTTATTCAACAAAGTTAATTCGTCATTGTTAAAAATCTCCGAGGATTTGTTTACCACTATGTTAGATTTTTGGGATCAAGTCTGTGCACCTCTTTTTCTTTTTAGATAATTCTGTGAACTTTTGTTGTGAGTCATCTTTTTTGCCAAAATTTGTGTTGAATAATTTCATTAATTTGGTGCAAAACTTAATCCATTGAACATACTCGTCATCATTTAATCCTGAAGTCAGTTTTAAATGTAACTTATATGCTTCTAACTCTAATTTACCTAATTTACCATAATGACATTTAATTTCCAAATCTAACCATTTACGCTTAGCAAATTCAAGCGCCTTTTTACATGAGTATGAATTAAAATTTGCATAAACTTTAATAAATTTTGGAAAAACACCTGCTTTGCGGCAAGATTTAAGAAATTCAATGTCACATTTAACAAAAAGAAACTTACTTTTAATCTTGAAGAACCTGTTCCGTAGTGTAGACCTGGAAGCCATCTTGATCAAAGGAAAGGAACACCAACTGCAGCGTCTATTTCTGTTGGTTAAATAGACGCTGCAGTTGGTGTTCCTTTCTTTTGAATTTTGTCTCAATATAAATTGGTAAAACACAAAGAATGGATACAATGCCATGATGAAATCTGTTTATTTCTATAAATTACAAACATACAATACTATTTTAACTGATTAGTACATTGTAAGCATTTTTATCTAAAATTGCGTTATCACAGATTAGAAAATAAAATATTGTAATCAGTTACTAAACGTTTTCTCTAATTCTCATGCCTTGTGGTATTCGCAAATCGATTAATTTTGAAGAACATATGTTAAATAAAATTCTTTCAGCTTAGGCAGTATTGTCGAATTCCATAGATGGTCATCTCTATAAATACGCTCACATTAAAATCTTCATTGCAATAAATTATGAAGTCACAAAAATCTCTTTTGTTATGTGTAATTGGCCTTGGATTTGGTAACAATAATTGTGATTTTTTTAAGTCTGCAAAAAAATTTGATATGTATTATCGAACTACCAAATGTAGATAACTTACTTAATGTCATTATCTTTGATTGTAAAGCATCTTGAAGACTTCGTAGGTTCTACCAGTCTTCCGGTAACTGAAGGTAGACACTTTACATCCACAATACCATTATCACCAAACCATCTGGCGATGCTCCTAAAATCTGATTTTCCAAGTCAATAAAAAAACCACAAGAAATAACAGTAAAGTTTTTTAGATATTGCAGTTTTTCGTGTAATCTACCATAAGATATTGCTGAGGTATGCAAATCTTTTTTGTGCAAAATATTTTTAATAAAATTATGACAAGATGTTGTTGCTTTTTTTTTTATGACGCGTCCAAAATTATATTGTTAAATAATCTAATCTCAGTTCTTTCCACAAATTATTGTCATGTTGTCCTCTAGTGGCTACTTCTATTGAATTTTGTCTTACAAGACTGGAAACTCTATCTTTCAGTTTTGTAATAAATTCAATTTTTTCTTGTTCAGATCCTGACGCAACTTTTTAACCTTTTTTGGGCAGGATACGATTCTGTTTTTCCTTCGTAAATAATTTCCTTGTTTTGTTTTAAAAACTTGTTCGGTAAAATAAGCAGATCTTGGATGGGTAAAGTAGATAAATGCCAACCGGGTCCTTTACTGTAAGAAATTGCAGCAGCATATGATCTTGCCGTATATGACAGACGATTAGTAAAATTTATCCGCTTACCCCCTGTACATTTAGCCACCAATACATTTCGGCATAATTTGTTGTTTGATTGTACGATAGCCTATCTGCTTTGCTTACCAAAGGTTCCAAAATTTTTCAGACTTTTTGTCAATAGTGGTGGTTAAATCAACTTCGTTTAAATTTCCACGAATACAAAATAAATCGCTAAAAATCAAAAATTAAAAATAGAATTAAACAAGTATTAATATACAGTGCGAGTCAAAAGTTGTTTTAATAAAAACGGATGATTTTTCAGCAAAATCCTCGGACACGTCAATTTTATTTTTCTGTTATATTTTTTTAAATGGTAACTCTAGTTTTTCTTACTGAAAACCTTATCTGACTTTGAAATTCTCTAAATACATTGTCATCAAGTTAACTTATGTCATTAATTATATTTGTCAAAGAATAATTCCTTATCTTTTCGCTCTTATACTAAGATTGTAAACTGAAAAATAATAGAACGTACGCAGAGGTCCTTCGATTATTTAACAACAAATATGCAAGAACCCAGATATCACTCGCGACTGTGGGTGTAGTGGAAAGAAAATTTCGGCAACATGGGCACGTGAGGGATCTTAGAAGATCTAGCCGTCCGACATTGAGGAAAACACACTCTTAAACGTTTTTTTGGATTTGCAAGAGAATCCTCATAGGGCAACCCGAGGTGTTGCTGCAAATCCTGGAATTAGCCAGATATCTGTTATTCGAACTTTAAAAAAAGAAAAATGGCACCCTTACAAAATTATCTTGATGATAATCTATATCAAAGAATAGAATTCACAGACTTTTTTTAATGAATTTGTTTAAGACTTTTGACTCGCACTGTATATTTATATACATAAATATATATATAGTACCTGCAATTTTGTGTTGACCAAAAACATGAAGTGGAGCATTTCTTAAGTGCTCACAAAGTTTGTTTGCGTTGTCTTTGTTACGTTTTACTGCCGTTCTAACACCTTTTACTAAACTTTCCAATCTCGAAATTTCGTCTTGTCCTTTTGAAATTAATAATTTTCGTGATGATAAGGGATATGTGCTATTTAATGACAGTTTATGAAGCTTGTCATTAACACAACGGGTCATATGGTTAGCACATTCAATTTTTATGACTTGGCGCCCATAATCCACTTTTTTAACAATACGGGCATACACACTAGAATCTCCATCACGTATAATCATTTTAGATAGTTCAATGATCCGTACTTTCAATTTTGGGAAAATGACATACCTATCATATATTACTTATAAATAACACCATGATGCTGTCTACTTTTAGGGAAACCTTCCACTATTATGTCTTGTTCCATGAAGGACCACTGAAGTTAATTGCACATTTGTCTATTTTAATTTAAAGTTTGATTTTTTATAATAATTGCAATAAAAACAAACTTTGTTTCGGACACCTACAAATTGCGATTTTTTGGTTTCAGCCCCCACAATTATTCCCTAAAAATACAAGGTTTATTACAACTAATGCTGACAATACTTATGAAATTGAAAACTTACTACACCTGATGCCGAATTATATCCATGCCCGTATGTTCTTTTACTCCAGCCACCATCTACAATTACGGTGATAAAAGGTATTCCATCGGGAGAAACATTTCCTTTTTCCATGGCTATCGCCTTTTCTTCGTTCCCCGCAATATCTATTAATTTTAATAATTGTTTTTCCCATGACTAAAAATACAATGCTTACATCTTTATTTACAACAAAAGTTATAATAAAATAAATTACATTCTTTACCAATGATGTTTTCTTTATATATGTTTTATGATGCATAAATGGAACATCGATAACCCCAATCAGCTCTTGACATTGACTATAGCCAATTCCAATAGCCAAACTAGCCCAAACAACATTATAGTTTAAATAAAACTTTTGCAACTTGATACAAATCAATTATATTTCTAATGTCAGAGGCACATTTCTTGATTTGGTTTTTGCCCAAAGTTTAAAAGCATCGGTGTCAATTACCCATGACGCATTATTGACTACATCCGAGCACCATGCAGCTTACATTATTTCACTTCCTGTTGTTGCACAGCCTAGTTTTACTACGTATGAAAAAGTATACCTGTATAAATATAGTGGAATTAATTGTTTTTTCAACGGCATTAATTGGAAAGTCGTCTTAAACTGTAATAGAGTTGATGATGCTGTTGAAAAATTTTACGTTTTTGTTTATTCTGCCATTAACCAGTTTGTCCCTTTTAAATATGTACTGTGGAAGAATAGCAGTTTCCCAATTTGGGCCTCAAATAATCTCAAAATATTAATACTTGATAAAAAAGCTGCACATGCAAAGTATAAACGCATTGGCGTTATTGATGATTACATACGGTTCACAGAATTTTGTAAAAAATGTAAATCTTTAAGTTTTTTTACTTCACAGGAAATATGTAATATCCGTTGACCTAAAATTGAAAGCTAACCCTAATTGCTTTTGGAAATATATACGTGACCTGACTAACACTAATTTGTATCCACACCAGATGCTGTTGGATGACAAAGTTGCTAATGACGGTAACCAGATATAGTCTATTCCAAGCTATTTGTCCGGTAAGTTAACCCCTCTTACTTTTGGCGCACACCGTGGTTTTAACTATTGTGAATGTACAGCTTAAAATCATTAGCTTTAGGGAGACAAGATTCGTTATATTGTAGTACTAAATGGGTTAAAAAGGATAGAAACATTTAGAAAACGCATACATTGAAACAATATACCCCTTAAATATTTTTTAACACGGGTAACATTTGTACTTCTGAATTAAATGACAATTGCCGAAAACCAGCGTAGAAAACTCATTTTTAGAATTTTCGCCTTATTACCTGTGTTAAAGAATACTTTAAGGGCGTATATTGTTTCAACTTAAATGCAAGCGATTTCTAAATGTTTCTATCCTTTCTTAATCCATCTAATACTACAATATAACGAATCTTGTCTCCCTAAAGCTAATGAATTGAAGGCTGTACATTTCACAATAGTTTCAACTGCGGTGTGTGCCCAAAAGTAAAGAGGGTTAACCTTTACCTGACAAATAGCTTGGAATATACTATAGTAAATTTATTTGCCGAATACTTCTCATCAGTGTACACCGCACCTATCAATGTTAGATATAATAATCCATCTTGCTCGCCCATTGGAAGTCCTTTCGTTTTAACAAGTTCAACCGAAGAAGTATTCAACGCCGTAGTGAGCCTTAAACCAAGTTACAGTGTTGGTCCTGATAAGTTATCTAGCATATTTATTAAAAACTGCATATTTTATTATGTGTTTCTATATACATTCTGTTTGATTTTTCTCTCACCAGTGATGTATTTCCATCTCTATGGAAAACATCATACATAACACCAATTCATAAATCTGGGAGTAGGGCCCATATTAAAAATTATCGTGGTATTAGCATTCAATCCATATTACCTAAAATACTAAACAAAATAGTCGCTAAACAAATTTCTTGGTCTACAAAATTTATCTGATCCCTCAACACCATGGTTTCTGCACGGGTAAATCTACTGTAACTAATCTACTCGTTTTTAGGCAATTCATTTGGGCTTGACAAATACAGTCAAGTCGACTCAATATATATGGATTTCTCGAAAGCATTCGACCGAATTAGTCATCATATTTAATTAAGTAAACTGGAATTATTGGAGTTTACCAATCATACACGAAAGTGGATTGAATCTTTTTATCCAACTGCCACCAAATTGTGCGAATAAGAAATTACGTTTCCTTCCCGATTGACTTCCTTTTAGGACTTTTCCAAGGATCACCTTGTGGACCTATCCTTTTTCTACTGTTTATTAATGACATAAATAATACTCTTCAAAGTAGTGAACTATCAATATTCGCGGATAATCTGAAACTCTTTAAAGTTATTAACAACAAGCAGGACTGTTTTGAATTATAATGTGATGTCAATCGAATTTACCAGTGGTCCTGCCAGAATTATCTAACTTTAAACGTTGAAAACTGTACATCTCATAATTTAGAGGCAAGACTAATGTAGACTATTTATACACTATAAATAATCAAGCTTTAGAAAAAAAGGAGGTTGTAAGAGACTTAAGTGTGACATTCGACAGGCGTTTATCATTCAATCCGCACATACAGAGTCATCCCCAAAGTCTGCACCAAATGGGAAACTTCTTTATTATGGATTTTTCGATAAAAAGTTATTCTTTATAAAAGTTTATGCATCTTCTCAAACTAAAAATGCATCACCACAATGTTGCGAAAGACGCGTAATATACGAGGTGCATTCGAAAATTTAATTTTGAATCAAGAGTAAAGTGCCCTTATTTCAGTAAATATCAAAAAAAATGATTTAAAGAATATGTTTTTTATTTAAAAGAACATCAAGATTTAAAGTCATGGCCATCTAAGAAAAATTTTAAGTGTGCATGTTGCGGGATGGACTTCATACTGAGATGTAATTAAATTTGGATCTTTAGTGCCTCAATATTATTGAAAATGATATTTTTGTTAAGATACTGACTTGTTTTGAGTAATTTTTGGTGTCAACAAAAAAATCAAAAGAAATTTGCACCAAAAATTTTGAAGTTTTTTCTAATGAATAAAAAAATTGACCATAATTAGCACAATAATTGGGCAATTTGTAAATTACAAACTTTTTTAAATAAACGGTTGTATACAAGATATTGTTTAATTATCATTTAAAGCATTTTTTTTCTTGTAGCCACCATTTTAAAAGAATTGGAAAAAATTAAAAATTTTTCTAGATGGCCATGACTTCAAATCTTAATGTATTTTTTAATGATAAATAACTTTTTCAAATAAAATTTTTTGATATTTACTGAAATAAGGGCACTTTACTTTTGACTCAAAATTAAATTTTTGAATGCACCTCGTACATTACGCGCCTTACGCCACATTTTGTTGATGTATTTTTAGTTTTAGAGGATGCACAAACTTTTATAAAGAATAACTTTTTATCGAAAAACCCATAATAAAAAAGTTACGAACGCTTTTCTGTGCATTAGTACGTAGTCATCTTGAATATACATCAGTGATTTGGTCTCCACATACCGTCAGCAATTGTAATGTGGTCCAAAAGATTCAGAACAAGTTTCTACGTTTGATCATAAACAAGGGATCTACCAACCAATTCACAATAAGCTGAATTTACACACTCTTAAGGACCGCAGGGTAATTGCCTACTAAATGGTTCCATCGGCAGTCCTGAGCTACTACAGTGCATTGACTCTAATGTGCCAAGAAGAGGACTAACTAGATTAACACCGTTATTTCAAATTAGAACATGTCAAACGAATATTTCATACAACGACCTTCTTTGCAGAATGATGTCTTTAGCCAATTAATATATGAAAGAATGGCCTTTTAATCTGTTCAATTCAGCTTTTAACACCTTCAAACTGAAATTACATAGTTTATTTTCGTATTAACATGCCTTGTTGCCTTACCTTATTGCATTATTTTTTGGTTTTTTTAAATTTACATATTTTCACTGTAATTGCTTCGACAATGAAAGCTTTGATAGTAGCCGTGAGATGGGGCTTCCAGAAAATGATAGTAGAATTTGCTTTTGTAAATTCAAAAAAAAATCAAAAATCTTATTGCAAACTGTAGAAAGTATGTTTTAAGTTCCTGTGTTGATAACTAATTGTCAAACTTGTTTATATGGTTCCCAAACAGCTACATATTTTAATACAGAACCACCCATATTAGAGGAATATTTTGGTGTCTGAAATATAGTATTTGTATAATGATTTAAATGAAATAAATTTCCTATTAAGTACCTTTTTTTATTTTTGTAACAAAAAGAAAAGTCATTTAATTAAAGAGTCGATAATATTTTGTTGCGTTTCTAGCATTTTGTTTAATATTTTCCGTTCACACAATTTTGCTTGTAATCTCTCTCTTTCTACCACCATTCTCCTGGTTGTCTACCTATTTCCAAGTTTTTTTCTTAAAGTATTAATTTTCGTTCTTCAATTTCTCATCTTCTTTCTTCAATTGCAATTCTTCGTTCCTCTAGTTCCAATTCCTTCATTTTAATTGTATTCACTCGCTTATTCTTATCACTCAAATAACTAAAAACATATTTCCTAAAATTTCTGCTTTTATTGTATCTTCTCCGGACTGGTCCTAAAAAGAAAATCAACGATTGAGTAGGTTCTGCGTTCAACCATGGATTCTTCCACTTTTGCATACCTAGACCATTTGTTCTCACAACCGACGGGCGTTCCAAAGCTGTTTCTGGTGGTGAATTACATTTTTCACATTGAGTAGGTTATGAGGCTATCGGTTCGTTCATGGTTTCATCAATTTGAAACTTCAAAAGTTACCTATGTTAAATTTGAGTAAGTATGTACACTGAAAACTACAACAAAAATTATTTTGGGTAAGAAATTTAAATAATTTGGAATATAACATATTTAAATGCTATATTAATCATACCACAAATATATTCGGGTTTGTTCTTCATTAATTTCTCTTTCTGTAGGGTTACTTTGTACAATTTTTATTTTTTTCACTGCAGTTTTCCCAAAAATTTATATCCGAACTCTGATTGGATTCATTTTTTCTAATGTCGTACATGGAAGCATACTTCTGCCTAGCTGGCCGTCCCAGTTCACTTATCACCTTTTTCTTTGAACAAACACGTTTTTCTTCTTTCCAGCAAATTTATCAAGTGATTTTATTTTCGTCAGTACCGTTCTAGAAAGGTTTCTTCTTCACCTGACCTACAAAAATGCAAACTCGCCAAACTAGATTAGCTAGATCGTTTTTATTGAATTTTCTACCTAATTTTAGTAACGTTCTCTTTTTTAAGAAACAATTCCAACAACAATTGCAAATGTTGCTTTTAATTTTGAATTTATTTGGAATTGTTTCCCTACGGCTCCTTGTACAATTAATGTAATGGGTGATTTATTTAGTATTTTTTAAATTAAAAAAAATGACTAAAACAATTTTATTTTATAATCTTTATTATCTTCGGTCAACATGGTCCATTCTGAAGTTCCAATTTTTAATGACGCGTTTGAGTATTTTGAGTGGTATTTGGCTAATGACTCGAATAATATTGGCTTCCAATGCCTCAATCGTAGCCGGCTTATAGTTTACATAGCTTTGAAAGCAAAAGTCAGAAAGTGTTATGTCAGAAGATCTAGCCGGGCAATTCACTGATCCAAAACGTGAAATGATTTGTTCACCAAATCGTTCTTGCAATAAAATCATGCTTTCACGGGCTGTATAAACCAAATTTCGTTCAGATCACGGGCTTCAATTTTAGGTATCAAATAGTGTGTTATCATAACGCAACAACGATCACCATTTACAGTAACACTCTGTTTTGAAGTAAGCTTTTCCACAGGCTGTAAGCGCTGTGCCGGACTAAGTCTTTTCATTATGAAATGTCAAGCACTACCAAGAAAGAATAGTGGATAAATATTGCTGGCGTTTTATTAAAATAAACCTTTAATTTAGGTTATTACTTCTTTGTTTATTGGAAATCTCCTAATCTCAAATATCTTCACGATAAAGTGACTCAAGTCTGAGAATAAGCGATTTTATCGGATGTTTTCCATTGCTAACAGAAACTGATAAATCCTTGGAAACGTCCTTCAAACTAGGTTTTAAAAATAAAAACCATGCCGATTTACTACTCAATTCAAATTTTTGGCCAAAAATGTTTTAGTGGGATGGTCTGATGAAATGACGAGACAAATTGCATAACAAGTATTATTTCCTGCTCTTCAAATAAGACAAAGCTGAGTCGATAACTATAACTACATTTATAGGTTTTGTACCAGCTACAGTACCAACCACTAACGATAAATAATCACAAAAGAAAACGACTACTATAGCATTAAGATCAGCTGATGAACTAAAAGGAACGAATGATACAATTAAAAACAATATCTTACTCATGACATCAGATAAAGAAGCCATAATAGCATGTAAAAAGAGCATCATTCAGAACACTAATAACCAGATTACCATACTAAATAACGGCGATTCAAGTTAACTTAAGATATTTTGAAGCATACGAATTGTACTAATCTAAAGCAGAAGATGATTGGCCATTCTCCTTAAAAAATTATAGTATAACTAAGTATAACTATAAGAACAGTGAATTAAACGTGTTTCTAATTAACGCCCATTCATTAAGATGCAAAATAAACGATTAATTTTTTTCTACTAGAGGAACTGAATTTTCCCTAAATTGTAGCCATCACTGAACATTGGTTGAAGGATGAAAAACCGTTTTTTATTGAAAATCATTTCTCTCTTTCTAGAAACAACAGACGTAATAGTGATCATGGAGAAACCTTGCTTTTGTCTAATAGTGACACATTTCAACCTGTGGATATTTTTGATCATCTATTAATAGAAGACATATTTAAATTTTCAATTGCTAAACACACCATAGTAAATTTATTTTTTATTTGCATTTATAAAACATGAAATCCTAATGTTAATTTATTTTTTAAGGAACCTTATTAATATACTCGAAGTCTCTCGAAGTCGTACTCTAATTTGTCCAATGCCCGCGAATCTGTGATTAATATCCTAAACTCTTTTGGATTAAATATGCATGTAACTTCTCCTACTAGAATAACAAACGACAATCAATTATGTTCTATTTGACTATGACACTTGTACCGTTAATTGCATAGTCCTTCCTTCAGGTCTCTCAGATCATGAAGCAGAATATACCCATATCCCCTTACGTCATAAACGAAACAAACAGAAACCTTCATTAAAATGGACTTTATTTCTCACGCGTTTTTTGAAAAGTTCTCACAAATTTGCACTTAAACCAATTGGGAAGTAGTTAGTGAGGACATTACTAAAAATTTTCAAAAATTTTACAAAACTACAAAACGCTTTTGAAATATCTTTTCCTCTTAAGGTATTCAAAGAAAAAAATTCAAAGCTATGGACAACAAAGAGAATTAGAATATCTGCTAAGAACATACGCTCCTTTGATTTACATAAAAATACTTGTAATTTTTAACTTATTTTAAATTGGCGTTGTGGGAACAAAGTTAAAGTTAAATATTAAATGTTAAATAATTAGGCTGATTAAATTGATACTCTTATTTTTTACAAAATATGTACTTCAGTTTAGACTACTTATAACTCATTTATTATTCATTTTAAAAAATGTTTTCTTCTTGATGTATAACCTTAAAGTATTTATTATAAAATAAATTTATTAACATCCTGCATACGAATTTATCTGAAAGAAAATAATGTCTATGTCACATTCAAAGAACGTAATTTATATAAAAGGAAAATAATCACTTTCAGACATCTAAGCATTTAATTAAAAGTAATTAACTAATTCAAAATCTTTAGTAAATTCATCTTAAGCGCGATTCGAAACGTTGGTCATCAATTTTAATCTTATCTAACGGTAAAATCCATCTAACTTCTGTTCGAAGATCCCCAAAGGTAGAGTCGCATTTAATCCATCTTGAATAAAATAAAAAAAAATTATTTGCGATTGAATCTCACAAATAACGTAACTTTCTGTATTAAAATTCTGTATAACTTTCCTCATATACAAGTGAAAAAAAAAGTTTATGATCTAACTCCAATCAATTCATATTTAATTAAATTCAAATAACATTAATGAGAAATTAACTAACTCTGTCACGATAAACCTAGAGTTTATTCAATTAATTTGTATTTTCCATTAGTTACTCCAACACTAATGCATTGTTCGATGCCCTTTACCTTTACCTTTACTAAATCCGTAAGAACACTCATTATCTACAAACTATGCATATGTAAATCAAAAATTAAAACCTAATAGCAATGTGATTCGATTAGATTTTTTTAAAAAGAAGTGATAGTTTTACATCCGTTTTTAATCTTAAAAAACAATTTTTAAATTCAAATTGAGAGTTCTCGTCAACAATTCACTTGAGAATTATTAGCTCCTTAAGCGTTTTTACGATCTAATAAGATTTCTAAATTCTTGCAGTGTAGTACTTTCATGCTGATTTCTATATAATGAAACTAATTAAAAAATAAATTACTGTATCATTTTTAATTAATGGCATTTTGAATTATTAATACTTCTATCTTTACATATATTGCATTTTAGTCATTTCTTTAATTAAATTGATAAATTAAATGAAAAATTAAGCACACCTAATCGCTAGTCTGGTTACCATGTTGCATTTATAGCATTCGCTCAATAAAAATTTGTCAAATAATTTATTTATACAACACATATAACATTATTAACTGCGCGTCATGTTCAAATTGCCCATCTGATTCGTCATTATAGGTACAGTTTTATTATTTAACAATATAATTGCTTAAGAAAATATATTCCTGAAACGACTTTTACGTAGGAGTTAACAATTTTATTGGTGTCGTAAATACCAAGGTTTTCTTATCCATTTATTGCTGATAAAACGTATTAATCGTTTCCAACAATGTCGAGATACGTATTGAATTTTTACCAAAATCTTCAGACTAACATTAATTTTTATACGAAGGATATTTTTTCTATCAACAAGTAGTTATTGTATTGGAAAAATGTTGGAAGTTGTCTTTTAACAGCCAAGTATTATTTTAACAGCTGGAGTTCTTATAACTAGCGAAACGTTGTTAAGCTTAACGATTCTGCTATAAACAGTAATCTTAAGTCTTAATTCATTATAAATACAAAGTATAAGAAATACTTTTGTTTTCACTAAAAAAAATATAACCATTAAATTGTTGGTTTTAATGGATACTACAAAAATGGTAAATGAACAAAAACAATATTGTTAAAAAAAATTAAACAGCTTGTTTCTCTTTGAAACCGTATACTTACTGTAAAATAAAGAATGTATTTAATTAAACCATTAGCGGTGCACGTCAAAGGATTGTAAAGGTGCATTTTTTTTTCGCCGTTACTGTATTTTAATTAGTTCTTGTATTATTTGTAAATACAGTTTCTTTAATTAATTAATTGGTTTTGTTTGTAAGTATTAAATTGCAAACGATATCGGGTGACAGTAAATACAAAACTGAATTTTTTCTTTGTTCCGTACGCCGTGTTCATGGTGGCACATTTGGCAGTTTAATTGAGCCCTCTAACAAGTTAATTTTATTAAATAGATTTGCAAAATTAATTCAATTCGAAAATAAACAACTTTACCACAAATAAAGGAGAATTCGTGTTTAATAAACTGAACAGTAACAGCTGGTTGTAATTAAGGCGTGTTTGGCAAAAACAGCATAAGTCTCAATTTACCGAAAATGAGTTTATAACGCCAATGGGTGCAGAAATATGATATTCGTCGATACATGTAGCGAATTCCTACAAAAACAGTATAGTGCCGAAATTATAGTCATTTACACTATCGTTGATTCCTGCAAAAACGACATAACTCTTTTCAGTTCAAGACAAAAACCGCATATGTCCTTAGACGCATTTGGACTTATGCGTTTTTTGCTGGAAATGGAAGGAAGAGGTCGCTTCGATTTGTGATATTATTTGTAATATGTTTGGTTATGTTATAATATTGTCATTGTATCGTGAACTACATTTATTATGTGTTGTGAAATGTGGTTTTGTAATTAGAAAATAATGGAAACAATGGCAAATGAACATGAAGTGAGTACTGAGTGACCAAAGAAAAAGAAGTTTAAGAAAGAATGTCTGATTAAACAGTTAAAAGTTCAGGGTAAAGAACAAATCAGTCACAAAGGAAGGCTGATTGTAGATCGTAAAACTGGTAAAACATGCAGGTATAGCATTTTTAACATTTTGTTTAACTATTCAGTAAAATTTACACTATTTTTCCTTAATTTTGCAGTTGCAGAAATGTATTTTTTAATAACATTTGCAAAAAGCAAAGGCAGGTTATACCGGGTGATTCAGCTAACCCGTTCATTAGAAGTTTATAAACTTCCTGTTGAAATATTTGTTTAAAAATTTGGAATAGGGGATTGTTTGAAAAGTTCTATTTAATTAAAATATTTTAGTTTTTCTAGCACTTCCGGTTGCACCGGAAGTGGCTACCAACTTTCTTATTTTAAATAGAATGATATATTTTTTTGTATATTTGGATTCTACGATAAAATCTGAGTTACTTTTATGTAGCACAACCTATATGAAAAATTAATAGTTTTTGAGATATTCTCATTTTTTTGAGAAAAGTTGGTTTTGTAGTATTGTTTTCAAACGCTTTGGGTTTCCAAGATTCGATATTTGTGCGGATTGTGATAAATTTACACAGAGTATAAATCGCTTGGATCTAGAGTCAGAAAAAAGAGTGAAAATTGAGAAGGAAAAAGAGCTACTTCTTCGAAAGGCAGAAGCATTTTTTGAGATGAAACGAAAATATAAAGTAAAAGCTCAAGCAGATATAGTAATGTGCATAAACTTTGATTTTATGCAAAAACTTCCTCTTCCTTATATACCTTCAAATCCCGTATTTTACTCTCGACAACTGTGGTATTACGTTTTTGGAATCCACGATCTAAGTACTAATAAGGTCAAAATATAAACCAACCTAGTAAGGAAAACCAAAAAAGGAGCAAATGACGTAACCTCTATGATTTTGCATTATTTGAAAAACAACATTCACAATCGAAACATAGTAATAATTAGGGATGGTTGCCCAGTGCAAAATAAAATGTACGTGATGGTTTATTTTCTATAAACATTGGTTCATGTACTACAAATGGTGGATTCTGTGGAGTATGTTTTTCTCATGCGAGGTCATTCATGTTTGCCCAAAGATCCAGACTTTGCCTTATTTGAGAAAAAAAAGAGACGTCTGGAAAGAGTAGAAATACCAGTCGGGTGGGATAAAGCAATAGTGGAAGCTAGGCAGAAACCAAATCCATTTTGTCTCATAAAGATGACCTAAGATTTCTTCTTTGACATGAATGGTTCTTTTCGTACCAGCAAAGTAGCAAAAACAAATCTTCCTTCGACAGTGAATCTGAAACCTCTATATATTGGCCCAATTCCCATTCCATCTAATAAAGTTAAAAAATTGAAGTTTTGTTGCCTCTACTTCAATCATATAAAAATAAAATATATTACCAACAAATTTTTGAAGGCCTCCCTTTCGATACCCTAGACGAAGCAGAGGATATTGAGCAAGATGATAACCGTAGTGACTGTGATGATTGATAAAATTTAATTTTTTGTTACTTATGACAATTTGTTTTTGAGAAATAGAAATAAATAAAAAACAAGCAGTGATACAATGCAAGGCAAATAATTATTTGTTTTCTGATGTGGCATCGGGTCAAGTTGTGGAAAACCAAGTTTGTGATCATTGCTAATCTAATAAATATTTTTATCTATGTCTAACCTATAATCAGCACATTAATTACTATATAATTGTGTGCGAAATGCTACTCTTCAATAAATTGTGCGTAAAAACATAAAATCGTCTGTAAAAGTACAGGTACTTGAAATAAACAAAAGTAAAACCGTACTCGTTTTTCTGTGGTAGTAACTGTTTCTATTTACAAATATTAGTTCTGGCGTCAATAAAATATAGTATGAGACACGTGTGTGAAGGGCTTTTATACACTCCTTGCGGTTAAAACACGAGCCGCTGGTGAGTGTTTGAAACTGCGCAACTCGTGCATAAAAGCCTTACTTCACACACTTGTATCATAAACTGAAAGGCAATAATGCATTACCCAATTATTTTTTGAATATCAAGTTGATGTTTTAACCCATTGTCATTTCATTCTAATATTCTTAACTTGGTAACAATTTGTTTAAACCTTTGGGATTATTTGGACACATTTGGTTTTTTAGGTTATTTTTAGTTTTTTTTGCGTTTTTTTTGTTACTACTTTTCTTTAACAAAATAATATCTGACGTACGTCACGCCTCTTTAACATCATTCTTATACATTCCATGAAAAAAACTGTCAAAATGATTATTTTTATAGAATTGATGAAACTAATGATACAAAAACTAAATATGTCAGTAAAAATTTATAAAACACACTCAACAGATAAAATCATAATTTGTAATAGATTAAAGCAAACTATGTGTTTGCTTCTATCTGTTAGCAAATATTGATTTGAATTATGCTACGTGTTGTGACCTTCGTTGGTATGTTCCTTTTAAAACACTCAATAAACCTTTGTGTTGCTTAATAAAATCTCGTTGAATTTCCGTCAAGCGAAAATATTGTTTGTATTTAATTTTTTTGCGTACGTGATTTTCCTTATCTTGCATGTAGCTACAGTCAATGATTTGGCTTCATCTTGAGATAAAAAAATGTGCTAACGTTTTGGCGTATTTCAAGGTTTTATCGCCTGGAAAGTTTTAATTTGCATTAGGTTGCTGTTATGTAGCGGGATGTTAAATAAAAAAAAATCGTGTTTTGAAGATTAGTTAAGATTGTTTCTACCCACTTTACAATTGCGGATAACAGAATTTGTTCAATCCAAAATATTTAGTTTTTGACAAATTTGGGGATTTAAGTTTTGTGCCCCGTTTTTGCGTAACACGGATTTATAAAAGATCCCGTACAAACGGAATTACCTACTCAGAGAAGTTCTTCTTCAAAAAAAAATTTACCGTTACGACAAACCAATTTCGGGCGATTACTAAAAATAGTTTTTGAGTGTTTATCAGGTACAATTATAGTGAATGGACCATTACGTCTTCGATTACGGCTCTGTTGTTACGCCGGAAGCGAATCCTTCAGGTATTTAATTACGTTATTTAAATACATATTTGAACGTAATTGAAATTAAAAATGGCTTTTATTAATTTCCTGTATGATTAGTTTTTATGACAATTTATTTATTTTGTATTAATTTGTAAGAATGTAATACAGATTCTATTTAACGAAATTAGTTAAATATTTCTCAATAAAAGTTAGCGATCACGCGTTTAATTAGATCTCCGTTTACTAATGTTAAATGCACATTTACTCTATTTATTTAATAGTTTTTTTATATTTTAAATGCAATAAATGTTTGATTTTGTTATTGTGTGGTTAGTGATAACTTTCAGAAATTTGTGTCAGTTCTTTCAAGGTATGTCCATCAGATGATACCCTCCCGTATGCACATCTGGTGAACAAGGGCTGGATGCTACTTTACGTCATGACCTTGTTTGGCGTTCACTTGGTTTTGACAAATGTATCGACTTTTGTTGACGGTTTTGCAACTTTTTTATTTCACGGAGGCAATTCATCTCGCGAGCCACTCCTTCCCGTTGAGCTACGATGCAATCCCTCTTATGTTACGTTTTTAATTCAAAATTGTTGTTAACTTCTTTTGCATGTAACAGTGTCAAGGTTAGCACAAGTAATTACTTTAGCTTCTATCTTTTACTAAAATTAAAGTTTTTTTAGTTATAATTGATGTAATATCAATACGTTTAGTAAAAAGTTAATTAACGCATTCAATAACAAGTTCAATTCCAGAATTTAATTCAATTTCAGCGTGTAGGAGTTTTTCTGATTGTAGTAGTCTTTGTGTGGAGTTGTAAGATGAATCACTTAATGAAACACCATGTATTCATTAAAAACCTACGTTTGGACGAACAATCTTCAGCTTCTATCAAATCAATTTTAATAGCTCTCAGAAACTCACAATATTACTTCATGACATTGAATCACAAATGACCCATAAGTTTTTCTTTTTATCTAAATTAAAGGACTTGTCATTCAAATCAGAATTATTAAAACAAGCTAAATGCTTCACCGAAGGATACGACAAATAGGTCCAGCTTCAAATTAAACAAGCACAAATACTATTACATAACATGAAAAAAATGTTTTTTCAATTAATTCAAAAATAAACAACAAATATTGGAAAAGAATAAAAAGATTACATTTAATACGTAGAGTTTACTAAGCGTTTTTATTTTCCATTATAACTGAGTTATATTTTTTCTCGGGAAAAAAACAGTCGGATCGGTTTGATTTAAAACCAATTTTGATTCAAGCAGCCTTACCTAAATAACAACAATTTTGATAAAACAATAGAAATGTAAATACAAATCGTATTTATGACTTTTTTCCAGAAGTAACACGTAAAAATATTTATTGTAAAATTTATTGGATATTACGATACAACTCAGTATTTTTTATACTTTCAGAATAAACATTGATTTTATTTACTATAGCGGCTATGCGAAAATACGTTAAAAATGTAATTGCATTTTATGAAATTTATTGCATGTAGATAATTTTTTTTCAAAATTATTACGGTGTACTGAGAAGTCAAAAGGTGCATTTATGTGATTTGGTCCGAAGGAGCTCCACACTTCACAATGCATGTATTTGTACAATTTTAATAGACGTTTAATTATTAGAATAATTAATTTAATTTACTTTGTCCAAACTTCCTAAATCTGAAACTTTCCTCATAGTCAATTAGTAATTGTACTACAGAAGATAACAATGAAAATAAGTTAAAATATGTGTGTTGTAGCTAGGATAAGCGTATTAACTAAATAGAATGACTAGTGCATCTAGCAATATCTTAGTCTCAAACTATTTAATCTTAATTAAAATAACACATTTGTTTTTGTCTTAATAGTTATTTAACAAACGAGTGTATTAATAAGGGAGATTAACAATCGAGATATTTTAACGCGCTCGCTTCGCTCACGCGTTAATGTTTGAAATTATTAATCGCCGTTTAATTCAAGAGTTAGTTACACAACTATTCCATCGACCGTACTTTGTAATTTTAATAAAATTATAATTTAATAATTTTAGAAAAGATATGCTATTGTGAACGCACCTTTAGAAAGTACCATTTTGTGAACTCACCACAATTTTTTAATTGTATAACATAACCTAACTTCATTGTTTCTACTTTTTTGTGAGCTTTGTATTTGATTATTCTTTCCCTTTTTGTCTTTTGTATGGCTATTTGACAAGAGTATTTTAAATAAGGTCACTAAGTTGATGGAAAATTGAGGTACTGAATTCCAATTGTTGCGTTAAAATACAATAGTTTTCATCCCAGCGAAACAAAGTGAATAAATCTTTTTTGTGAGAACGGATTGGTGCTTATTCAAAATAGCACCTACAAAGACCGAACCAGAAATGGTTGACAATGTTTTCTAAATGATACAAGAAGCCCAAGTACATCTCTACGTTGCCTGTAAACAAGTTGAACTTTTGATAATGACTTGTCACATTATACCAAACAATAATATTCATTCATATCGCTATTGTGTATTCCAGCTTGAGATTCTTTAACGATGAAGCTTGATTTCACCTTCATGTTATTTCACACAACATGTTCATGTAGAGTTTATAAAAAAAACATTTTCTTAAAGTGGTTCTACTACACCTCTAAAATATATTTTTAGAAGTCGGAATGTTTATAGGGCCATTTCTTTTTTATAGTTTTTATTTTGTTTTACAACCCTGCTTGAAGAATTTAACTTTTGAACAATGAGTAAACAATATTGAAGAACTGTGTGAGACAATAGTTTGTAAAATAGATGAGCTAAACATAGTTAAATGTTATTAAATGTTGTATACAGTACAAAAATGTCTCAAAGTTTGTGTGAACAAATTGAAGATTTATTACAACTGTAAATTAATGTTGATTCGTTATTATTAAAATTTGCTTTGCTACAAATTATGACAGACTTTTTATTTACATTTTCATATAGTAATTGTTTGACAGATAAAATGGCAACTTTAGGTATGCACATGTATGCTTAGTTGCCTATACTCAAATCGTTCATGAATAGAAAATTGTTCATTAATTGGGGTCATTAATGAACGATTTTGTTTACTAGTGATATATTGCTCTTGCAGAGCCCTTCTTTAGTGGAGGTGTAAAGACAAAAACAACTCAGTTAGCTGCCAATGGCATTGGCAGCTAACTGAGTTGTTTTTGTCTTTACACCTCCACTAAAGAAGGGCTCTGCAAGAGCAATATATCACTAGCTGAAGTTTTGGAGGACTACTCACCAGATTTTGTTTACGTTAATGTAAGTCATAAATGCACGGTCGACGGAAAAACTAATTAAAATCTTTCAATCTCTTCTCAATTAAACCGAGTTATCTAAATTCATCACAGTTAAGCAGCACTTACAGGACAACTTTTGTATTTGTATTTTGGTACAATTTTAATTTTAATAAATTGTTTTTAAAAAATGTAATATACAAGGTGTTGTGCTAAAAAATTTCCTTCTTATAATTTTTTCTCTAAACTCCTCTTTTGTATCATCGAAAGAGGTGATTAAAATTGGGTTTTTAATTATTATTTTAAAAATGGGTGAAAGTAAAGATGTAAAATTAGGTACGTACTTACAAAACTGCATTTTTAAAATTTTATTTAATATTATTTATTAACCCTTTTCTGTACGTTATAATATTAAATTTTAAAAATATGCATTACATTTGCTGCATAAAAGTGGTACTCAAGCAAAAAAAATAAAATACATTAATAATGTTATGTGTAAACACTTTCAATGCAGTAAAAGACATTTCCTGAGTATTTTGTTATTTAGTTTCCCCAATCACGTTTGTGCGGAATTTTGTTACAAATTTTTTGTGTCGATATTCAAATATATCAAAATAAATATTTAATACAAGAAGTTATTTAGAAACCTACCCGTTGCTCGGCGTTGTAGAGTGGGTTGCACGAAGGTATCAATGAACGTTGTTGAAGCAATACATTTAACTTAACGATGAAACAACAAAATAAAAATTATTACAGATAAATATATCAATTACAACCTAATTATTTTAAATTTTTAAATTAATAATAGGTGCCACAAATATATTTCAGTGTCGAACGCAAAGTTAAATGAATACACGAAGCGACACGTGATATACGCACACGCTGATAAAATTTATTGATATTTGGCCCAAATTTCACAGCTTGTGGTAGTTTATAATGCACAAATTCAACGTTTAAATTAATAATAAATAAACTCGTGATTCGACGACTACAAAAGCCTTCGAGTTTACAAACGATACCAAAATGTTTATTTAATGTCTTAAAATAATTAAATTGTAAATTAGATAACGTTAGACAGTGATCTTACCTTACAAATAATAAAGATCAAAACTTATCTTGTCGCATATCGATGACAGCTTCTTCAGAAATATACATCTAACATGATTACCAGGATTTAAACTGGATCGTGATAAGGTGACGGACAACTTTCTTTGAGTGAGAAAAAGTATCAGCAGAGCAACGGATCAAAGGTTTAGATAACATGTTCTTCAAATTGGATTATTCTTAAAAAAACGCTGCATTGTTACTCATTCTTCAGTGTGTGTTTGGTGTTAAAAAGAAGCTATCAGTGATTAAATGTTTTGGACGTTTTGGCAGAATTTCATGATACAACCTGACCGAACATTTTGCGTATTGGCAATTAACCACCTACTATCGATACAACGTTTACTTCCTCCTTAAGCATTGTTAGAAAATACGGGATCCTTCCTGTGGGATTTCCAGAATTTGAATTCTCAATCTATTTTACTGTATGCTTCTTCATTGCCACTCTATACCAATTCCTTTGCAGATATAATATAATGTTATATGTATTTTTCTATTCTTTTCAAGAGTAATTGCGGCGGCACTGACTTTCCTTTTCTCAGCAATTCCCTGGGGTTTTTCTTTTTGAATCTTTTGATTTCCTAGATTCTTAAAATTTGATCTCTTCAAACGAATTAAATTTGATTCTGTACTTTTCAAAATACATTTTCTGTAATAATTTCGCTTCTTTGTTCCACAGTTTTTATATCAGGGACTCTTTGTAATAAGATTCATCTGTTTTCCTCATAATATTTGCCAAATATTAAATACTTGTAACTTTATTTATTGTAAAAGATATTGAGTTGCAAAATATTTTTGGGACAGTCAAACTGACAAGTTTATTAAAATTAAAAGCCGGAACAACGAAAATAAACAAGATAATAAATATTTCGTTTATTGTTATTGTTATGTGTTAACTTGTAATTAAGAATTTTCTGCATCTACGATTATATGATACATGAATTATATTGTCGATTTTGCTCCCTTTATTGACGGTGAAGGTAGTGTTGCCTGTGAGAAAACGATTACAATATTTTGACACTAATAAACAACATCCCATGCTTCAATTGAGGAAACATAAAATTTGCAGTCTGATTTTTCAATCAATGAATCTCAAACTTTTAGATGTGGGACAACAGATGCTGCTCTCTGCAATTATAGACAAATTTTCGCCTTTAGTTTAAGTTTAGTTGAAGAATGAATCATATTATAAATTTTCTTCTGAAACATCAATCATCATTATGGGGCACCTACTCAATCATCGTCAAATTCTAGAGATGCCATTTTACGTAACCGGCATGGATTATGGCAGTCCATTTAAAATCCTATATTGCAAAGGTTGTGAAGCGTAAGTAAGAAAGTGTTACTTATGAACAGGAGCATTTATCGTCTATTTTCTTTCTCGTAGAGAAAAACTATCTCAGATTTATAGTGCCAATGTCACCAATTGTATTGATGTAATCATCTACATGCATTTCTAAAAGCAAATTCAAAAGCACATTGTTTGGCACTTGATTCTATTTTCGTCATCACATTTTGGAGGTCTATGGTAGTGGATTGAACCACCAAACATTACCTAAAACGCTTGGTTTCCATTACTAGACTCCATATACCGAAACAAAATATATTTTAAATTGCCAAGCAATAAATCCTTTATTCTCAGACTTCAATTCAATACATAAATTTAATTTGGCTTAATGTTTCAACTTTCTTACAAAACATCATGTAATACCACTCGAACAACATGAACTTGTCAAAGGAAGATCCACCTCTACAAACCTTCTTGCCTGTGTGAACGACTGGACTCTTTCACTTAATAATAAATTATCAACTGATATAGTGTACCTGGACTTTGCCAAGGCTCTTGATAGAATACCACTCGTACGGTTACGGTATAAGTTTAAATCATACAGTATTCGTGGAAAACTAATGCTATGAATTTCAAATTACTTATCTATCTAATAAAAAATTTTGTTTTAGGATTGGCCAGTTTTATTTACCTGAAAGGTTAGCGAAAACTGGAGTTCCTCAAAGATCAATCCTTGGTCCTCTTTTTTTTTATAACATAGATAAATGACCTACCTTATTATACTAACTGCAAAAAAGCTTTTTACGCCAACGACACTAAAATTTACGGAAATTTATTATTGTAATATAGCAATATAATCACATCTGGATTCTATTAGTGAGTATTGTTCTGACTACTAATATTTGTATTCTCTGTCTTAATTATCTGTATTTTAATTATTTTATTTAATATTTCTTTATTATTCTATTTTTTTGTCATTGTTGTGACTGGTGCATCGACCGGTCCATTATGAACAGTTATGCAATAGCTGTGCTGTTATATTTTATGTACTTATTTACCCACTTACTTTATAT
Organism: Abscondita cerata; assembly: GCA_030710515.1. Classification (NCBI taxonomy): domain Eukaryota; kingdom Metazoa; phylum Arthropoda; class Insecta; order Coleoptera; family Lampyridae; genus Abscondita; species Abscondita cerata. Next base: position 125,935 of record JALBCR010000622.1, read on the forward strand.
TACTACATGAATACTAAAGTAAGTCAAGATTAACATATTTAGTTTTTAGTGGTTTTTCTAAACCTTAAAGCAAATGCTTTGCCAAGACAAACCAATCCACAATTTATAATAATCATCTGGCGAACCATACATTACACTTACATCACAATACAATAATCAAAAGTTATGTACCATACAAATATATAAATAAATAAATTTATTATCACAAATCGAGTAAAATTAACGGTTGCAAAGACGTTTCAAAATAATTTTGAAAAAGTGTTTATCAATTCTACTCAAAAACTATTAGCCTATTGCAAGTATTAAGAGCCCGATTCATGGAATAGCAACATACATTCGACGATAAGCTGCGTTAAAATAAGAATGGGATAAATGCCAACTTAACAAAAAGTTACCAATTTGGAATGATATTGACAACCCTCTTGCTAAAAGTCCTATATGGTTGCAAGACTACTTAAGTACGGATTTTTTGGAAGTTGAAGAGTGGAAAAAATTATGGTCTGTAGTTGATGTTTTCAATGAACATCTCATTGATGATCCAACAATAGAAGTCCCGGGTTTTGATCAAAAAGTAAAATTTGGTCAAAAGTAAATCGCATAAGAACAGGCCATTCAAAATGCAACTCAATGTTGTTCAAATGGGGTGGAATTTTAAATCTAAATTGTGACTGTGGAAACGAACCAGAAACCGTTACACATATTGTAGAGGATTGTCATTTAACTAAGTTTAAAGAAGGGTTTCCAAACACTCATAATTTAACGGATGAAGCAATATTATGGCTTACGAATCTGAAGGACACATGAAGTTCAGCAATATTTTGTATTCTTGTCTTGATTATTTGTTTTTCAATTATCTTGTTTTGCTATTTCTTTAACCTACTATGTTTGTTGTCATTGTCTGTCGTGACTGGCGCTTGGACCGGTCCATTATATGTCGTCATGCAATGGCTGTGCTGTTATATTTTATGTTCTTATTTACCTTCTATAATGTTTACACACTTAATTAATATTATTACATGTGAATACTGGGGTGGGTAAGGGTTGACATGTATAGGTTTTAGTGGTATTGCACACGGTATTGTCACCACACTATACAGGTTTATACTGATCTTCTGGGGCACCATACATAACACTTACATCACAATACAATATTTGTATAATGTACAATACAAATAAATAAATAAATAATTAAGTATTCATTATTTAAGTATCAGTAACAATCATAATTTTTTTAATTATTGTAGAATCATTGTAATTTTTGTATAAAAACGGCGAGCTAAACAATATCACTGCTGAATTTTATTTATATAATTAGATTTAAAGAAACCTTAATATTATTAGGATAAACTCTAAAGTTATGATACGATAAAACTCTTTATTGGAGCTTATAATAGTTAATTCGTTAAATACCATTGACTAATTTACTGAATTTAATGTTTTATGATATGCAATAAAGTCTCATCTTTAAACGTTTTATAGTGAACAAACTTAATTTGCATGTTTAGTAGTGAACATCGGAAAAATGAGATTAAAACGTTGCACTGAAATATTATTATGCAAAATTAATATTCAAATAGACGTACTTTACAATGTTGCACAAGATATACAGCAATCATCAGTTAAAATTTTTTATTCCAATAAAAAATTTGAAAAGCTTTTGAAATGAAATACATAAAAGCCATCCTATGAACATACGAAGTGCCGCATAAGGTTTATGACGTTTTCCCATTTTCTACATTATTATAGTAGTATCTAAAACGTGCTTCGTCTTTGGTTGACGACACTACGTGAACTGCAAAATATTTCTTACGCGAAACCGTTTGAATCTTTAGTTATTTTTTGTCACGTAGCCTTTCATTGAGCCTCAAAATTAAAAAATTCTCTAATAAAAGTAATAAAAACTTATTTAAATTTACATATTGAATTTATTTTTTGCCATTTACTAATTGCATTGACGTTAGTGATCTGTCACATACACTGACATTTTAAATATTCTTCCTTGTTCAAAACTACGTGTGCGCGATTAAACTAATATTTAGTAATTTGTACTAAACGTTTATTCTCATAATTAGGAAATTCAATTACATAACATCAGATACAAAACATTTTGCACAGAAACTCTCTGTATCGCAAGACTTATTCTTTAAACAAAATATTGTTCGAACGTGGATTTCCGATTACTGTTTTTATGATTCACCGATTTTGTAAACCTTCATGAATCTATTCCCTACAAACTAAGGCTTTCTACTGCAAAAAGAACAAAAAAGACGTTTTGGTCTTCTTCTTCTGCTTTTATATTAAAGGCCTTGCCTTGTCGATGCAAATCTGGTTCGCTATTTTTTTTTATCAGAAATCAGTTTTTCATGTCTATATATTGACTAGTCAAATTGTTTTATCATTTTTTCTATAAGTAGATTTTTTTCTTTTTCTGAGCTAAAACTTCTCCTGCATAACCGACAGGTTTTTTGGAGGCTAGTACATAATTATTCGAATAATATTATTACATATAAATATTAAAGTATGTAAGGGTTGGCATGTTTAGGATTTCGTGGTTTTCCTAAACCTTGAAGCAAATGCTTTGCCAAGAGGAACCTATCCACAATTGCACACGGTTTCGCAATCACAATACAATAATGAAAATGTACCATACAAATAAATAAATTCGCTTAAACTCCAGTGCCCCAAACAGGGGTTTGACCTTGCAACCACGGAAAGAGCTGCATGCCATCAGGTCGTTTGCCAGCATCCTTTGAAACTCCTATGTGCTCTAAAGTGTGTGAAAAATACGCAGATTGGAGAACACGTTTTATAATATCTTTTAAAAGAAAATGTCGATGCATTTGCCTTTTTTGTCTTTTCCAGAATAGACCATGAGAACCTATCTTGTTTGCAGCTTCTCCACACATACAAATGTTCGTGTCTAAGAAAAATAGGAACATTAAACATAATAGAAATTCCTAAAAGATTTTTTCAAAATTTTGCATAGTAGGACCGCTACCAATAAACCGATTTTCGCAAATTCGGTTTGTTTTTTAAATTTGTTTGTGTTATTTTGCTCGTCTTCAAAATACGCAACTGTTTTCTTATTTGAAAAACGTATCTATTAGAATCAATAATTTAACTAAAATCCGAACCACCCTGTATTAAATATTGAATCATTACAATAAAACAAAAATTATTAGACAAAACATTTTTTATAATAAATATTATAACTAACATTAAATTACTTACTTTTAGAACACTTTAGTAAGGGGTTTTATTAAACACGTCACCTCTGTTTGGGTGAAAAATAGTTTTTTGTACCAGCAAATGATTTTGGTTTGTATAAGCTCTTTTGAATTGGAATGTATTATAGTTTCAAATTATTTCGTTACGTTGCAATGCACGTGTGTTTCATGGTCATGTTTGTCAAAATATTGTTTTTGTCATTTGATATATTTTTTGTAGATCAGCGGTGTAGAGACTGTTATCGTCACGTTAACGCAATTAGGGTTTTGATAAAACGCTTATTTCAATAGTTTTCACGCTCGATTTCTTCAAATTTAAACATTGCATGTCGCATTTTGTTTTGCTATCTCAAAGGTTTCTTTGTTTGTTCCCTGGAAAACAGCTCGGTAGCGGCCGCCTTTATCAACAAAATACAGACTAAATGAATAACACACGGATTGTACCTACGTTTGCAAATGTGTTTGAGTGTTTGGTTTGGTTTGTTATTTCTGAGAAAATGTTAGCGCAATAATTTTTGTAACGCTCTTTGGGTAGAAAATTATAAGAGGGGAGACTCTCTTACCTTATAAGTGTTAATAGTTTTAAGTTTTAGTTTTTAAGCAGACTCTCGACAAGTGACATGTAGTTATTTGACATGTACCGAATAGTGCGGATTTATGTTGTTTTTAAACAAAATTAAAACAACCGCCTAAGTACCGCAAGTGCCAAAAGTGTACGTTTAATTACGTGCCAAATTTTCGAGGCCGCGAGTGCAAAGTTAAGCTAAGTGTGTATCCACAAAAAGGACCTCTCGTCTCGCGACCGTGCAAGAGAATATCGTTCTATTAAGTCTGTAATTGAAATAACCGCTCTGCGGATGATAGACTATCTCTTAAGTACGAGAGTTTTGATACTAGAAAAATGCAATACCGTAGAATGCATTAGATACAAGATTATTCTTCGACTAGTTCATTGTTCTTCGATTAGTGGATTATTCTTCGTTTTATAGATTAGAAGAAAAGAAAACCCAACTGTAAGTACTATATTTGATTACTTCAGAAACTTCCGTGTTAAGTGACTTTCGATGTGAGTACGCGTGATTGACTTAGGTTAGGTAGCGTCTACGGTAATCTTATTTTTTTGTGTGTATTAAATTTTGTTCGGCGGTTCAGCATGTTCAAACCAAATTTGTAATAGTTTTAGGAACGCGGTGAAAAAATCTTTAGTCTCGCTCGGTACCAGGGTCCGTTTGTATGGGATTTTTTTTATCGTGGTTATGATTCGAAAAACGGTTTAGAATTAAAACGCCGTGGAATAACCTGTGTGGAATTTAAAGTTAATAAAGAACCGATAGTAAATATTTTACTCTTTTATTGCTTCAAGTGTTTACGTTTCTCCTTTTTTTTTAGTGAACATTTGATTTAAATATGTAAAATATTAGGGTGGCGCCTGGCAATTCCGACTGTGACTCGAATTAAAGACCTTTAGTCTTTGTTAAAGGTAACTGAGAGACAATTCTAAACCCACCCCCTCGCCGTTGAACTAGTTTGAGCGTTTGTTGTGCTGCGTACTTGATCTTCAAGTTTCGTGGTGTAACAAACAAACTGTAGAATTACGTTTGTGTTGTTCCAGTTAGTTCTAACATAAAAGTAATTATTTTAAATAACATCACCCGCTAGCTGCGGCTAGGAGGGGTGGTGTCTAATTGTCCTAATTAGTGGAGACTTAGGATAAAAACGTTATTTAGCTTGGCTTTATCACTTGCATCACAGACAACAAGAATCAAATACATAACACACAATTATAGCAAATAATAATAATCAAATATTTAACAAATAAATTAAAGAAACAATTGGATTGTATCAACCGTAAACTGACTAATTATATTATATCTCTCTACGACAGCAGTATTTAAAATTGTCTCTTAAAGCGCAGGGAACAGTAAGATTATCACTAAATAATAACGTCTCGTATCAATAATAAATACGGTCTATACAGGTTTGAGAAATTTAAAATCGAAAGAAAAATGTTTAAAACTTTCCTGATTACACTTAATTGAAAATAAATCGTCAACATATGAATTAACTTACAGTTACAACTTAAATCGCATTACAACATGCATTTCTTATTGACTAGGTACTTACCCTTCCCGCACTGGTGTAATTACGAGTCTAAGAACATCAACTGCTGTCGATTATAGAAATAATTAAAGATAGGTTGGTGACTATTGGCTGATTACAAATTTGTAGAAAGTATCAAAGGTGAAGAGCATTTGTAGACGCTAGGATAGTTATCACAATTCCAGCAACCTCCAAAGAATTAGAAAAGGATCCAATCTGCTAATATATGTTTTTACTCTTACACTGTGTAATCTCCAGATATAAATTGCAAGTATAAACTCTAAAAGGAATGACAAAATAGAGCTTACGTAGATAAAGAAAAAGATTTACTCACGCAGTGGGCCGGAAGTAAAATATAGAGGGAAAAATAAATAGAGTGAAACAGTTACACTTTTGTTAATAAAAATACGATAATAAAATAAACTTTTTGCAACTTTTATCAGAGAAAACAATAGGAATTTCTTCTGTTTTGAAAATCTATAATTATTTTTCATAAATGTGTCTTTATTTTTTTTACAAACTCTCTGTGGGCGCTAAGCATACAGAGACCAGAAGTCTCTCTTCAGACATGGTAGACCTCAACCATGTTTTTACCCGTCGGGCGTACTGAAGGATCTTTCGATTGTTGATGTGGTAGGAGGTAAGGCTAAAAATTTGCAATGCTTTTTGACGGAAAGAAAAAACTGGCAATGTTTATCTATTAATTCAACAATTTCCAGCTCTGTCTCAGTATCATTGCTTTTGACTTTTGAAACCACATTTCTTTCCAAGTTTCGGTTTCACAACTCAAATTTTCAATTTCATACCTTTTTGAGATGTTATGGATATTTGACTTTAGTAAACTAAATTTTCTGCCTGTACAATTAACGACGGGTGAAAAATGGACAGGAAATGTATCCGTCTCTTCGGAAAATCGGACTACAATTGATTGTATAACTGAATCAAATATAGGAGTAAACAGAATTCGAAATAATTTTCAACAGTATCAGTAGTGTAGTTAGCCCTTTGTGTTTGCTTTGCAGCTAATCTAGGTACTTTAATATCAATGTCAAATTTTTTCCTCAGATAAACATTTTTGAAATATATCTTTAAAATATTTCTCTGCGTCAGCTCTGTGATCTTTCAGAAACGATAAAAGTAATTGAACTGTTTCTTTGTCGTAAAATGTTTATGTTTTTGCTTGTAAATATTACAAACAGGCTCCAGTTGGCACTATAGTGTAGAAATAATATGCAAGACACAATAAATTTTGAAGTGGAAACTGCGCATAATAACTGGTTGGATTTTGATCGTGTTTCTCCATTTATTTCTAAAAATATGATAAATGTTCTAGGGCGTTTCTTACTCACGGCCTTTTGATAATCTACACATTTCGATGTAAAAAGATGGTATCTTTGGGTCATTTATACAGGGTGTTTCTAAATTGATGCGAAATATTTAACACGATAATTTTTCAACAAAAATTAAGGGGGGACTTTTATACAAAGTTTTGTTCAAAACCACTTTCCCTCCAAGTTACAGCCCCTTAAAGTTAGGGGGAAAAAGAGTTTTATTTAATATGTCCACTATGGAAGAAGTTAGAAGAATGAAATTTGGCAAATAATTGATGCTAATAAAGTGACATTGTTTGGCGGTTTTTGTAACCCTACAAAGTTTATACAAGGGGTAAAAAAAATTAACCCTTATAATATTTTTGCTTCAGAACTTTTTAATGCGTCTACATTTTCCTACTTAAAAATTTTATTTAAAAAGACGGATTCAAACTACAACTTTTTCATGTCTTGCTATTTCTCGTAAAGTTCTTAGTTTGATCACAAAAAAAAAACATTACTCATTCCTTTTTCGCATACATTCAGAGGGGTTATTGTTTGTTTAAAAAAATTAAGTAGGCCGGTGTCAAATGATGTCATAATGATAAACAATTTTTTGTCACTCTTTTAACTTTTGCATAGTAGACATATTAAATATAAACTGTTTTTCCCCTAACTTTAAGGGGCTGTAACTTAGAAGAAAAGTGGTTTTGAAGAAAACTTTATATGAAAGTCCCCTCTTAATTTTTGCTGAAAAATTACCCTGTTGAATATTTCGCATCAATTTAGAAACACCTTGTATAAATGACCCAAAGATACCATCTTTTTACATCGAAATGTGTAGTTTTTATCGAAAGGCCGTGAGTAAATCTTTTTCTTTATCTACGTAATAGTGTCATTTTGTCATTCCTTTTAGAGTTTATACCTACAATTTATATCTGGAGATTACACAGTGTAAGAGTAAAAAGCATATATTAGGAGATTGGATATGAAAGTCCCCCCTTAATTTTTGCTAAAAAATTACTTTGTTTAATATTTTGCATCAATTTTGAAAATATGAAAATATTTTATCGTCCTACAAGAAATTAAATATTTAAAGTGTTTTTCAATAAAAATTTGATGTGAGTCGATTGTCATGACCTTTATTGCTTTGATAAGATAGCATAATGCGACTTATGCAGTTCGAACTTTTAGGTTACCTAACTATAAGGAAAATAAAGTACGGACTTGAGAATTAATTACCCAAACATAAACGAATTATTTAACCAAAAGGAAGAATGAAAAAAATTACCGTCACAGTGTCTCGTACTTTAAATATAGGTTAAACTGATATATAACATTTACGTGTGAAAAAAACAATCATATATATACAGAGTGAATGAAATAAAAATTTTTATCAAACGCCTTGTATCGTTAGATAAAAAATTTTTTTTTCATTTTTTGTTAATAATTTCACTGTAAATTTATCAATTCTTATTAAATTCTACAGAAAAGCATAATTATCTGACAGTCCAAAACGTACCCTTAGTAAATGAAGTAATATTTGAAATTCTCTTCTGACACTACGAATTGTTCAACTGGGTTTTCTCGGAAACAGATGAAATTATCGTATTTAAACAGGAGTACCAATATTGTGTAGAAATGATGTTTACGTCATATTCTGTAATCAAAATCACTAAAAAGTTTTCTCAAAAAAAGTGACCAGTCGATTTCATCATCAGGAATCATTCACGTAGCGCCCCCTACAACAAATTGTAAAATAGTACATAAAATAATGTTCTTGGTCTAAAGTTATGCCTCTCTGCCGATTTTGATAAGAATTGATAAATTTATAATAAAATTATTAACAAAAAATGAAAAAAAAATTTTAATTTAACGCTCTGTATCTTTTTCTACAGCATTATTTTATTAAGGAATATTAGGTCCTATGGTCATATTTTAGCCTAAATAACCTATGTCCCAATAGTTATGAATCACCCTGTATAGATAATCATCAAATTTGTAACCTAATCTATAAAAGCAATTGGTTTGTAATCAAAATGGTCATTAAAACAAAGTTATTCCAAAAATACAGGTAAAATAAATACAGAAACCAATTTATTAATTGTTAATTAATAAATATTTTGTGTCTGTTGCTTTTGTTATTTGGAAACTGCAAAAATACACAAGCATTAAGTTTAATTTCAAATATAAAAAGTCTTTTGAGCGTTCATGCATTGGACGTGAAAGGTAGTTTAACTAAAAAGAAAATTAACACTTCGTATAGAGCTTTCAACGCTAAATTAACACAAGCTACAGCCATCAACTAAAAGTTTTAATGTTGTATATATTCTGAATCCTAAAGAAATATAATTTGGCGCAAAACTACATATACCTAGTTTCAATTATTTATTATTTAAAAATCGGAATTGAATGAATTGTTGTTATGTGTGTTACAAAGAAGCAAAAAATAACACATTTTTCTATTTATTACAACAATCGAAAATTGCGTGTTCTTAACATTGAAAATAAATTTCATTTAATTCTGAAGGCGCCCTTGCTGATGCGAATGTATGCGTTTTATTAGCTACAAAACTGTTATTACACTTTGTACCACATTATGAGAAATATATAAATATTTTACAACATGTCTTAAAAGGTTTACTACCATTTTATGTTCGGATAATATCTAAATTACTCGGGTCATTTTCTAAAATTTGAACAAAATTAATAATTTTCTTTGAACTATTTACGACTGTCGGTGGTTGAAAAAAATTAATGAGGTTTGTAAACAACGTATTATACAATGCAAGCTACTATCTAAACACCATTGTTACTCTTGTATTATGTATGTGCACGTTGTAACAAGAAGCTCTTCTACAAGCTACTACATAAAAACAGATTTTTGATTAAAAATATTATATTACATCATGGTTTTTAATGGAAAGGCACAACAAACGCCGTTAGTGTTGCGATAAACATGTTTGCTTTTTAATTAATTGGCAAATTTTATGTTAGTTTTTTAAATAAATAATGATATTCAAGATTTATTTATTGTAAAAATTTAATTGAACATTATCTTTAATGTCTATCTAAACAAAAAACACCTATCTGCATAAAAATTTGGATACCTGATTTGTTTCGATAGCAGAGCTATCACTAATTAAGTATGGAGTAATTTTTTATTTAATGTTATCACTCATTTAAAATGTCGTCATCAATAAATTTTAAATAAAACATCCTATATTTTTTAACTACCTACAGTCATAAGCAATACTAAAAATACGTCTTACTTTAATTTGATAATTAACAGTTTTGACCCATAGCTCTTATGTCGTAGAGTGGGTTGCAGGGATCAAACAAATGACATATTCGAAGGATTCTAAAGCGGTTCCGTGCGTCACCTACAACTTTTTAGTAATATTCTCAAGCAGCAAAACAAACAAACAAAATTCGACAAAATGAGGTGACATACCAACAATCTTAAAATAATAAGAAGCACACAATTCATAGATTATCACAGCCCATAAGTCAATCACTCTCCGTTAATATGAATCATAAAATAATAATATACGGTACGAATTAATGTAAGACATCAAATCAGAAACTAACTTATCGCCAGCAACGCGATATACTATTAAGTTACGAGGGTTTGAAATAGATAACCCTATTAATATGCAAAACCAAAACAAACAACCAAAAAATAATAAATCGTTAAAGTATTTTAAGGATCCTTTGAGTTTTCAAACGGTAAACACAATGATTAACTTGTCTCTCAAAAGGTAATTTGAAATTGTAATAACAAAAAACCGCACAAAAGACACTTTGTAAATTAAAAACGATTTTACCGTACAACTAAATAAAAGAAACGTACTTAAACTAAAAACTTAGCTGAGTATTACGTGTGGTTTAAATATTTTTGTGCACGGTTGTTTTGAGATACACCATACAACTACATTGATAATATTGGTGATACTTAGAATTGGCGGCCTCCTTAAAATTGTGAGCCAGGCTAAGAGGGCACCAAGTTGAAGGTCCAGGTGAGATACGCCGCAACCAAATTTTTAGCTCTACGTCGAAGAAGTCATCCGGAAAAGTATAGATGTGGACTCAAAAATTACGGAGAAGGTACAATATACGATTCAGGAAAGTTTAAAATCTTCCGGAAAGAAATTCTGAAATTTTTCAAACATGGCGATATGGCCTCATGTTAATTTTTTTATTCAAATATTGTTTGTCAGCTCAGAAGAACGTACCTACAATTAATGAAAACATTTTAGAGGTTTATTGAAAAGATCAATGGTAATTACTTGAAGAAGCACCTTTAAAACATTTGTACAACGCCAGTTTTGAAATTAAAAATAAGTAAAAAATGGAGATTGTCAAAAATTTACAATTTAAAGTAGAACTGTATTTTATAATAGAAGAATATAATCTACACGTAAAGGAAATATTAGTAACAAAATGAAAGCAAATGAATTGTAATTCAAAAACGTAAGAAACATTTTAAATCACGATTACTGTATTTCCGTTTGTCGCTAAAATATAAATTAAAGTATAATTTTTTAATGTATGAGAATCTGGATTATTTTGAAAATCCATGCTGTTTTGCTATAATTGTCAAGTGAATTTTACTTTGACAACGTTTGCTAAATATTTGACGTTTCTTATTTATAATTAATAGAAAGCGGGTAGATACCCTTCTAGGAACCCGGTGGAGAAGGGTTTACTTAATGCTTACACAAGTCATCTCCTTTCTTCTCGTACTCCGAACCTAAATCATACCATAAGCAGTTTATTAATGGAAACAATCAAAATTTCTCAAAATTCGAAGTGGCGCCGCAAGATTCGATTTTTGGGCTACTCTTATTTTTAACATTTATTAACGATATTTCGTTATTTTTTAATATCAAACCAGAATTTAGATAAGGTTTATAAATTGGGGCGTAATGCAATTTAATTAGACAAAAATTGGTGTCTGTTAAATGAACCGATTAGATTCTGGTGAAACAGTTCAAATTCTAATTATCCTAAAACAAAATAATTTCGAGATACCTTATTATGGTAATTTTTTTGTGTCAACATTTATCCTAAATTGACGTTTAAGGAATACGTTGACAAAGTAGCCAAAGCAATCGGATAACTTTTTCAATCATATTTTGAGTGTCGTCTATTTAGCAATGAGAGTTATATTATTGCTTGGGATAATTGTCAGATGCAGCATAAATATCTGCTTTCCAACGTCGTCGTCGGATCATTAGAATTATAAACAATCGTCATTATAGAGACGATTGCAAAACGTGTTAATTATTTTTGAGATTACTGACGTTGCCTAGCATATTTATACTTCACTATATTTTATATGCTAAGATTCATTTAAGGTCCGGTATACGTAGTTACAACATACGTAATTGTAATAACCTTGATTTAAGAGACCGATTGGAAAAAACACACAGGACTGTCAATATTTTCTTCAATCTCTTTAATTTGTTGCCGGGTAAGCTCACGGATTTGACATATACTTTAGTGGTGGCAAAACCGTCGAAAACCGAAAATGATTAATCGTTTTCAGAAAAAATCAATTAACCGCTTACTTCTTGCAAATCGCAACAAAATTTGGGTGATGGGACGTTTCAGTGCCACCGGTTTATTGTCGCCAGTTCATCGCCGGGACGTTTCACTTCCATTCTTTAATTGCCGTATGTTTTATTTATTTATTTATCTAAAATTATAATAATATAATTTATTTATACGTTTTGCATTGTTTTTTTCTAAGTTTCAAGTACCAACGAACGGAATTAATCTCGAATGGTGAATAATATTTTATTGTTATTTTTACAAATCAATAAAAATTTGGTATTTACCATTAATAAATATAAGTTACTGAAACATATCGATAATCTACGTTGAAACGGCAGCGATGAAACACCTTGTCGATGAATCAGTCTGACAATGAAACGGCTGAGATGAACTGGCGTTGATGAACCGGCGGCACTGAAAGGTCCTATACCCAAAATTTAGATACCGGTACTTATAAACTTTATTTAATAAAAGTACAAGTCAACCTATCCCGCCATTAGAAGTGAGCAATATGGAAAATTGTCCTAGGCGCTAATATTTTTCATTTTTGTCATTCTTATACGTACAGTAGAGTTAAACTAGTGAAGAAAAGTAGTATAAACGTTTTTCTTGTTATTTACATTACTTTGTAAAAGATTTTCTGATTTTACAGTTTTTACGTTTGCCAAAAACTAACTAAGTATAAAACGGCTACCCGTACAAAGCCATGACAGTTTTATGCTGTTATGATTTCTTTGAAAAATATTAGTACTATTGATTACAAAACTCAATACATAGTTAACGATAAGATAAATAAAATATTTAAAACTTAGTTTGTTGATGCAGCAGATAAAATTTGTTAATGTTAAGATTATAGAATATTTTAACATATTTTATTGTTTCCATTATATTGTTTATTATAAATTCTATAATGTTAAGTAATTCTTTCCTCCTTAACATAACCAATGATTGGTAATTGGACTTTTTGAAGGAGAAGCACCATAAACCATTCAATTGTTTATTTTAGCAACGTTTCGTGTGCTAAGGTGCACACTTCATCAGGTCTTCTAAACAGAAAACGATTCGTCACATAAAAGATACGGACTCCACAACAATGACTTGAAGACGTCACAAAATAAATAAATTAACATGTGAGATGAAGAAATTCATAAAATCGACTTTAAAAACTATTTTCAAAAATCGACTTTTAAATGCGATTTTATAAATTGGTTTAAATCTAATTTGAAAAGTCAACTTCAAAACCGATTTTAATAGTTTATTTCGAAAGTTGACTATAATAATCGATTAGAGGTGATGGTAGACAATTGTTAATAGGTCGATAAAATTACATTACATGGCATATGAATTTAATAGTATATTATATTCAAGGTTGTGAAGTCAGTCATTATTGCCTTAGCACCAGTTTAGTTCGCGAGGGCGGTAGCCCTGAGCGAAATAAGGTGCGTAGGGCAATAATGGGACTTGCATACAACCATGGTGTATATACTATTTTTTCCAACTACTAGCCAAATTTAAGCCAAAAATAAAAATAAACATTTTTCTTGTAAAAATCAAGTAGCACAGGAATGCAAATAAATCAAAATGCATTAAAATCTGCAAATACGTTGATAAACCAACTGCAACTGATTCACTAAACACTTGTGTGGTATATTTCACCTTCATTTTCTGAAAATTATTCGAGTAATATGTAAATTAGTTGATTTAGGAGTCAATCGCAGCGGTTTAGATTTGTCTGACATGTAGCAATTTTTAATGTCTTTCAAGATGCTTTATTGTTATTAAAGATTATATCGTATTTAATCAAGTTATTTTGCACCGACTTCAATAAATAGGGACATCGAAGAAATAATAGATTTTCTTATCGTTTATGAGAAGGTATGGTTTTTCCGGTGATACATCTATTCTTTTAATTAGGTTTCGAAAATTTTACTACTGCCCTACCATTGGCACCGCATTGTAGTTGTAGCTTTTCTATGCAGTTTAATAATTTATTAAATATGATGGTAAAATCAGTTCTTTCAGGTTTCCCAAAGGAGATTTAACCAGGCGAGTTAAGTTACATAAAGAATTTTAAGTAAATTACAAACATTTTGTTGAAGGTGTTTTGAATGGTTAACAGAATCTGAAGGTCCAATCTGTTGCATAAAAAATGTCGACTCTAAAAGCTTAACGAGTATGTGGCGAACACTTGCCATTCCCAAATGAATTACAAGTATCAATTTCTGAAACCTAATATTAAATGATGCAAGGTATATTGGGGAAGCAATAAATGCCCGTTAACATCTCTAGCTATACCAAAACTACTCAAGCTTGCAGCTCAAATACTCTTAGGTAAACAAAATTGGAGGAACATTCTTAAATTGCAACGTGAAAAGAAAGCACTTCAATTGGAAGTTAACATCTCCCAACGATTACTTCCCGAAAGCAGAGCAGAAATTGTGACAGCCCAAGTAGACTTAAAAAAAGAAACCACTAAGAAGTAGGAGATATACAGAGTTAAACAACCCTTGTGCTACATCTTTACAAATACGATATGCAAAGGTGACAAACTGAAGTCGATAGTATTAAACTGCATAGAAAAGCTACATCTACAATGCGGTGCCAATGGTAGGGCAGTAGTAAAATTTTCGAAACCTAATTAAAAGAATAGATGTATCACCGGAAAACCATACCTTCTCGTAAACGATAAGAAAATCTATTATTTCTTCTGATGTCCCCTATTTATTGAAGTCGGTGCAAAATAACTTGATTAAATACGATATAATCTTTAATAACAAAAAGCATCTTGGAAAGACATTAAAAATTTCTACATGTCAGACAAATCTAAACTGCTGTGATTGGCTCCTAAATCAACTAATTTACATATCACTCCGAATAATTTTCAGAAAATGAAGGTGAAATATGTCAACACAAGTGTTTAGTGAATCAGTTGCAGTTGGTTTATCAACGTATGTAGCTTTTAATGCTTTTTGATTTATTTGCATTCCTGTGCTACTTGATTTTTACAAGAAAAATGTTTATTTTTATTTTCGCTTAAATTTGGCTAGTAGTAGAAAAATAGTATATACACCATGGTTGTGAAGTTCATTATTGCCTACGCACTTTATTCGCTCGGGCTACCGCCCTCGCGAAAATAAACTGGTGCTAAGGCAATAATGACAGACTTCACAACCTTGGTGTATAATATACTATTAGCAGATTATTAGCATAAAACGAAAACGACAAAATTATTTAAACTTAAGATTTCGAGTTTCTCTAGCTGGTTAGCCCAAATTGGGCTCATTCTCATCCGATAATTAAACGTTCCTTCTTCTTCTTTTTTATTGTGCCTTTGGCGTAAAAAGTTGGGTGAACTTCTAGTTTTAAATGGGTAAAATCTGCTTAAGTGCTATTATTAATTAATTGGTAACGGAAATAAATCCAATACCAAGTTCTCAATATTATCGTAGAATTAATTAACCGACATCTTCTACGTCGTAAGTAGCGTTTTATTGACTTATTGTTATCATAGTGAACTTTGTATTTTACAGCCATCTTACCACATTCTCACGTTTTAGAACTCTCACCGAGTAATGTTTGATTGGAATGAATAAATACTAAGCAATTTATCTAATTATGGTTGCTCAATTGAGAAATAATATCAACTTTACTTCGGAAGGCCGTTGCTATCCACTTGATTGACCCCTGGGCTTATCTGTATATCCAGTAAGGACAACTTTGTTTTTGTTTCTCTCTGTTCTACCTGTTCATACTACTACCACGTTTTAGAATACAAACCGACTACTCTTCATCGTAATTATCAATAAGCCAGATAAGTTAAAATTGTGCAAGTTTTTAGTTATTAATTTATTTAAGACGCGATTGTATCTGTATTCTGACGTGAATTTACTTACATAACTCTTGCGTTTTATATTTGATTAATGTGATTTGAAAGATTTTTAAAAATTGGTATAGTGTGTTTCCACCTTTTTAGTTTCCACGCCTACTCAATGGCGTATTGTTTAGAACGGTTATTATTAATTTAACGTTTCTATTTAATTGTTTCTAAAATAACTAGTATCATGTAGCTTCCTACACGCATTTGTTGTGTATTTTATATGTATTTTTTTGTCTATAACTAGTCTAGTCGTTTTACAAAAATTATATCTCTACAGTGTAACGGTTTATTTTGTGTCTTGAGTTCCTAGTTGCTCTAGAGCGCCAACCATAAGAACAATGACATCACTAAGCGCATAAAGGTTTTTTTATTCATTTTATGAATAGGATCTGTATTTTCAGTTAAAAAATTGTATACTTTTGTATATACCTATAGTATTTCTGTAGTTTTCAAAATTTACTTTAAGTGATTTTAAATTTGTCATTAATTTAGACTTTTTTTATTTAATTATTTAACAGTTTTCAGATGTAACAAATATTAACTAAATACGCATATTACATAAATTACTATTTCAATAGTAGTACTACGCTTAATTTAATAAGATTAATCAACACCAACAGAAATATATGCAAAGTTGAAATTTTAAAACATCAAAGAGATTATAACTCATTTCAATTCCTTTGGTATGAACTTGTGTGTGATTTATTCTAGCTACATAATTTTCTTTGATAAAACAGTATCCATATTTTATGAGATTCTGTTAAAGCAAATTATGCAATAAATGTCATTTTTATTTTTCGTATTTTGCTTAGCCCCTAGGACGAATATTTATTTGTTATGGGAAAATGTATAATCAAAAATATATGCTTGTACATTAATTTGAACAAAAATGAGTAAATATTTCATACTTAATCGGATACATTTTATATTAAGTGATTTTAATAATCCAGTTATTTTGCAAAATTGTGTTGTAGATGTTATGGATAATTTTTCAAAAAAAAAAATTAAAATTAACCTCAATAAGACGAAACACTTATATGTAGATGCGACTCATGATTATGAATTAATTGGTTATATTGTGTTGACAATAATTCGAGATATTGCATTAAAAAAGCGTATAACTGATTAATTCCTCATATTATCTATTTCTGTTTTCAATTTTAAAATAAAATGATAAGTTTTATAGCTATACTTTATTATAAAAAACTACAATCTACTCTAGTATTTGTTTAAAATAGTACATAAACTGTCAGTTTAATTCCCCATTTTTTTTTAACAAACCACGAAAAATAAATTTGCACATACAGTCCACAATTTTCAACCTTTTAAACGTTATTTGAACCTTAAATAAATAAAAGTAATAAATTAGATATTCGTTTAATTAAATTTAAAAGGATATGTTACTTTATAAGCTACCGTATCAAATGTAATTCACGTTCAACGACGTAATCAAATATGAAATAATCAACCATTTTGCATTTTAAACTTTTAGTCAAAACTGAAAGTTTTTTTATAATATGCACCCAATTACAATTTATATCTATTTGGTTTTATTGTAATAGTAAACATTATTATAGAACGTGACTCTATTATATCTTTTACATCAAATTAAATTCGGGACTACATCAAAATTGGATTGATGATAATTCAATATCGAATAATATAAAATGTGGTTAGAAATGTTCAATTTATGTTTATATTGTTAGTTATAACAATGGAAAGGATTATTTGGGAGAAAATACTCGGAAGAAAACGTACCTATTGCTTAGAATTTAAGAACAATGAGATCACGAAATGAATTTTAATTTAAATTTTCATAAAGTCCTATTTTGTTTATATTAAAAAATTGCGTTGAATATTAATTATAAACGAAATTGAAAATTACATTTGTTGTTTATAATACTAATAAAACAGTAATTTCGATTTTGCAGAATCTAATAATAAATATTAACTAATAATCCGATTAATTATGTATTTATTTTAACTAAATCTAACTATTTAATCAGTCGAAAATGATGATTATTATAGTACGTAATTTTAAAAATAAATTTTAAATAACTGAATATCACCATATTATGGGTAGGGTGACGCCCCTTCAACTGGAAGCATTTTTTCTACTACTTCTTTGTTAAAAATCGCTCACGACCTCTCGCCGACATTAGCTATCGGGTAGTGTCTCAAAACGACTACAAATTTCTTGTAAAAAAATATTTTACAATGACAAACTATAACAAATGTAATTTTAATCCGATCTGCAAAACTTTGAATTACGTGACTAAATTCGTTCTTTATAATTAATTTAAATTTTTTGCGTAAGAAAACTTTTTTACAAGTTGTGTGGTTTAGAAATTGTTTTTGTTATTGCTTAAGTACTTTAGAAATCTGATTTTGAAGAGGATATTAAACGGTTTCTTTTTACCGGTTTAATGTTTTCATTCAATTCTTTACGTGATTTATTTCAGCTTTTCTCATATGTTGTTTTAATAAAGCAACTCAAAAGTACAATAATTATTCATATGATAATTAACGTAAATTTTATTGATTTTTAAAACGTCATTACTAAACATTATTTTATCTTCCTTAATCATTTATTAAATATGCACGAATACTATTTTGGGAATGTTGCACGTATATTGATTTATCAATACTAACTTAAATAATTATGACACATGAATATGTAAAAATACTTAATTTCTTGCTTTTGGGACATACCTACAAATTAACGTGCGTTTTATTAGAATAATTTTTGTCTGAATCTACTATATAAACTTTTGCTGTTGTGTTAACTCTACATACATAAGTACTTTCTTCTTTTTGTTAATTCTGGTTGAAATTAAATTACATGTGCTCCCTCAAATTAATTTTTAGACGACTGCTGTAGAAACTGACTATATCGCAATGCCACTTTATACGAGAAAAAATCAAATAACGTGTTAGTTACTTTTTAACATATTAGTTTCTTCTTATTAGTAACTTTTTAACATCTTAGATACCCCTAGCAACGGCACTTTTTTTTTTGCAATCATCAAGTAGGTATTTACATTTTGACACTTCTATTAAATTCAGTTAGCTTCAGTTCGTTTCACTTATAATCAAAAATCAAAATGTTAAGTAGCGATGAAGATGACGTTCAGTGTACGCTACCAGCAGTTTTAGAAGCCGCTAAACAAGCAGAAGTTGAATATGTAAGCCAGCAAACACATCTGCTTGAAGGTTTCTAAATACCATTATTTACATTACCATTTAAACGCTTCATTTACAAAAAATGTAAGCAGTCGTCTAAAAAGTAGCGTTCCTAACTCGTTGGAAAGTCAAATATAAAGCACTTGCACGATATTTACGACTTTCCACACTTGTTAAAATTATATTTCAATATAATATTAAAATTGCTACCGTTTTGTCAGATACTACACAGATCTTCATCAGAAAAGAAAATCACAAAGAAAGTAGTACAAACGGGTCCTACCACCCATTTTTTTATAGAAATACAAAAAAAACAATTTTAGGTTCTCATTCAATGGATGAACAAAATTAGAAGCTATAACGTGAATAATATAAAATATTACTTGTTTCGACGTGTTATCCCAAACCTTTTGAACATGCAATTTTGTAACAAACCAATAACAAAAAGTTTTGTAGAACTATTTCCCATGAGTTTCGATACTTGCGAGCCCAAAACCTGTTTATATTTTAACACTTATCCGTGATGTCATGTTTTCTTTGTTATTTGATTATTGCATTTGTTACTAAAATAATACATACGACTAATAAGTGTTGATATAGTGTCGTCTAGTGTTATGCAACGTCGAAAATGCATTGCATTCAAGCACTTTGTCGAGATGTGTAAGCAGTTACATAAGTCGAGTGATTCTTGGTGCTTGTTTGCTAATCTACAATTTCTTGCAAACTTAGGTCAGGTTTTCAGTTGATTTTAAAATAGTGCAATTTCTGACTAAAATTTTGTTTATCAAAAAATTAACTTTATTTGAAAATTACAAGTGTCATCTGAATAGCAAACAGACAATCCCCTACTAGTATATGTAAATTTATGTTCTTCATTACTTTTCAAAGTTAGGGGCTTGAATTTCCTTTTTCTTGAAGTTTTGTAATGTCCAGCGGCAGAGTTGTTTCTGTTTAGATTCAAACAGTAATCCACAATCGACATTGATACATGTTCTTTATCATCTCTTAGTAGAAATGCTAACCCTGTTTATCACTTATAAATCCAAGATTTTCCGGAAAACGATCTAAATGTGAGAATAAGTAATCCATCTTAATACTCATGTTGCATTTGAAGTTTCTAGAAGCAGTCAGCATATTAGTGACAAGATCCGTATAGAACAAACAAAAGCCTTCCACGCTTTCAGCTCCGCTTTGTTTATTGAGTTTTTAAATTGTGGATCTCTGATAAACTGACGGATTTGAGGATTATCAAAGATGCCAGCTTTCAATTTCTTAATGGTTAATCTTGTTAAAACGTGACACAGGTAAATGAAGCTGATACCATCTTTGTCCAAAGCTTTTGTAAACTGCTTCATCAAACCAAGTATGACATGCAGTGGTAGTAAGAGTATCTGGTCTCTGTTTACCAGAGGGTTGTTTATGTTGTTCGTTGCTCTGCAAAACACCAATTCCTCCCATACAAACCAGTTTTATATTGTGTAATAATGCGCAGTGTCTGTACTGTCCTATATGCGAAGGAAACAGGGGTACTTGGTATTCCCCGACTGTTGTCCTAAGGAAAAGTTCTTTAGCATCCAATCAACACAAATAAACCAATGATGTTGTTCAGAGCAAAATTTCTTCAAAACGTACTTAAATGCTTCATACTTCTCCTTCAGTGTATTAGAGTGAACAAGTGGTACAGAGGCATAGAGGTTGCTATTGTGCAGTAAAACACGTTTTAGTAATTGCTCACTGTTCTCTCCAATCTTTGGGTTTGTATTGTGGCACTCCGAGCTTATGTAGAAGCTGTAAAATATCTGTACAGTACACCAAGTACTTTTCTTGAGAGACTAGGGCAGGTAGTCTCGATGTCGGTTGGTGTAGAATATGATACTTCCGTTACAAAGTCCAATAATTTTATATTGCAGTATAATAATCCACACAAAGATATTCCGATGTTATCCATGTTCCTGAGCATAAAATAGTGTTTGAAATTAATCCCACGATGATTCTAGTTGAAAATAGCCCAGTTTTGTAAAGTTACGTGATAATCGGAGATGTTTGGAGAGTTGCTTGCAGCTGGTAGGAATTTGTAGAAATTAAGCCATAATTCCATGTGTAAGTTGTAAGAAATAGTCATCTTGCTGCTCCAAGTACAAAATCCGGTATCAAAATCTAAAAAGAACTGGTATTAATAATGTAATAAGAAAACAGGAAGTATGTTAAGGTCATTGTGAAACAATATGTTCGGTTATAAAACTAATTGCAAAACAATCTACAACGCAAAAACAACCCAAATACGCGTGTTTTTTAAATTAATTGTGAAAACATTACCCAAATTAGGGTTAGTAAATTAAAGAAAATTGAAGACGAATTGCGTTATGGCAAAGTTTTTAAAGAAAAGGAAAATGACGGTTGGACTAAACAAACAGTTTCTAAATTAATGAATGTAAATTTATTTAATTACACAAAAATAATAGCAGAAATACAGAATTCTAGTGGAAAAAGAAGAAATTCATAAGAAATACCGCTAGATGGCAGTGCGAAATTTCAGAAAAAGACCGTTACAAAAATTTATAAATACAAAAGCGTGCCGATGCTTTTGGCTTTTAAAAATTAGAAACTTTAAAGATGCAACGTAAACTTCCTAATAAAATTTAGAAAAAGAATGAAATAGTGTGACGTCATAAAATTCAAAACGTGAAATAAATAGTGACGCGAATTTGAGTTGCAATTCAAAAACCACAAACCATATGATAAGAGAAGCACGACCAGTTAGACTGAATGACCTAGTCGGTTTTGTAATGAATTATAATTATAGAAAAGTGTATTTAACGCACGATCGTTTACAGCGTTGCGCAGTTTACAAATAAATTGATGTTCAATAAATTAAAGGTAACCGAGCATTATTATTTATTAGTTAATTAAAATTGATATTAAATAAAGTTTCACACGCATGCAAAGCGCTTTTACCTAGTAAAATAAAAAACCCTGAGAGACAAGAGCAGAATTTAGTTGTTTGTGGGAATAATGAAATTAAATAAATTTCAAATAAAATTTTAAAACCAAAAGTTAAAATTTCTTTCATCACAATATTTTTGGCTAATAGTTATTAATTATTTCTATGACTAAATCGTAAACATCAATGATTAAAATTATGCTTCCGTATTTTGGAATGAATCTTTTATTTAAGCCTAAATTATTAAAAATTTAATTTTTACGAATAAATCAAATGAGTAAACATTAATTTGCAATTTTAGTAAGTTAGACTATATTGCTAATAGTTCGAATATGGAGTACAGTCTGTCGTGCAGCTTAATGTTCGGGCCAGGTAATGTGTAGTTAAACCTTAGGATGTAATACATTGACCTTTAGTTCGTTTGTGTGCACACATGGTGGTCAAAGATTTAGACCCGCAACTTTTATGTAGAAAACTATTGTAATAATTATTTCCTTTCTTTAGAAAGGTTAATTGGTCTTAATCTACAAATATTCTCAAATTTTTTGCAACATTTTAGAATATCTTACCAAAATTCATGTGCTACGTTTTAAGTTTTATTAAAAATTAGTCAAAACCCCCGTCCTGTCAAACGGACGGTACGAACTAGTGAGACTTTTGAAAACCCCCTCCTGCCACGCTCACCAGGTTTAAACCAAAATTTGAATGCAACAATAAAGCACATACAAATTAATAGTATATTATTAAATTAGTTGTATAAGCAGTCTATCGTTCTTCTCGTTGAACCCTTATATAACGAATTTAATACAAAATTTTTCCAATTGCTTTATTATTCTAGTAAATGTAAAAAATTTCTTTGCTGAATATAGTAACTTATATAGAGTGCGCTGCTAAAATATTATTTAACGCTTTTTGCGTGTAATAAAAATTTTTTATTACACTCAATTGAAAAAACATTTTTTCGTCATTTATGCCCAGCCCCTCTGGTAGACCCCTGCTAACCATACCCCCTATTTGCCTCCTATAGTCTATTCTAAGTCTATAGAGGGACAAAAGAAACGAAGAAACAGACAAATTTTGAAACTTAGTTATATGAAAATAAAGTTTTACGTAAGAACATCTATGATATGTAAATTAAACTTTCATTGTTTATGTTCAAACAACATTATGACACAAAGTGTGACATGTCTACATTTGACATTTACGTTAAATTAAAAATTGGAGATACTTTTTTAACGGGAATTTTACTGATATCTTAATTGATGTTAGGATATAGCAGTTGGTGACCGGTAACTTATATGACATTTGCCATATTAAACCAAGGGAATAAATTTAGATTTCTATAGTTCCTATTTTTCTACTACCTTACATTATACTCATACTAAAAAAAATTGAATAAAAATAAGTTTTCAGAAAATAAGTGGGTTATCGGAACGAGTTACATAAGAACTAACCTAATACGTGTAACACAATATCTTTCCATGGTAAGTTAATTTAAACTTGCATTACTTTCCTGCACCTACTACTATTTTATGTAGTATGACATAAATTCAAGATAAAACAACATGACATCTTGGTTATTGTGTCATTTTACTATGCAAATAATTAACATTAAAACAAACAATGAAGCACGTTAAAGATACGTCGTTATAGAATTCGTCACGAATATCATTTAATAAGGAAATTTTTTTTAGAACATTCGGTTTTAACCGTATCCATACCCATTTAATGTAATTTCGTAACGTTATAGTGCATAATTAAATTTTATAATTATTCCTAAACCACAGTAATAGTAACATTATCTGTTAGTATTTAGTATACGTATTTATTTATGAGCACATGTTGGGGGATAAAGATGTTTATTTTCTGTTAAAATTTAATTCTCATGAATAATATAGTATGTTACAGTTTCAAATTATTCTATTTATAACAAATTCGTTAACAGAATTATTAAACTAGATTAGTAATGAATTAACTCAATCTAAATATAGCTTATTCGTGTCAACAATGTATACATGGTGTAACACTTTGATATTTGTCTTTTATTATTTCCTTCAAATTTACTAAACACGATATTATTTATCAGACATAGGAGCGACATAACATTTTATAAGGATGTTCTATCAGCAACTGCAAGTTTGATATTCTCTCATCATTTTTAATGGTAGATATATAAAATTACACTTAGTTGTTTTATTATATTTGCAAAGCGGAAATAAATACAGCAATAACCAGAAAGCAATAAATAGCCTTATGCTTTTACATATGTATAAATTTTTTAATAGACATCTTATTGCCATAGCTTTTTAAAAATCTACCTTGCATTTTTTTTATAATTACAATTTTATTTGTTATATTTATAAAAAAGGCTTTAGAATAAAAACAAATTTACTGACAAACAGTGTTCTACGCTGTAGGATTGAATGCGTATTATGTTTCTGTGCAAAGTATATTTTGAGGATAGGCTTTATTTTTGAAGCTAGACTTACATGCAGTGCCTTAATTATCCAACTAAATTAGGATACGGGAAAAAAATCTAAGGCAAATACTAGGATTAAATGTAGGTATATTCTCAGCGGCGCAAGACAAAACATTTTTTTTATCTTTTTTTCCATGTTTTGTTTGGAGTAAAAGCAACTGTGTAACGTCACCTTTCGATTTAATTCAATCAAGGCAAAATGTTTTGGAGTTTCTGGTTTGATAGTTTTTGGGTAGTTTTGTTCAAGGTAGTTAAATCTGCATGTATAAAACATTTACGCATTAATTGTGTCATTATTTCGTTACGATTACGTTTAACGTCTGCGTATGTTTGATTGTTTTAATACGAATATTACGAGCCATATGGTTGATAACAATCAATGTTATTGGAACTGCCACTGTCGAATTTAGTTTGGTTTTTGATATAAAATGGATTATTGGATAAATTAATGGGTAATAAATGGTTCATCTATAAATTGCAATTAACCGCCAGGCACTGGGTTCCCTTCGCTGCTTTCGTAAGTCTGTTTTGTTCAGTTACTGTATTGTGCTTTCATTAGAGGTTTACTTTGTGGGTCTAGTACCACTACCACTTTTAATATGGTCCACCACATTTTTTTAGAAGCAAGTTCTTACCAATTAAGCAAGTAAAGTCAAGACATTCGAAGACATTACGATTTGTATTATTTGCGCAAACTTAAAACTGTTAAATGCGGCAACAAAAACCCGGTCTTTCTATAATGTTATTGCCAACGTTTTGCTCCTATCAGATCGGCCCCTCTTCAAGATGAAAAACTTTCTTTTAAGCCATTTTTTGTCTTAAAGAAGCACCCATCTGATAGGTTGACATAACTTGTGTCTTTTCCTACCTCCATCTTTGAAAAACCTTGAAAGGAATAATTCTTTATTAAAACTGTACCGAAAGATTCATCCTACGTTAAATATACTATTATATATTTCGTTTTCTTTCTACTATTTTTATTGTTAATTAAATTCAAGCCTTCTTCATCTAATGGTGCTCGCGTTATTTGTGGTAGTAATAGTAAAGGAAGGAAAGGAAATGACGGGATTGATTAAAATGATAAAAAAATATTTAGAAAGGAAGAACATGTCGGCAATCGTTACAAAACCAAATCAAGAAAGGGTAATATTTTGCTACGGTTAGATGACAGGGAGTAGGTGTGGGTGTGGACCACCACCAATGGTCCTCGATGATGTCAACTTTTAAGGGCGTAAAGCACTAAAAGCTGACAAGAAACTAATAAGTATAAGTTAGCAACAAATCTAACAAAATGTAAAGAAAAGACTTTATAACTTACACTATCTTAAACATGATTTTTTGAGAACTATAAGCATTTAAAATTTACAGTTCACTTAGACCGGGTTACAAAGTAGGAGGTCCAACTGTGACAGAAATTTTAGTTATAAAATATTTATCAAAAAAAAAACTTTGTACAAGTAAAATTTTACTGACAACTGGCCGACCCTACCAAGGGAACTTCAATTCCACCAAATTTTACAACCATCAGTAACCAATAACCGCAGCAAAGTTTAATCACTTAAACGCGTCCGATTTTTATTTGTTGTATGATAATTTACTCAGAGATGTGTAATTGGTCCATACCTTTTTCTTTATTGAAGATATCAAATGGGATTTTCACCACCAAGTAAGCACACCTCATGCTTCAAAGTCTACAAATATTTTTCTTTTGGCATTATTCAACTTTTGTTAGAAAAAAGGCTAAGATTTGATAAATCACTGCCCAGTAGGCCATGGATATTTTCCAAAAAAAAACTAACTACAGATAATTTTAGAACAACTAATAGGAATTTAAATAAATAGTCAAATTTTGATCATATACGTACACATTATACTGAGTGTGCTGAAACGCAAGAAGTTAAGTAACTCTTTTTTTATAAATAGAAGACTTTATACAGAGTGTTTAAAAAAATACGTTCTGATATTTGGCCCACTTATAGATCTCATCAGTACAAATAAAAAAGTCAAAATAAACATAAGTCCAAAAATCAACAGTTTCCGAGGTATAACCTGTTTTTGAAATTAAAATAATTTACGCCCAGTAGAAGTGATTCGTCGTATTTATTAAGTCAACTAAGAAGGTGGGTAAATCAAAGGTCATATTTATTTCAACAAGGTTTTTAATAGAACAAATATCAGTGTAAATACAACATTTTAATTACAAATGATTCCTAAAAAAAATGTTCAAGATGTCCTCCTTCCATTTGTATACACATTTCGCATCTCCGTAAAGTGAACGCCGTACTCTCTCAAAGAGTACGAACAGTCTCTGGGAGGCATGTTCAATTCGTTCGCGCAACACATCTAAATTATTCACAGGACTTGAATAAACTATCTTTAAATACCCCCATGCAATTGAAACTCCTCGCCTTATCTACCTGCCATTGTAATTTTCGTTTAGGTAATTTCTGCCCAAGACTGCATAATGCGCAGGAGCTCCATCGTGCATCAACCACATATTAATTCTGTGGTTGACAGCAGTGGCAAGGTATTCCGCAAAAAATCAAGGTACAATTGACTAGTCAAACGGTTAGGCAAAGAACAAGGTCTTATCAGATGATCTCCGAACACACCAAACCAAACGTTGATTGAAAATCGGTGTCGATGATTCGATTTAACAAAGGCGTGCGGGTTTTCGTCCGCCCAAACATGGCTATTATGGAAATTAAAAATGCCATTCTTTGTGAAACCAGCTTCGTCAGTAAATAAAATTTCAGTAACAACATTTTGGGTTCTCTGCATCTTTTGTCAGCCGTCGTGCGGCATAATCAGGCACAGTAAGAGCCTGTATCTTTTGAATATAGTATGGGTGCAATTGCTGCTTAATTCACTTCAGATATTTGTTACAGCAGCTTACTTGCAAAAATGAACAAATTCTTTATAATAAAATAGTTTTCGAAAAATAACTATCCAGAATTTACCATACAAACTGCATATTAGTGAAAAGCTTATGAAATACTTAATAGACTCGTGAACAGAAATACAGTGTGTTCTTTTTATTAAAAAAATGACATTCAAAATTTAGGTATTTTTGTATACTGTGTGCGTATGTGGATCAACCTGACTATTTTTTAAAATTGTAAATTATTGTAAAATTATCTATAATGGTTTGTCGGAAAATATCAATAGCTTACTGGACAGTAATCTATAAAACGTGAGTCTTTTCTCTAATCAAAAGTTGAATAATGTCAAAACAAAAAAGGTGTGACCCATAATCTTATGTAAAAAAAAATCCATTATTATTTTATTCTAAAAATAATTGTGTAAAAATATACAGTGTGTCTGCGGATTGAGGTACCCAATAGGGAAAAAATTTATTATTTGTCTTACGACCAATAGTTATTTGTGTAACGAGTGCAAAAAGTGCATATATAACAAGTATGCTTTTTGCACATGATTGCACACAACATTTTTTCTACGATCAAAAAAAAAATTATTACTTTTTACACTAGTGCAAACAATAATTTTAAATTGCTTTTTGCGCTAATGCAAAAAGTGAAACTTTTGGCACACTAATTGCTAATTGCACTTTTGACTAGTAAAAATCGTAGTAAAAGTATATATTAGCTTAAAGAAGTTATTTGAAGCCAATAATTGTAAGGTACTATCTTAGATTTTCATACAAAATATTTATTTTAAAAAAAGTATTAAGAATAACTTGAAAAAAATTAAGGCGCAGAAAGATTATTAGAAAATATTGTTTCATATTTCAGCAATCTATATATTGACTCAAAAGCTTGCTTAAAATGCCAATAATTGGGATCTGTTACGGTCAGAAGGTTGAAATTGTACCCGCTCAGCAAAAAGTAGGACGTGGTGTTAGATCAGTATGAAACTGGTCCAGGAAAATTAGTTATTAAGGGTGCCAAGTTTTAATAACTGACAAGACAGAAAGCTAACGAGCAACTAATCGCTAGCAATTATTTTGCACCGCACAAAAGTAGCAACCAAAATCATTCAGGATTACAAGACAGAAAACGCATTTCACAATTAAACATGCTATATTCAATTAACATTTAAGATAAGAGAAGTTATAGTTATCACATCCGACAAATTACAATTAAATCATGCACAATACGGCACTGTTTAATTTGCGTAGTTAGAATGGATACGCAATAGTAAGCCCCTGGTTTGTAACCTATAAAATATAATACAACTGCTCGTGTTTAATCTACAGATACAAGTGATCAAGTAAGTCGTGTAAGTGGTTATATTTCAACTAAAAAATTATTCCTTTCAATTTGTTTGCAAATACTCAGGGACAACAAATTATGAATGGATCCATTCGTAACTGTGTATCGAATAAAACAAGCCTATAATTGGTTGGCTTCTCGTGTACACAATCGTGTACAATACTCCTACAAAATGTTAGCTAAAGACACAAGGCAATCACGATTCTATAAAGCGTACAGCGCAATATAAGTAAGTACGAATTAAAAAATCTGAAACACGAAATCAAGTGCTGATGGCACGTTTGAGTTGGTAACGATCGACTGCTTGTCTTTAAAGTCTATTTCTAAAGATACGTCATTCCAAAGATAATAAAGAAGTAATCAGACCTTTATGGTAGAGTCTGGCGGATTTGATCGGAGACTGACAACCCCGGAAATAGTCTAGTTGTTGACTAATAACAATTACCCAGCTGTCAACCTTCTACGTTTAGCCTACTAAGTGGTAACGCAAGATGTTGACCGTTTTATCATGTAGCAGATTCAATTGGCGTATCCAGAACTTAGTAACGCTTGAGACCCAAAGAAAAAAAGTAAAAGGAAGAAGAAAAACCTTTCTGGAAATCAAGGTGTGTGTTATAACTATAAAAACCTGGTATGTAAACATTACCTACAGAAGCTTCGCCAAAAACTCTGAAATTTCCTTTAATGGCAATGCTCGGGTATCAGGATATATTTTGAGGAAACGACCCCAATAAACACCGATCGCATGGAAATAAACTGGCAAACGTAGCAAAGTTCTCCTACAAATCGATTACCTGGTATGTAAACATTACCTACAAAAGCTTCGCCAAAAACTTTTAATTTTTTTTTTTTTGTTATAGAAGATATTTTTGAGGAAAATGACACCAATAAACACCGATCGCATGGAAATAAACTGGCAAACGCAGTAAAGGTTCTTCAACAAATCGATTACCAATCGAAGTTGAATTGAAGCAAAAAATTTTGGAAATCAACTATGCAGCATATTTGCACAGTGGAATAGAAGGCTGCCTATACGACCGGGTTACTACTTTAACATTCTTTCTGTTTTTCAGCGAAAATTGCATACCTAACGTTACAGATTTTTACTCTACTACCAAAATATTCATTTATCACTTTTCTATTATAAGAATAAATGTTTGCTTATTTTTAATTTCGTAACTTTTAAGAAAAAAATTAAAAATTGTTACGGCGCTTTTTCATATAATTTTTGTTTATTAGGCCCACATAGTTTTCCGACAAAGAATTACATTTTTGGCATTTATTATTTACACTCTTTACACATGAAATGCGTGTAATCCTTTCTTTTGAAATAACAATTAATAATTTCTAAAATTATTACTAGAGATATGCTACGTATAAAAGGGTAATTATACAGAAACCTTTTTTACCACACTAATTTAAAAATAGTTTTTCTGTTTAGCTTAAATTTTTTGAATATGCAGATATTTGTTTTCTTAAACCTCCGAAGTGAAAAGCTTGTATCTCTTATCCATATTTTATGTTATAGTCCTCACTAAAATACATGTGTATAACCGAATCGGTAACGTAAAGGTTTTTCTGAGTTTAGTAAACTGCTTGTACTGATGTAAGTATCTACCTTTATGCTACAGAAATAGTATGATGCTTTATTTAAAATCGGCGATAATATCAGAAACCTGACAGTGAAGTTTCTTCTTCTTGTCTTTAAAACCTGTTTTTCCTTCTGGATCGTTTTATCAACGTAGGTGTTTTTTTTGTCATCCATTTAAAATAGTAGCTGTACTCCATAAGGTTAAATTTACTATATGATATTTCCATTGAACTACATCTATCGTATTCCCGTAAGTAGCATTTTTCCGTTTTCTCGTTATAACAAAAAGACAAAATTACTTCATTCAAGTTCTTTGCCGTTATAACATTGAGTCCAGCTAGAGATTGAATTAATAGTACAATATTGAAGCATACGGTACAACCGCAAGTATCTCTTGCAGATGCTTTTCGCGCAACAATATGAAAAGGCCGATTTTTACACCAAAATGGGTAGCTAACATTGATATCTGGATGACGAACCTGAAACTTTTGTGTAAATTTTGTAAGGTATCGCAGAGATATCTTTTTTGTTTTATTTGTCCATTTTTTGAACAGTAATCTTTTTTCCAGGGCAATGCTTACTGTTTAAATCTGATTCCAAGAATTTCCAAGTTGCGTTTCTTTTCTTGCAATTCTCCAAAAATTGTTTATTGTAAAGATTGCTCTTGGGTATCTGTAGCCGGCTGCCTTTTACAATTGTCCTTATGTCATTTGTAACACGATACTTAATAACAACTTTTCCTGTTAATATATTTTTTAAACTACAGTTTCGCTTTGTTACTATTAAGGCTTTAAGTTGATTAGCAATGACTTCCCCAAACAGGAGACGTTTTCTGACTAGGCTAGGATCTGCATCCTTCAAAATTTCAGTTACTCTTGCACCCGGTTAAATGTCCTCTATTGGTGTGGTCATCTTTGTTTTACTCCTCCTACTTTTGATTTTAAGCCTATGGTATTCGGTTTCAAAAACTGCAAGTTTTCTTTTTAATTTTAAAATAATTTCGTCTTTTTCTCTGGATCTACATTTCAGCTTTTCTATTTTGTCTTCTTCCTGATACTTTCACTTTATTTCATTTTCTCAGAATGTAGGGAATGTGTGTTTTCTTTTAAATATCTTGTTTTATTTTCTTTGTTATTAATTATACCCACTGTTTTCTTTTTTCTAATCGTTTATTTTCCTAATCTTTTACCTTTTTTTTTTTTTTTACTGTTTCTCTTCTCTTTTTTTCTCTTAATTCTGGGTGACTTGTCACTTCTAACACTTTCTTGCTTTCCGTTTCTTTTTTCTCTTCTCGATAGTGCCTTCTTCCTAAAATTAATACAACTAACATTCTCTGCTGGTCATCAGTCCTCTGGATCTCAACAAAAATCTCCCTAAAATATGTTTTGTTTGTTTATTTCTTTGATAAAAAATATAATAAACCTAACCTAATTTAAAAAAAACCTAACTTCGTATTTAAATTAAACATATTCACAAAATAAAAATACACTTATCAAATGTCTTTTATATTTTTATTTAATCTATTATTTTAAATATTTATTAATTAATTTATTATGCCCATCATAAATTACTTAATTAATGTGATTGTTTTTGGCAAACATTTTAGGTTTAAAAACCTAAAACTAAACATCCAACTTACCACCTATATTATTAATAATATTAACAATTAATTATTTAACATTCAATAAAACTTTTTTAAATATATACGGTCGAATTTTCACCTTCTAAACCCTACCTTAATTAATTTTTTTTTTCTCCTAAAATTTATAAATATAATAACTAAAAATTTAAAATTCAAATAAAAATATTATTTTTTTTAAAAATATATACTTCTCAATTTCACGTTTCCGGAACGTTTTGCTGGTGAGATTTACTGAAATGAGTGTTCCGTTAGCTATCATTGATAAAGCTGCAAGTGTAGTTGCAAGATTAATGCCCGAAAAACCTTTATCAAGGTATGAATACGAGTACGCGGAGTTCAAAAAATGGCAAAAGAAAAACAACGTGACGGGTGTTACGGAAGACGTTATATTAGCGTATATCAATTAATTGTCTGCCAAATTCAGCCCGAATTCTTTATGGTCGAAGTGGTCAATGGTTAAAAGTTGTTTAGCAGTTAGAGAAAACATTGATGTTTGCAGGTTTATTTCCTTATATTTATTAGTCAGGTTTTTAGTTACATATGTCATTTTCTAGATTTCATAAAATGGTTGCGTTTTTGAAAAGACCGAAATGAACGCTACGTCCCCAAGAAAGCCAAAGTTCTGACGAAAGAGCAAGTGGAAAAGTATATCATTGAAACTCCTGACGCAAAGCGGTTACTTGCCAAAGTCATTACCATTTTTGGTATATTTGGATGTTGTCGGTGCGATGAGCTTCTATCCCTCACTGTAATGGAGGATTTGGAGAAATATATTGTTGTCACCTTACAGAGACCAATAATTTAACGACAATGAGATTTACAATAACGGACGATGGGTGTAGCTTTAAACCTTGTGCTCTTTATAGGAAATATGCGGCCCTACGACTTCCAAGAAGTAAAGATCTGCGGTTGTTCTTGACGTACCGCAGTGGAAAATGTGTCGCCCTAAGTGCAGGTCAACATACTGTAGGCGCAATACCCAAGAAAATTGCTGAATATTTGGAATTAGAAGAACCGGCACTTTATACAGGGCATTCATTTCGACAAACTGGAGCAACAATGGTGGTTGATGCAGGTGGTAATACTTGCAGAAAGCTACGTAGATGATTCGATTAATAATAAGATTAAAATGGCAAAAAGAATGTTTCCACTTAAAGAATCCACGCCATGCACTTCTACAAAAATATATGCGCAAGTACAAGTGACATAACATCTCCTGGAAACTTCAATATTACTGGAAATCGCCACTGCACCATGATATTTAATGTATACGATAGTAATAAAACCCAATTTTCAAATGTTATTAACAAATAAATCACGTTAGAGAGTTTGTCTGTCATTTCAAATTACCTATAATAAGGTAAAATATGAGGACGCGTGTAAAATTTTACAGGCTAGCCAGTTATATTTTCCAAGTTAGTAGCTAGTTAAAAGGCATTTTCAAGGTAACTATAGTGAGTTGATAAGCTCTTGTTTACAAGTGAGGAACAAATAAACATTATAGAAGGTAAATAGGAACATAAAAGTGTTTTGTGCAATTGTGTTGTACGTTTTTTCCTAATTATCCGGGAGGGTCTTGATGTGTGACATTAACAATTTTAAAAAAAAACAAAAAAAAACACCTTGTTTTGTTTTGAAAATATTTGTTTATTGACCCAGTCCCAGAAATAAGTTCGAAAAAGAATGGCTGACAGAGTTCACAGACCTATCTCTATCTATGATCATAAATTTTAAATATTTCAAGCAAACTAGAGTAATGACTGCTAAAGGTGGTAACAGAGATTATATTTTTTTTTGGGGAGATGGTTTAAAAGTAGTAATATGTATATTTTGAATTTAGCTTTACTGATATTTAGAGTAAAAAGTAACAAATGAAAAATATTAATATTTTCCTCTTTTAATCTGCATATATATGTAAACATCCTCAGATATAACATGCCAGAGAAATGATATTTTAAGAATATTTGTTACCACAATTCAATAAAATAGAAATGTTTTTATAAATTCTTTAGAGACTCAATGTAGGTAATTAATATCTTTCCCAAATATAACGATAATGGAAATTAGTTGTTTTAGTCAAAATTTTGACCGGTAACAGCAATAATAACTTCTGTAGAATCACCCAAATATATATTACCCATCAACAAAATTAGGTCTAGTTACTGAAAAATGGTTATTTAATTTACCTAAATATTTAACGAAGTATATACAATTTCATCGTATACTTCATACATTTTTGCTTTGTTCCATGCTTGACTCAGTACTTAATAAAATTTACTTCAACAAAAATACGGGTTGGTAGATTTTCAGATACATTTTTTATATATATTTTTCATAGGTGTAAGAACCAAATTAGTTAATGTTTAATTAATAAAACGAAAAGTCCTGTTTTCATTAAACGCATTGTACATATTCTAACTTATAAGCCAGCTTAGTCGTTAATTGTTGAATTGATCATTCTAATTGATAAAGAATAATCAAACGGTATATAGTTCATTAGTTAGTAAGCCTCAACTAATTGTTTCTAACAGCAGCTCGGTGATTACTTAATACCCTAAAGTATCTTTTAATAATCTATAAATTAATTGATGCCTCGTTGTAGCACGACAGTCTAACTTTGAACCAACTAGGATTATACAGTAAATAACCGACCTATATTCAGTTCTAAAGATATGTAATAACGTTGTTCACATTCTGTAAAGATAACGAACATTTTTTTAATACAACACATAACATATAACACGCCGGCATGAAAAATGAATTTGTCAATTTGGTTTCGTAACTCTTGGATGTGGAAAAAAACATCAAAGTAAATGATTTATCAAATGCAAGCGCAAAATCCGATCTGTACCTTTCATATGAATAATTCACATAAGATACAATTTATAGAACATACATTTATATAGAATTTCACACAAACAAAATTTATACACTAAAACGGAGTAGCAATTGAATTTAAATTTTACTTTGTATTAACAAATTTTAATAAACCCGACATTCAATTTAAGAAAAATACTTTCTCACAACTTTAATTAGTAATTTTTAATTTACAGTTATAAAAATATCTTTCGTTTTTCTTAATTACCTTATTTATTTAAAATTAATATTTATGAATCGGCTTAAAGTTAAGATTTTTTCGATCCTGTTATTTTCTTAGGATAATGTGTTTTAATCATGAGGCAATATAAAAAATTCAATTACGAAGATGTTAATCTATATTTTTATCTACACCAACGTTTATGAATCCAGAAATAAAGTTGGTAAACACTCTTAACGCTAATAAAATACTAAATTTCTAAACCGTTACAGTTTTTCTCGAAATTTTATTACGATATAATACTTAAAGTATCAAAATAAAACTTTGTATAGAATTTAACGTAGTTATTATTAGAGTTTTTTATTTGCCAGACAGTAATATTGTTTTATTATTAATAGCAAAAATTTATGACAA
Source organism: Abscondita cerata (assembly GCA_030710515.1). Classification (NCBI taxonomy): domain Eukaryota; kingdom Metazoa; phylum Arthropoda; class Insecta; order Coleoptera; family Lampyridae; genus Abscondita; species Abscondita cerata. Next base: position 161,527 of record JALBCR010000622.1, read on the forward strand.
TAAGAGGTTTATTTGTTCTAGACGAATTTCTCAGTATTCCATTCATAACTAAAATATTTTTGTAAAATAGTTGAAGAAAATTTTTTGAAATTAATTTGCTTTTTTTAGTAAATATAAAGTTTTTCTTAAGCAAATTAAAAAAACTAAAAATAGTAGGTATATGAGTTTGACGTTTCACACGTCAAAAAAAAATTGTTCCTAAAGCAGAGCTACTTGTAAATTGTTCCACTGTGCCTCAAATATCAATACCTTTTATTGCGGCCGTACGTGAAATAAATTCTACGAGAATAGGATTGTATTTCACGCACCGGTATAAAAATTAAATTTGGCACATTTTTATTGATATACAGGGTGTTTCTAAATTGATGCGAAATATTCAACAGGGTAATTTTTCAGCAAAAATTAAGGGGAGACTTTCATATAAAATTTTGTTCAAAACCACTTTCCCTCTAAGTTACAGCCCTTTAAAGTTAGGGGGAAAACAGTTTTAATTTAATATGTCCACTATGGAAGAAGTTAGAAAAATGAAATTTGGCAGATAATTGATGCTAATAAAGTGACATTTTTGGCGGTTTTTGTAACCCTGCAAAATTTATACAAAGAGGTGAAAAAATTAACTCTTATAATATTTTGCTTCAGAACTTTTAATGCGTCTACATTTTACTACTTAGAAATTTTATTTAAAAGACGGATTCAAACTTTTTCATGTCTTCGCTATTTCTCGTAAAGTTCTTAGTTTGATCACAAAAAAAAATAAAACATTACTCATTCCCTTTTCGCATACATTCAGAGGGGTCAAAAATGATGTCATAATGACAAATATTTGTGTAGGTTTATTGTCCTAGTTTTCTTCGTGACATTTTTTAAACTTTCGAGAACTGAAATCAATTACATAAATAAAATGGCAAACTATACAAACGCAGAAATGGCAGATATGCATTTCGTAGGCTTTACGCTGAATTATATCCACAACGAACATTACCCCATCATAGTTTATTCGCGCGTATTCATCAACGTCTTCGAGAAGAAGGAAACTTTTCAAGAAGTACTGTCGATTGCGGACGTCCTCGAGAGGTAAGAACTGTAGCACTAGAAGAGGCTGTTCTTAATTTAATAGAAGAATCGCCTGAAACAAGTACGAGAAAAATTTCCCAACAGTTAAATGTGAGTAATTCCACAATATTTAAAATTTTGAAAGAACAAATGTTATATTCCTACCATATCCAACGAGTTCAAGCGCTCTTACCTAGAGATTTTCTACCTTGTTTAATTTTTTGTCAATGGATGCTTCAAATGATCATACAAGTTCCGCAATTCCTATATCGTATTTTGTTTACTGATGAGGCCAACTTTTCCCGAGAATCTATCCGAAATTTCCATAATAATCACATATGGGTCAAAGAAAACCCACACGAAATTGTTGAATCTAATTTTCAACACCAACATTTATTAAATGTGTGGCTTGGTGTCATTGATGATTATTTAATTGAACCATATTTTCTACCAATAAGATTAATTGGAAACGAATACAGCCATTTCCTCAAAGAAGTGTTGCCTACTCTTCTTGAAGATGTTCCTCTACAAATTAGGCAAAAACTATGGTTCATGCATGATGGCGCTCCTGTCCATTTTAGTTTTATGGCTCGCCGGTTCTTAGACGAAGTGTATGCAAATCGTTGATAGGGCGAGGAGGCCCTCAGAACTGGCTTGCCCGATCTCCAGAATTGAATTCGTTGGATTTTTACATTTGGGGTTTTCTTAAAACGCTTGTTTATTTAACTCCTGTTGAAGATATCAATGATTTAAGGAATCGTGTCATCGGATCATGTGAGACTATTAGAAATACCCCCGGATTATTTCAAAGAATACGGAATTCAACGAGACGAAGAGTAGAAGCGTGCGTTTTATCTGAGGGGCGTCAATTTCACATTTATTGTTAATTTTGTTATTAATATTTTGTTACCATTGTTAATTAGTTTGTTTTTGTTGTTCGTTAATAGTAATTATGATTCAATTTATTATTCTGATATTTCATAATTTACAACATTTTTTGACTAAATAAAATTGCCATTATTTAGTTCTGCAGACTGTTTTAAGTACTTACGAAACTCTCCAAGAAACCAGGACAATACAACTGTTTATCATTATGTCATCATTTGACACCGGTCTACTTCATTTTTTAAACAAACAATAACCCCTCTGAATGTATGTGAAAAAGGAATGAGTAATGTTTTATTTTTGTGATCAAACTAAGAATTTTACAAGAAATAGCAAAGACATGAAAAAGTTGCAGTTTGAATCCGTCTTTTTAAATAAAATTTTTAAGTAGGAAAATGTAGACGCATTAAAAGTTCTGAGGCAAAATATTATAAGGGTTAATTTTTTCACCCCTTTGTATAAATTTTGCAGGGTTACAAAAACCGCCAAAAATGTCACTTTATTAGCATCAATTCTCTGCCAAATTTCATTCTTCTGACTTCTTCCATAGCGGACATATTAAATAAAATATGTTTTTTTTCCACTAACTTTAAGGAGCTGTAACTTGGAGGAAAGTGGTTTTGAACAAAACTTTATATGAAAGTCCCCCCTTAATTTTTGCTGAAAAATTACCCTGTTGAATATTTCGCATCAATTTAGAAACACCCGTATAAAGTAAACAGTTACGTACATGAGTAGAAAAACAGTATATTTTATTATTTTTTTTGCAAGAAAGAAATTTGTTGACAAGCGATAGCGAGTGATCAATCTCTTGAACGAAAAGAACGAATAGTAAATAGGAAATAAAAGTAAAATAATAAAAACAAAGAATATTAAAATAACAAATTAAATTCGTTTTCAAATATGTTGGGACATTTTACAGTTGAGGTTAATGTAAACGAAAGTGACACAAGTTAGAAGTATTACAAAGTTTTTTCTATTTTGGTGCAACAATTTAAAAGTGAAAAGTGTATGACAACCACTACAAAGACCCTACTTTCATGATCAATAGGTAACTATTTTTTATCTTTCTTTGCCACAGTTTTCAACGGGCCCAACTTACGAAATTTATATAATTTTCCTTTTATATTAGCATTTGATACATTTCATATGTGGTACACTTGACCTCCCTGTAAATTGAGATTTTGAAAAACGGGGCACCTTTCTTGTCAGCAATTCCGTTAAACCATTGTAAACAATTGCTATTTTATTTCTGACTTTTATTATTTTTGAAAATAGCTGTCGGGGGCCTTTAGCTCTGTCAAATAGTGTACATATCTGTATAGAATTAAAACGGCTTTCCATGAGGTAGTCAACCATCATGCCATTTTTGATTCCTTGTATTTGGGTTGCTTGAATGTCTCAAAAAGACTTTCCGAGCATTTTTTTGAAGTGCAATCCGAAAGTCCCAAAAACGTCTGTAACACCCTGTGTGATAAATCGAGAATATAATTTTAACATAAAATTTTATTTGTTATTTTTGGTATCTTTTCGTTAGACAGTTTCAAACTATTCTAATGTCTATTTTAGAAAAGTCTGTTGTACAGAAACCTATGAATTTTGTTGTATAACCAAATCCTAATTATAATTAAAAAAATTATTTAAATTTATTGGTAACAGCTGTTATTTTTCATACCACATTAAACAATAGTGTTCCTGGTTTAAAATTAATTTTAAACAGTAATGCTAAACTACTATATATTTAGTAAAATCTACAAAAATCTTTATTTGTTTTCCTCATTTAGGAATTTGTTGCTCTTTCTCTTTATAATTGTCATTATTCTACATCTTTTATAGCCATTTTGATCACATTTTTTTCTCTGTTGATTCTTGTCCTTGTTCAAGTTTTGTATGAATGTGTTAATGGCAAAAGAAGTTAACCAGACATTTGAATTAAAAACGTATAATAAATAGGGATTGCACCGTAGCTGAGCGGGAAGGGAGTGGCTTGCTCGATAATTTTGTGAAATGAAAATAACAAAGTAAATGATTGTCAAACCGTCAATAAAAATTCAAGGTCATTACGTAAAACAGCTTCCAACCCTAGTTCGAACGAAAGCCGTCTGGGAGAGTACTTTTGTAAACTGAAATCTAATTGAACACGTGATCGCTAATTTTTTTGTGTAACACTTAACTAATTAATTAAAAATTTACTAGTATTTTAAATCATTCTTAATTTCGATAATATTCACATATTTATTGAAATGAACTAAATAAATACCTGATGGACCTAGCTGGGTATCAGCAAGGTTGCAGCTACGGAAGTCGTGAGGCAACGGTAGTGTATTTTAAAGACGATGCAGCAATCGAACATAAAAAAAAAAAAAAAATAAAGGTCGAATGTTGCCAGCAATAATTCTTTTTTGATAAATGACCATAAACTGGTCAGTCGTTACGATAAGATACTTTTATCTTATCCTTTTTAGTTTAATAGTTTTTGATGAATAATTAGTATAAATAACTACGATGTGTGAGTGAAAGCGTGAGTTATAATCATCACAAACAGATCGTTGTTTCATAGCAATGTACGGAATGATAATACTCTATCTTGTTTTGTTTTAAACAAATGTAAGAATCAATTAAAAATTTAACAACGTGCATTAGTATTAAACAAAATAAGTTTCCAAACGCATCGGAAATCGGCACAGCACCACACGTAAGAATCAGCTAAATAACAACCCTTAATCTTAATCAAGATGTTCTTCTAAAGTACTTTCAGGAATTGTCTGGTACATAATAAAACTTCTCATTATTTTACTCCATGTTCAAGTCTTTAAGTATCAATAATGGGTGTATCGAAAGTTTCATAAAACTGCAAGCATTCCTGAAACGTAAATCTGAGAACTACACACCTACAAAAGAACATTTACCCCAAATCAATAAATTTGGGGCTATGAAAAGTCATTGCCACATTTTTAAATTACCGGATAGCGGATTATCACGGCTATTGTCTGGTGTTCGTCCAGCATTACTGTTGAAACACGTGTCGACGACATCACTGTTTTTAAAGGGGCAGGTTTTGGTGAAATGTTCTATTCCTTAATCTGCTCCATGAGAAATCTCGCCAAAAGTACCAAACAAACACAGATATTCATGGATTAGAGTTTTAACAAATTTACAAACAAGTACTAGCAGCACCGCAGACGTTTCTAGTTCCATTAATCAACAACGAAGTACTAGTACTACCACATACATACAACCTACAAGAAATAAAACAATAACTTTACACAATTCTAAACCTTCAATTGCGTTTACAAATTGCTCACATTTTACTATTAATGTTGTTAATAACGATTGTTCTTAGATAATTAGATAAATAATGTGAATGTTAAATGTTTTTGTAATTGTTTATTGGTTTTAATAAAATTATGTTTAACAGAAAATGTTATGGTGGTAGAAAAAGCATAGTATTCAACTCGTGGTAAAGGCCAAAAACCACTAATTAAGTAATATACTATTAATAGAACGTAAGTTATTTGCAAATTAGAAAATATTTATAAAAATAGAGTGTCGAATATTAATTACTAATTGTGCATTTCATTTAAATCTTCTATGTGTATTTTATAATTAATCGCATTCTATTTAATTTTTGTTTTCATAAAATATTATCATTTTAAAGTTAGATGCGAATTTTAATATTTTTGATTTTTTTTAATTGTGCTTGGTGGGAATCTGTTACAGTAGTTTCCGCATTTTTGTTTTTCAATTCTAAAAAATAATATACTCTCCCTGTACGTAATCTTATTAATCTAACTAACGCAATATAATTAATGTCATTCTTCAAAAGAATTTCCGTTGTGCTCGTGAACAACAGTGATAAAACTCCCGGTAATCCTTCTAATGCTTTCAACATCTTGGACTTTGTAAAAGGACTGTTTGTCACATGTTTTGTTTTAATTTATATGTAGTTAGTTAATTTCTTCTTTAGCAATATGTTGTCATGACATAAAAGTATGTTTTTTTTTGTTTTTATAACAGATCTGAGTGTATTATTCTTTTCTTGCTTTACTGGATTGTATAACAAATAATTTTAACCGGTAAGTTACGGTTTCTACCTTCATCTTTTAAACCTCCCTTAAAAAAGTTAGTACCTCATTCAAAACCATTAGAAATTTGTATCTCATTATTTTTATTAATAAATCTTTTTTAACTTTTTTCAAATTAGCAACATATTCCAAACAACACAAAATTTGCTGATTGCAAACACAAACTTAGAACAGAGTCTTCTTCAACTTAAATATTTATTTATAGTTAGTGCTTATAAAAAGAATGTAGAAAGAAGAAGTTTTAGAAATTCTTCTGTAAAATGGCAGCGATACACCAGGCTGGTTTTTCAAACCTGGATCGCACGTTAGTGCTAGTAAGTGAAGCAAACTAATGCGTTTGTCTTCGTGTTAACAAATCTAGCTATATTTTCAGTCTAATAAACAAGTAAGAAAGTTAATAAGCTGGTATCTGAATAATAATAATATAAGAATAATAATTCATTTATTATTCAACAGAAAAAAATTCCATTTTAAAGAACAAAATTAAAAATATGTTTAAATATGTAAATATGGTAAAATACACGTAATTGCAAAAAAAAAATAAAAAAGAAAAAGAATTAAAATACTTGAGAGTAATAATAATAATAATTAATAATAATAGTTATAATAAATTTAATAAGTATGTACACCATTAACAATAAGAGCTAAATTCTCTAACTAAATCTTGAATTGTACAAACATTGATGTCACAATTAACACAAAAATTATTAAATAATCTACACATTAAAGAAATCGGTACTCTTAACAACAAATTAGATTTTGGCGTATTAATGTAAAATGTTAAGGGAGAACGAGACGAGAAGGTACAGCAAAATTCACTGACGTTAACAAGCATGGACTACTAATCTTATTATGGGAACTATTGTATAAAAAATATAATATAATTTGTGCACTACACATTCGTCTAGATTCAAAAGAGGAAGTTTTAAACCGATTCAGAAAATGGTTTTGGGGTTAGGTGGATAAGCTCTATCAAGCCTAAACCCGACGTACTTAAGAAATTTCCTGTGAACGCTTTCAATGTTGTCAACATGTTCAAGTTCTAGGCAAGAGATGAAGATGTACTTGTTGGAAGATGTTGATCTAATTTATATGCTAGAACTCTTAGAAATTTCTTCTGAATATTTTCAATTCTATTAATATGACAAATATAATGTGGCGACCAAACGGGGGAACAGTATTCTAATGAGGGGCGAATTAGAGTTGTAAATAAATATTTGAGGACATGTGGACTTTGAAAGTTTTTAGTGAAACAAAAATAAAGCCCAACTGTCGATTACATCTTTTATTAATGTATCAATGTGCACAGTAAAATCTAATTTGGAATCAAAATATATACCCCAAGATCTTTGATTGTATTTACACGAGAGAGACGTTTTCCTTGAATAAAATAATCATGTAATATAGGAGCATGTATTCTATAGTAGGTAAGAATGTTACATTTTTAATATTAAGTTCTATACGATTTTCAGTACACCAGTTCTCTATGTAATTAATAAATAACTGAAGATTTTGAGAATCTGCAACTGAAGATATCTTGACAAATAACTTGATATCATCTGCAAAAAGTAAATGTCTAACAGAGGTTTGGAGTTTATTATTTAATGAATTTATGTTTAAAGAAGGTCATTTATAAATATAAGAAAAAGGAATGGTCCTAGATAGAGATCCTTGAGGTACTCCTGATGTGACATAAATAGGTTTGGAAAAATTGTACTAAACTTTTACATTTTGTATACGGTTTGAGAAATAACTTTTACACCAATCTAGTAATGCACCACAAATGCCATAACATTTAAGCTTAGCTATAAGATGATTATGACTAACCTTATCAAAAGCTTTTGCAAAATCTAAATATAATGTATCTACTTGACCCAAATCATCAAAGGAATTTAAAATGTAATCTTGAAAACTAGCAAATTGCTTAAAGTGCTTCTGCCTGAAGTAAAACCATGTTGATCAAAAGCTAATTACCTGCTTAAATTGAGGTCTAATAACATCTAGCACTAAAGTTCAAACGTTTTAGCAATGGAAGATTGGATGGTGATGGGACGGTAATTTTTATGTCACTACCATATGATAAAGACTTATTGAATATTATATAAAAAGGAAAAGAGAAGAAGTAGCACACTGTTTCAAAAACTTGGGTGGAAGACCATCCAGACCTGGTCCTTTTTACATCTAAGGAAGCATTTTTTTGTTATTGATTCAACAGATATTAAGATATTGCCAAGACACAAGTTTGTTTCCATATTATAATGTACATTAGTATTTGTCAAAGGATTAAAAACATTACTAAAGTGATCTGCAAACAAATTAGAGATTCAGATGGAGAATTTGCTTCATTTTCATTTAAGAACATTTTATCGGGAAAGTAGGATTTATCTTTGCGGTACGCATTTACATGATTCCAAAAATGTTTGATATTACATATAATAGAATTTTCCACATTTTTTATATGTAATTTGTAGTCACGTCTTGATATTGAATTACATTTAGCTCTAAGAATCGAAAAATAGTTATAGTCATCGTCCGACAAGGATATTTTATATCTTAAATGTGCTAATTTTTTTTAGTTACAAGTTTTTTAGCTCATTGCTGAACCAAACGGGATAATTGTGATTTATCTTGATAAATTTTATAGGAACAATTAAATCTAAGATATAATTTAAAATGCTTATAAATAATTTATAAGCTTCATTGACACTAAAACTACGTAAGATACACCAATTTGTAGAAGCTAAATAATAATTTAACAACCCATAGTCACAATTATCAAAGTCTCTTATCGCAATTAGTGAGTCAGAATTTTGATTTAGATGTAGATACTATTATTATTGATTACTACTTTTAGTGATGGATGGTAGTCTTCAGATTTTAGTAGGGGCTCAGACTCTTCTACTTGAATGTCATTTATCGATGAGAAAATTAAATCCAACATATCTTGATTTACATTTGTAACTGTATTAATTTGAAAGAGACCGTTTGAAGTATATGAATCTAGAAGTACTTTCGCAGCACCGAAAGTTTATCAACCTCCATGGGACAACACCAATTTAATTTTGGAATATTGTAGTCACCAAATATAAAAATTTCTCTGTAACATTTTTGGCAAATAGTATAGTTTCAAGAGATGTACAGTGTTTTTATATTTTCGATGTTTGAAGCAGGAGGTATGTATGCCTCCAAAAGAATGTTGCCATGAGAAAAATTTACAGAGATAAACACTTGTTCGACTGATTTTTCTTGAAATATTATCTGGGTACTTTTTAAACTTTTATGCACTAATATCATAACACCTCCGCCACAAATTTTATTACTAGTATCTACAACGATAAATTTTGTATTGTGGAAGTCCAAGTTCAGATATTTTGATGTGTTCATTTAAATTTGTCTCAGTTAATATAAGTATGTCATAATCAGAACAAGATACAGAAAGAAAAGATTTTTAGTTTAGATTTTAACCAACGCACATTTTGATAATAAATAAGAAGAGGAGTTTGCCTGCCAGTTATTAGTTTTTTTTCAGAGGTACTATTTTGGAATACCATTTATATACTTTATAGTCAGATCTTTTTCTCCAGCTGTGTTTCTTTTGCTAAGCGTTTGTTTAAGTTTTCTTAAGAATTCTCTTTCCATTGGAGTTTTGTCTTTAGATACTGAAATGGCCATATTAATTGCTGAATTTCGCTTAGCAGTTGATTCACAACGAAGTAAATCAAGACAATCAATTTCGTTTTAAGCCTTATCTTTAAAGGTCTTGGCTTCAAGGAATCTGCAATTCTTCCAAGTCTAAATGGTTTCAGGTTCTCTGCTGAAATATGGAGCAACTTTATCAATAAGTTCTTTTACTGCTTTTCATCATGATTTTTGGAATTGTCAGAAGATTCCTCCGGCATACCATAAACAATTACATTTTTTATCTACGTCTCCGATCGTACATTTCTTCCATAACAGATTCAATTGTCGATGGGTTCTCACTATATCTAGACTTATTCTTAAGTTTTTCTTTTCTTTCTTTAATTCAATTATGACTGATTTCAAGTCCGCAATGATAGACATCAAATCTTGTGTCGATGTCCGTTTATCGAAACATTTCTCGCAAAGAAAACACTCGCTTTTTTCAGACAGAATAGTAGTTTTTCAGATCGGCTATGATTTGTACAGTCAGCATGCATAGCATTTTGCAATTTTACAAATTATAGGCTTATCAGACACCTCAATATCATTTTCGAACATTGAACAAACATCAATATTTATGATTGGCATTTTGAAAATCAATAAAAATATGTTTTAGATAATTGCACGACGAAACAATAAATGTTATTAACGTTTTATTTGTGTTTAAATATTGTTATTCGCAAAAGAAAAGATTTTATTTGCGAATAATGTATTTAAGAGTAAAATATACGTACAGATAGAGTGTGACCTGCGGTCACCTATTTTGATAGCTCGAGTTAACAGACAACACACACTTTTCACTTTTATTAAATCAACAACTTTTTACTTGATAGAATAAATACACAATTAATGAAACACTTTATGATTTGATTTACACACGTCTACGTCTTATGATTTCGTATGCGTACTGATTTTCATGTTCATTTTCATACTGATATTGTTTATAATTAGTAAAATGATTATTATTTGTTAATCAGCAGTTGAAGAACAAACCAAGAAATTTACAATAGTACTGAAAATATTGACAATGCTAACGACGACATTAAATGATATGATTCATCGCAACAAGTCCACCACAACAACTGCAACAACAGAACCACTTGCAAAACCGTCAACATCAAATGGCAACCGAAAGTACCAGAGACACTAATCAAAAATATTCGCAGGCAATATTGGTCAAGAAAATTAGGCCAATCATGAATGATTTAAGTAGAGATCAAGACCATACAATAACATTACAACAAAATAAAAACGATATTTTTGGAGCATTTGTAGCTTAGCCAATTTAAAATGCTATCATCTTTCAGGCTTGGAATGAAATCAGTGCTACATTATATTGTCGTAGAATGTTGGATTTTAATTATACTAATACAACATTTTTATAACAAAAACCTAGTCGCGACTCGTCAGACACATCAACCCATTAACAGCAAGAATTCTTGAAAGCTTTCAATTTTATTGTCACAGCATTCAAAAACGCATAATTATTCTCAAATGTAGTGGAAGTGGTAAAACAATTTTTTTTGTAATTTTAGACTCAATTGATCTCGTTTGATTATAAGTATTAAAAAATCTTAATTTTTAATAAGTAAAATATAAACCAACTTTAAGAGTTCTTTTTTCAATATGTTTTGTAGATTTTGACCCAAACTTTTGGTACAAATTTGCTCTTAAAACTCGATAGAACTGACTAATGCCGGACGAAAAAAATCTAAATTATATTCCAGTTTTATCAGGCGTCATTTTCAAAATACTAGTGTACTCACCTTGGTATTCATTACAAAGTTTTTCTAAAAGTAAAGCAGATGATCCACGTACATTCTTTTTTAAAATTTATAGTCTAGCCCATAAAATAGATCTTCTAGTAATTCTTCTGATGCAAATTGACATATTTTTTGAGGCAACCGTTTCAGTGATACTATGTTTTTTTACGAGTTCATTTCATTTTACTTTACGATCATGTTGTTACCGTGACATTTTGTAAGCTAAGATAGTTAATAGAACAGTATCCATCTTACTAGTTTTCTATTCTGGCTTAAGAAACTGGCTTTGTGTATTCTGGCCATTACCGTCTAATATGAACGGGATGCACGAGGCTAGTTGTTTAAACCGGAATAGTAAGCTAGTACTACAAGTTAACAAGCTAGTGTCTATTTTCTTATATACAAAACTAGCTTTACTTCTAGTTAGTAAGTTAGAAAACTAGTGCCTGAAATCAGCATAGTTTAATAGACTGTTGTTCTATATTTCTGAAGTAGTGTCCTGGAGCTTTATATGGACGGCGAAGCTAGTATCCGTATGGCTAGTGTGCAACGCATATTTTTCTGATTAAAAATACATACTGCTGTGATTGTGTTTAATAAGATTAATACTTTATTACAAATAATACTTTATTACATTTTTATTTTATAATTAACATCAGGATTTTGTTTTCATTACCAAATTCCAAAACAAACTTTAATATAATAAAAAAATAAGACGTACACATTTTTCTTTTTGATTAAATTTCAATGAATTATAAATGACCCAATATCCACGTTTTAACAGCAACCTAAACAAAATATTTCGGCTACAATCTTTTTCTGTGTTAAACATTTTCTATTACATATTTAATGCACCAAACCTATTTACATTTACCGATGACGTAATTGCTGCAACCTTCTGCAAACTTTGAACGGTGATTTCTATAATCTAGGTTCTTTGTTTGTTATTAACTTTGGTGTTTACTTTGATACTTTTCATATTGATTTTCCATTAGTGTTTTATTCATTATTTACTTCGTGATGCACTTTATTTATTATTGTCAATTCGTTTTGATTCCATTAAATTTCTATTATGCGCGAGGTTACTGCAATGCACTGGCTGTTCAAACACGCATTCTATTTTTTTAAAAGCTTAACGACAATTTAAATACATTAAATGTTTAATTCCAACTTTTGTTCACTGCTCAAAACCGTCCCTTCGCTTCGGTTTAACACGTACACCTTATATCGATTTCTACAATACACAAATATATCCTAATACTACACAATACATATAGTTACAAAATCATGTATGAACACGACCTTGCGATCTCTCCAATACGTATGTTTTAAAAAGTAAAGTAGATAATCCACGTTAATTTCTTCTTAAAATACATGGTCGTGTCAATATTCGTTTTTCTAATCCATCTTCTAGTAATTCGTCTAATGCAAATTGAGTAGTAACTGTTTCAGTCGTGTTATATTTTTTACGAATTTATTTTATTTTACCAATGCTGTTGCCGTTACTGCAATGGTACTGGCTGGTTTAAAATTATCTAGCATCATGTAAACAGCACTAGCATGTTGACTTAAAAACTAACCTCGTGTATCCCGGGCATTAAAGGGTCGCTTACGTCCACTTAATATAAATTAACGTATGTAACGTTAAGAATTAGTAAAAGTTTTTATTTAACATCGTCCAGTTATTAACACTTGCATTTACATTCAAGTTTATATACAGAAAATTACTACTTAATTCAAACACAAATTGAATTATATAAGTAATAATAAAAAAATGTTATTAGATTTTTCATTTTGTTTTAAAACGTCAATATACGCAAGCTCGTATTTGATAAAATATTTATAAAATGAAATTATGTCCAAACTTCAGAATTAATAATAGTGTTACAAATCACCTTTAAAAACATTTACTTTATGGGTGTACATATCAATGTACTTTCATATCGTAAAATCTTCAGCAGATGTCAGGTGCTTTCCGAGGTTTTATAAATGTTCGGTTGCCTTTTAAGACATTTGTTGTCGCGACGTTGTAAATTTAACAATGATTAATGTATTGTATGGGGACCGGAAAAATATTTTAGAAAAACGAACCTAAAAAATTGACTAAACCGCAGATAACTTTGTATGTAATATAAATGATACTAGGCTAGGTTTTGAGTGAAGAAAAAATCAATGATGTCTCTTAGGATGTATTAAATTTTAACGTTATAGTGACAACATATTTAATGTTTGGTTTAATTATGGTACACTTTATTGGGAATCCTGATAAATATTTTAAGACTAATTAATTGTTGCTTTGATCACTTGCGATTACGTTGATTTACACCAGCACGTCATTTTAATTAAACTTTGGCTCTAATTTATGATAATATTTAACATTTTATTTATAACTTCTATTCGTGTATACCTCGCATCGTTAACAAATTTAATTTGAGATCAATCATGAATTGGAAATTCAATTTTTTTCTAAAATCTAAAAATATGTTGTTTAAAATAATGTTAAAAATTTGAGGAAACAGAATGCATTGAAAACAACACGAAACACCGTGTACACATTAATCACCTATAAAGTTAAATAGAGTTAAAGTAAAGTAGATAAACTTTTTGGTTTGAACATTTTATTGACAAATTCTAAAACAAGAGTAAATCGAAAAAAATTGTTTCATATTTAACTTATTTTATACACACATAAACAATAGATGTTTGTAATTATGTTACATAATGTAACTACTCTCCTAGACGATTTCATCATCAGCGATGATTTCTTTGCAGCACGCATCGGCAATATTTCTTGGGATCATTGACAGAATTTTCATTGATTCATCTGTTCGTTTATTTACTAGAACAGGCTTTTGAGTCTTAATTTAAGAATCATTTTTAATACTTTAACTCAAAAATGTAGGAAGTTTGTCTTCTTCGTATTATTTATTTATGAAAGTGAACAGGCAGTACTTTATTCAACTAGTAATAATGATTTTGTATTAACACGTTGACTGCCGGTGACTCAACTGCTGAGTCAAGACGGTATCCCACCATAGGCCGATGACTCAACTATTGGGTCATGTGCAATGTTGTGTTAAATTAATTAGTACTGCTTCGGCATCTGTAAGGGTAACTTTATATTACGGTGGCCTTTACTACTGTACAAATAGCTATTTCTGCTATATTGGTTTTGTGTTTCTGTTAATAATTTTATTGAAATGAACGGTCAGACTCAGGGCCATCTAGGCCTAAAAAGAAAGTATACCGATTATGAAAAACATCGACCATTGAAACAATCTGAAATAGAAAAACTTTTGTATTGTTCTGGCAGTGATGAAGATCCATTTGTCGAAAGTGAAAGTGAATACGACCCTGACGAATCAGTTCAAGCACAGAAGAGGAGGGAATGCTTGTGTCACCCATTTCAACAATATTTTCCCTGGACTTAAAGTTCAATTACCTTCTGATGACCCTATCGATTTTTTTAATTTGTTTGTTACCGATAACTTTCTAGAAAATATAGTTATTGAAACCAATAGATATGCGGAAGAATTGTTCTTAAGCCAACAAACGAAAGAAAAATCAAGGATAACTGATTGGAAACCTTTAACAGCTACAACATTGAAAATTTTCTTAGGTTTGTGGCTTCATATGGGCAATATACAAATCAACCGATTGCAAGATTATTGGAAAACCGACGAATTGTACAACCTCTCCTGTTTTAGTAACTATATGAGTCGCAATCGCTTTTTATCAATTTTGAGATGTTTCCATTTTCCGAAAACCGTGAAGGAGCTGACCGAGATCGGTTGTCTAAGATTAGATGGCTTCAAGATTTTTCAACAAAAGAATTGACGAGATTTACTACCCAAATAAAGAACTTTCTTTAGACGAGTCAATGGTGCTCTGGAGAGGTAGATTGATTTTCCGTCAGTATATCAAAAATAAAAAGCACAAGTTTGGGGTAAAACTGTATGTTTTATCCGAACCCAATGGTCTTGCGTTAAAAATCAGGATATATACCGGAGTCGAAAAGGATATGCAAGGTGAATTAGGACATGCAGGAAATGTTGTGTTATGCCTCGCACAAAATTATTTACTAAACGGACATTCGTTATACATGGACAACTATTACAACAGTTTATCTCTATGCAAAGAGTTGCTGTTGAAGAAGACCTATGTTACGGGAACCCTAAGGACGAATAGGAGAGGAAATCCGTCTGCAGTTACCACCAAAAACTTAAAAAGGTGACGTTGTGTCAAAATATTGTAGTGGGGTAGGAGTAGGAAAGTGGCGTGACAAAAGGGAAGTTCTGTTCATTTCCACCGAGTTTGATGGAGAGTTAACAATGACACATAATAAACGAGGAGAAGAAAAAGAAAAACCGAAGGCTATTGTTATGTACAATAAAAATATGTCCGGAGTAGATAGGCAAGATCAAATGCTTGCTTATACGAGTAGAGAAAAACAATTAGGTGGTACAAAAAGCTGGCTATTCATATTATATCTATTATGCTTCTGAATAGTTATCATCTTTATAGCAAATACTCAACTAAGCAAAAGCTTAGTTATTACGATTACCGGCATAACATTATAAAAATCTTTTGTCGGAAGCGAAGAAAATCCAGCTGGACATTTGAAGGGCAAACAACCTAAAATCCAGGTTGAACATACACCTGAAAAATATCAGCTAGACGATAAAGGGCGCCAAATGAGAAAACGATGCAGAGTGTGTTATGGAAAAAAATTCGAAAAATACCCCATTTTTGTCAAGCATGTCCCGACCAACCAGGACTTTGTCTTGGTAACTGTTTTAAAACTTACCATGTAAATAAATAAGTAGTATTTTAGTTTGTTTAGGTTTTTTTATATTTTGTAAGTTGCTAAGTTTTGTTTCATAATGTTTGACAAAATTTGAAAACGCAAATGTTGAGTCATCGGCATGCCGTAAAGAAAATAGTCGCAGGGGCCGGTGACTCAACCCTTGAGTCACGGTCCTTTTAGACCTAAACATTTATTAAAATTAGTTAATAATAATATAAGAAACAGTAAGAAATAATAATTACTTAAAAAATAAAAAAAGTTCCGGCCATTCGGGGATCTTAAAATTTGACCGGCAGTCAACGTGTTAATGTCGGATTTATTATTCATGTATTGGTTATTTAAATATATGTCTCGACGGCAGTTAAAGTGTAATTTATTAAGTACCTATTAGAAAGTCACATAAATGTTGTATACAACTGTTATTATTAAAACGAACATGAAAACAATACATAATTTAATAAGTATTCACTTGAAGGTCAATTTTACATAACAATTCTTTGTTGAAAGCCGGGCAAAGTGATGTACAAAATCAAAGTGTCAAAAAATTTGACTGTGCGCCATCAAGTGACCTATACATTAACAACGCTATACATTTTTTGACAATAAAATAATTACATCGATATTGAACACAATCACTAATTAAATGCCTTTTTTTGTGTGTTCTTGTTTCTCGAATACTATGAAGATATATTTTTTAAAAAATTTAATGCATGGTCTATTATAAAAGTAATGCAAATATTCTGGAAAAAATAGATTTATTGATGATATTAGTATAAATGTTTAAAATTCTTCAAAAATACCACCCCCCACCCCCTAATTAAACATACTTTTGAAAACGGTTTTGCCAGCCCTGAAAGGCGTCATAAAACTCATCGATGAAAATGCCTCTTAGGAACGATGTAACATGGTTTTGGATATTTCCCGCAAACTTCCAAAGTTTTTTGCTTTCAGCTTTCTTTGTAGTCGAAGCAACAAAAAAAAGTGACATGGACCCAAGTCCGGATTGTAAGGAAGCTGGAGTACCATTGGGCGGGCGACCCGGCGTTTCAATCTGTTAAGCACCTGCAGGTAAACGGCTGAGGTGGTAGTTTTCCTTGAGGTAAAATTGACAATTTCACGGACGCCAAAAAAATTATTATCGTTTTGATGCGAGACTTGCCCATTCCCTGCTTCTTAAGGCGTGGGGATTGTTTAATGTTCCACTGCTGGCACTGCATTTTTGTTTGTGGGTCGTACTCGAGCATCGAGCTAAGGAAGTTCAGCCCATTTACAATCAAATCCAAAATTCTTGACAGCGTAAAACTCAAAGTTCTTTCTGGTCTTTTGTCAACACTTTTGGTGTAAGTTTGCGCAGATTTTGCGCCTTTGCTGATTCTTGGTAATTATTTCATGTAACGGAAATGTGGACATGTTTAGGGTGTCTGCAATTTGCTGGATACTTAAACGACGGTCAAAACTTTGCGCACACGATTCATATTTTGGTTGGATTTGACCATCGCTAGGCGTCCAGAACGGAGTTTGTGGGTTATCTCCTCGCGGCTTTCCTTGAACGCCTTGAACTATCTTTTCGGACTGTCATTGAAATTCAGTGGCATTTGAAGGCATTTTAAAGAATCTGAAAGGTTTCAGTTACTTTTCAAAGCCACATACAATTCCGATAAACACACTTTACGCGGAGACACATATTTTCCACTAAAATTTTTTTTTAAAGAAAATTGGCAAGATGATTAATTTTTTATTTTAATTTTTATTTAATAAAAAATTTTTTTTTTTTTTTTTAAATTTTTTTTAATTTTTTTTTTTATAATTTTTTTTTTTTTAAATTTTTAAATTTTTTTTTTAAATTTTATTTTTTTTTTTTTTTTGTTTAAAATTTTTTTTTTTTTTTTTTTTTTTTTTTTTTTTTTTATTTTTTTTTTTTTTTTATTAGTTTTTTTTTTTTTTTTTTTTTTTTTTTTTTTTTTTTTGTTGTTGTTTTGTGTGGGTGTGGTTTTAATTATTTTTTAAACATAATGAACAAAAGATTTTTTTTTAAATAATTTAGTATTGATTTAGTCAAAATTTGAAAAATAAGTAACAACTGAATAAAGATCACAAGACGTGATAATCGACGTCTACAGGCAAATTTTTTGGAAGGTGACAGAGACCATACAGGTGTGATATCCGGCTTTTAAAAGATCTCGATTTTTTAATGAAAACTAGAAGAAAAGTAATTGTAATCTAAAGATAAACATGTTTGTAATGATTGACCATGTACTAAATGATGTCCTAACAAGAGCTCTGGATTTAAATTTGCCGCCGTTTTGTTAATACGAGTTATACGGTAATTTTTTGACAACAACAAACAACGTTTAAAATGGTAAAAGTTTTGCGAAAACGGTTCGCCAATTACATCGCGATAATACGTCAAATTAAGTGACAGTGAGGCGTTTAATTAAAAAATTTGAGATCAAATGGATCAGAATACCATTATTCGGCGAACTTTGATTTACTTTTTTCGTTGAATCAGTATGTCACAGTAAAGCAAAAAAAAATTTCCTGGAGTCTGACCGACCGTCCGTCCATGTATAAACACGATATTTAGAGAAACCAGTCCGATTTTTATGAAAGTTGATCGGAAGATGCTAGATAGATTAGTATAGATTTTGACCATAATCGGTCGATAAGTTTTATTGAAACATTTTTTCTAAGACACAATTTTTCAAGCAAAACTTATGTCTAAAAACGTGTTCAAGGACGCGATCGTAAAGCTTGGTTTTGAAAAGACGAGTAAAAGAACCTATACAACGGTTTAACCCTGTTTAGAGTGTTGTGCTTTGCTAAGCAGTTAAATATATCTAACGTTTTTGGCTTCATTGTTTTCTTCCTAAATTTTAAGAGCAACGGTAAATTACGTAACATTTTAGAAAACAGTTATTCGCATTTTTTTAATCAAAATTTTGTAATATGTTTTGAAAATATGATTTTGTTTTTTAAAAATGATTAAATAAAATGATAATTTAATGTATTTTTTCTACTTCCACCTTTAAAACACAAATTATCCTACATGTTGACACTACGCTAAGCAATCTTTTAATTACACATTGACAAAATGTGGCTTTGTGTTTTAGTCCCGATACAAAGTTGGCAATAACAGATTTTTTCTACTACTAGCTGTGAAGTGGACAATTATTGCGTCTCCTAGCCAACTGAGAAGTTGAATTTCTCTATTAGTGGTTAATAATTTTTTCTATTGTTGACCTAGGTTAATAATGGACAATTTCAAATTTTTTGAGAATCTAAGAATAGTTGTTTAACAAAAACGTGTGAAACATAATTTTGTATATCCAGGTGATTATCTTTAACTTATTTGCTGCTTAAAATTACCTAACACGATAAAATTATTTGAATAAAAAAATGCCATTAGTTTAAAATTTGCGCCCCCATCCCATAACCGCAAATACATAACCTGAATTTATTTATTTATTAAATATGATGGTAGAATCAGTTTTCAGGTTTCCCAAAGGAGATTTAACTAGGCGAGTTAAGTTACATCAAGAATTTTAAGTAAATTACAAACATTTTGTTGTAGGTATTTTGAATGGTTAACAGAATCTGGAAGGTCCAATCTGTTGCATAAAAACAAAAAACTCGACTCTAAAAACTTAACGAGTATGTGGTGAACACTTGCCATTCCTAAATGAATTACAAGTGTCAATTTCTGAAACCCAATATTCAAATGATGCAAGTTATATTGGCGAAGCAATAAATGCCCGTTAACATCTCTAGCTATACCAAAACTACTCAAGCTTGCAGCTCAAATACTCTTAGGTAAAGAAAATTACGGAGGAACATTCTTAAATTGCAACGTGAAAAGGAAGCATTTCAATTGAAGTTAACATCTCCCAACAATTACTTCCCGAAAGCAGAGCACAAATTGTGACAGCCCAAGTGGGCTTAAAAAATAAACCACTAAGAAGCAGGAGATAAATAGAGGAATACAAACAATTTTCACTGAAATTATATTTTACGCGCCCCAAAGTATTAATTTTAAAGTAGGTTTTAAATTTTTTGCCAGCTTAAACGGCTACGTGATCATGGTTAGAGTTATATATAAAAAGTTAAACAACCCTTGTGCTACATCTTTACAAATACGATATGTAAAGGTGACAAATTGAAGTCGATAGTATTAGATTGCATAGAAAAGCTACAATTACAATACGGTGCGAATGTTAGGGCAGTAGTAAAATTTTCTAAGCCTAATTAAAAGAATATATGTATCACCTGAAAAACCAAACCTTCTAGTAAACGATAAGAAAATCTATTATTTCTACGATGTCTGCTATTTATTGAAGTCAGTTGCAAAATAACTTGATTAAATACGATATAATCTTTAATAACAAAAAATCATCTTGGAAAGACATTAAAAATTTCTACATGTCAGATAAATCTAAACCGCTGCGATTGGCTCCTAAATCAACTAATTTACATATCACTCCGAATAATTTTGAGAAAATGAAGGTGAAATATCAATGTATGTAGCTTTTTAATGCTTTTTGATTTATTTGCATTCCTGTGCTACTTGATTTTTACAAGAAAAATGTTTATTTTTATTTTTCGCTTAAATTTGGCTAGTAGTAGAAAAAAATAGTATATACACCATGGTTGTGAAGTCCATTATTGCCTACGCACCTTATTATATAAATAAATAAACTGGTGCTAAGGCAATAATGACAACTTCACAACCTTGGCAATAATATACTATTAGTAACGGGCTGAACTTGGTTTTAAATTAATTCTCTCACTTGTAAGTTATGTATGTTGGTTTTAATTGTCAAAATGTTTCTAATGTCACTGTCAATCTATAATTACCTCGGTATTTTGAATTCTTATTGTGATTGTTAAGCCGAAGTAAGGTAATTTATAAATTTTAGTATTTTTGTGTTGGTCGTAGAAAAATATAGTATGCCATCGGTTTTATAAATATCTCTAGACGCTCGTGTCTAATTTGCTGTTTATAAACTTGTTGCATAATATACAAAGTCAAACGTGTGACACCTACTGTAATTAGGTCTGTACATAAGAAATTAAGTAACTAATGTATAACATAATACAATGTTCTAAAAACTCAATTTCTAGACGTTTTTAGACACATACAAAAAAAGGTGTTATCAACATCCGTTGGTACCAACCATTTTCAATTTACAAAAAAAATTTTGTCAAAAGGTGAATGTTTCTAATTTTTTGTGAAAATAGACCAGAAAATTATCTTTATCTACGTCTAACCTATACTCAGACCTATAATTTCTAAATAATTGTGTGTGAAAAGCTACTTTAAATAAATTGTGCGTAAAAAAAATAAAATCTAGTGTAAAAATGCAATGTAACTTAAATGAAACTTTTATTATTAAACGATTTTTATGATAACAACGCCTGGCAACCAAGCGATATACAATCAAAATAAAAAATGAAAGCGCATGCGTTCCTCTGTTGTAGAAACTGATTCTATTTGCAAAAATGAGTTCTGTCTGTTTGATAAAATATTGTATGAGGCATTTATGCACTCATTTGCGGTTCGTGGAAGTTTTATGCACCTCACTTGCTTTTCCTGTTTTAAAATCTCCCACTCGTGCATTAAAGCCGTACTTGACACACTGGTATCATAAATAACACACTGGTATCAGAATAGTTATTTATGATGCCAGTGTGTGAAGTAAACTTTTATATACGAGTTGCGGAGTTTAAAACACGATAAAAGTAGCATTGACACCCAATTATTTAGTAATGCGCTGATGATAGGTTAGATGTAGGTAAATAACTATTTTGCGTTTATTTAAAAGGTACAAAAAAACGACTATCAAAACAGGTTTTACCTAACCTAACATATCAAAAAACAGTTTTTATGGAAATACGTTGGATTATACCGGCTGATTAAGTTTTGTGTTCTCTGTTTTTTCTCAAAAAATAATACAACTATCTATTTTTTTCTGTTGTATGGAGAAACAATGCCTCACAAGGATCTATTAAAATATATACAGAGTGTCATTTTGAACAAAAAAGTATACAATCGTAACTTTGGCATTGGTCAATATAATTATGACTTATAGAACTAATCCAATGTGGCCTAACACGCCATTTACAAATATATATGGTTTACAGTTTTTTTTAATAAAAAATCATAAAAAGCCGCAAACACCAAACTAACCACCCGTATAGTTTACAATTCTTAAAAATAGAACTGAAACATCTCAATTTCTAGTATAGTTAATGTAACAGATACATCGAAACACTTTTACTTCTAATTATAAAGGCAGTATTTTGTATTAAATTATTATTTGACAAAATTTTATTTTATGGTTGTCGAACAACAATGTTTGATGAAAGTTAATTATCACATGATACTTTACAAAAATAAAAATCAACCGAAATTATATGTTTTGTTTAATTGCATTATGTCACTAAAACTATATTTTTTTGTTTCAGGTAAGTTTTGTTCTCCTTTCCACTGAAAATCTCTAAGGTAAGAAAGAATTATAAATTGCCTAAGCTATTAAATTCAATAACTAAGATTTAAGAAAAATTTCTCTAAGGTCCACACAGCTAGAATAAACTTTTCTCGCATTTTCTTTCCACATCTGTCGATTTTCTCAGACTTGTATATTATAAACGCAAATAATAATGTAATCCAGTCCAGCTTTTGAATAATCTCAAGGATTTCGTCTTAATTTAATTTTGAAAGTATTTTTTGCAATTTATTGTTGAGTATCAAGTATGGTTGGAAATATGTATTTGTATGCCTTTCAAATATGTTATCGTATACAAAATGCTTCAAAAAGACTAATATATTTGTCTAACTACAGTTTAGCGTGACTAACCTTGTTAAGGCTTAAAAGTACAATAAAAACTCATACGACAGCATTGTAGTTTTAATAGACATTTTTTTGTAACAGATTAAAAATGCAAGTACAATAACACGTTTTGTAGCTATAAAAACTATTCATGATAATTTCGAATGCGTTTTTAATCGCGTGTTGTGCATGTAATTTTAAGTTGTATTATTAAAATGTAATGAAAACATGCGAGAGATCTAGTAGTACGTCTTTTAAACAAAATTAAGCATAACGTTGACAGTTTTACTATAAATCATATTTTTAGTTCGAATTAAACAATTAAAGAAATACGTTATCGTTCATGACTATTCAATTTGGGGCTAACAATTAATCTATTCAAGTAAACATGCAGCGTTTTTATTAGAAAGCAATAAATTTTACTAATACAATGGAAATTTCTGTACTATGTACCGGGTGACCCAATAAGACTGTTCCTCGGCCATATCTCGTGAACCGTTCCTCGTATGACTTTGGTGTAAAAAATATTAGGTAAATCGGCCATGAAGAATCGCAGAAAAATATTTTCAAGTTTTAAAAATGTCCACCAGATGGCGTAACTGCCATCTTAAATTTTTAAATTGCATTTTCTATAAATTTCACATAATAAACAAAAAAAATTTTTCACCTTTGTAAAGAGAACCAGATTATCTATCATTTTCGTAAAAACAAAAGTTTAGTTATTCCAAAAACAAAGATGGCGGGGGGTGTTTAATTGTTTTTGCAATAACCTGCTTTAACTTCTTAACGGTTTGACCGATTTTAACAAATTTGGTATCGTTGAAAAGAGCATTAGGGAATGAGAAGAAGTTTTAGTTAAGAAAAAGAAAAAAAAAAAAAAAAAAAAAAGAAAAAGAAAAAAAAAAAAAAAAAAGAGGGAAGAAAAAAAAAAAAGGGGAAAAAGAAAAAAAAGGAAGGAAAGAAAAAAGAGGAAAGGGAAGAAAAGAAAAAAGGAAGAAAAAAAAGAAAAAGAAGGGAAAAAAAAAAAGAGAAAAAAAAAAAAAAAAAAGGAAAGGAGGAGGAAAAAAAAAAAAAAAAAAAAAAAAAAAGAAGAAAAAAAAGGAAAAAAAGAAGAAAAAAAGGAAAAAAAAGGAAAAAAAAAAAAAAAAAAAAAAAAAAAAGAAGAAAAAAGGAAAAAAAAAAAAAGAAAAAAGGAGAGGAGAGGAAAAGGAGAAGAAGGGAAAAAAAAGAGGGAGGAAGAAAGAGAAGGGAAAGAAAGGGAAAAAAAAAAAAAAAGGGAAAAAGGGGAAAAAAGGGAAAGAAGGAGAAAGAAAAGAAAAAAGAAAAAAAAAAAGAAAAAAAAGGGAAGAAAAAAAAGAAAGGGGGGGGGGAAAAAAGGAGAGAGAAAAGGGGGGGAGGGAAAAAGGGAAAAAAGGGGGAGGGAGGAGGAAGAAAGGGAGAGAAAAGGGAAAAGGGGGGGGGGGAAGGAGGAAAAAGAGGGGAAGAGGAGGAAGGAAGAGGAGAGGGAAAGAAGAGGGAGAAAAAAAAGGAAGAAGGAGAAAGGGGGAGGAGAGAGAGGGGAGGAAGGGGAGGAGGGGGGAGGGGGAAAGGAAGAGGAAGAGGGAGAGAGGGAGGGAAGAGAAAGAAGAAGGGAAGGGAGGAGAAGGGAGAGAAGAAGGGAGGGGAAGGAGGAAGGAAGAAAAGAAAAAAAGGGGGGGAAAAAAAAAGAAGAGAGAAAGAAGAAGAAAAGAAAGGAGGGAGGGAGAAAAAAGAAAGAGAAAAGAAAAGAAGATAGGGAAAAAAAGAGAAAAAGAAAAAAAAAGGGAGGAAAAAAGAAAAAGAGGAAAAAAAAGGGAGGAAAAAAAAAAAAAGAAAAAAAAAAAGGGAAAAAAAAAAAAAAAAAAAAAAAAAAAAAAAAAAAGAAAAAAAAAAAGGGGATGAAAAAAAAAAAAAAAAAAAGGAAAAAAAAATAAAAAAAAAAAAAAAAAAAGAAAAGAAAAAAAAAAAACCTCATAAAAAACTTGCCTTTTATTATATCAAATTGAGATTTGATACATTATTAGACAATACTTGAAAGTAAGTTGTTATGATAAAAACTCCTATTTATGTGAAAAGATTACGGTGCTATGATTTTTAACTTTGTTACATTTTAAACCTCTATAACTTTAAAAATTTAAATTGCACGCCCTGTATATTATTATTCAATCGTATTCAGCACTTCATTTTACTACTTTTTTTATAATACATATGCTATACCAAAAATTTGACACTCTATTTATTATTATAGGAGTAATCAAGCTATCCCGTCTTAAAAACTCACTGTATATAGGGTTATTGATAGTCGATAGTAGGTTAGACGTTTATGAAAAACGGGGCATAGGAGTAATCTGAAAACCTACATCGATTTTTGAGAAAATAATTATTTTCTTTTAAAATATAATTCCACCAAAATTTAAATTTAGCTGCTATTTGAACCCATATAAGGCTGAAATTTTAGATGCAACTACTTAAATAAGTTTATTTTATCTTATACAAGCCGGTTTAAAATTATTGATTTTTACGTGACTTTATTTTTTCAAGTGTATATCACTTGAAATTATGATGGACAATTGAAATGCCTTCAAGTTAATATAGCATAGTAGTATAGCTAACTCGTCAACTAATCCCAATAATTATTAAAAATCACAGTGTCTTTACATAATTAGCATTAGTTATCCATGGAACGCTATGTAATTTGACAATTGGTCAATTATTCACTGTGTTTGACAGACGTCGATGTTTTGAGATTGTGATTTACTACTTAATACTTATTTAAAAACAAATTACAATGGAGCGAAATAATTGTTCGCATGAAGTTTTGATGAATCTATTTATTCTTCATGAACAATGTGACAAAATTGTAGCAAGAACATGTAGGAAATTCATCAAAACTTCATGCGAGTAATTATTTCGCTCCATCGACTATCAAATGTCCTGCACGTCACCTCCCATCTTCTGTAGCTCAGTTAGGATTTCTATATTTTGCAGACGTTCCTTAAACTTTGAAAAGTATTTCGAAACAATGTTTTAGATTATACAGGGTGCCTCAACTAAGTGTAACGCCATGATGGTTTTTCTATTTAAATTACATGCTATATATTTTTGCTTAATTAGACTTCTTTTAAGATTGCCTACATATTCTCAAAGTTTTATTAAAATTGTTTCAATGAAATCGGCAAAAAAATTAAAACGAAAATCAATCGGTTTTTCATAGTGGTTTAAAAATTTATTAATAAAATTATACGACACACTCATTAAATAAAGTCTAGTAGTATTAACCAAGTCTCATTGATCTAAATTATACAAAGTGATAAAAAACTAGTATCAAACTTCTTAAACTGTAAAGAAATGTATCTTTCTTATTTAAAATTGCAACCCTTACTAATTTTTATGTTATTGTATGGGAAATTATAAAACAAAATTTTTTCTAATTACAACATTTTACAAGTTAGTCACTATTTTATCCACTGTTGCAATAGTAATTTGAAATTAATAAAAATCAAACAAGTTATTAACATGACAATGTTTTGTAATCACAATTATTGCAATAGTCTGAATGATACCCACTAGAATTGATGTTCGATATGTTTTCCGTTCTCTTCTATGCATAAACGAAGACAAGTATGAA
The DNA here is from genome assembly GCA_030710515.1 of Abscondita cerata. Taxonomy (NCBI): domain Eukaryota; kingdom Metazoa; phylum Arthropoda; class Insecta; order Coleoptera; family Lampyridae; genus Abscondita; species Abscondita cerata. Next base: position 188,274 of record JALBCR010000622.1, read on the forward strand.
ATGATTTAGACACTCTTCTTAATAGGTTGGGTGTAATGTTTTAAAATGCGTTCCAGAATCTTTCTTATATATTTTCTCATGTGGTGGGAGGTTTTTGCTAAATGATTTCCTTAACGTAGCTCCACAAAAAAATCTAATTTAGTTAAATCGGGTGATCAAGGAGGCTAAGCCTCCTCTTCCAATCCACCGATTTGGGAAGGTTGTGTTGAGGTGGTTCATCACTTCTAATGAATAGTGTGCTGGGGCTCCATCGTGCTGCAGCCACATTCCATCTCTCGCTGGTATTGGTAAACTCTGACATAAATTTGGCAATTGATTTTTAAAAATATCCAGATGCATTAGTTCAATTGTAACGGTTGCAGTTCACAAATAAACAAATAGCTAAAATTTAAGGTGACGGCTCTAGCGATGCAACCTAGAACAGAAGGAACACAAAAATATTGGGCACGAAGTGGAGTACTAAATGCTTAGAGGATCCCGAATTTATAAACGTTAATACAGCAGTGTCTGACTACAGTCGGTGAGGTGGTTAAGGTCCCTAAGAGAGCAAAAAGAAATAACTGATGAATAACGTGACGCCACCTACTGGGTAACGGAGAGAAATAAAACCGATCAGTAGGAATTCAACTGGTTTTACTTAAAATCTAACACGCTACAACAAAATGCCAAGTTAAGAGAGAGAAAGAGAGACAACAGACCAATAAATTTAACTCATACAATGTAAAATATTAGGATTATTTAGTAATAACAACAAAGTTTGTCGCATCGTACTTGCGTGCGTTAGCAATGACTAAATTCTTGTCGTACGCGATCAAATTTAAAATAATTCAGTTAAGTTTCTCGTTTATTACAGTCGTTACGGATAGCGTACCAATTTAAGATTGGCATGGTGAATACAAAACTGGATGTACACTCGTCACGTAGAACGCGGTGGCTTAAAACTACTAGTACATGTTTTAAATATAGGATGTAGCTTCCGCTAAACCAAAAGGCCTTTTGATTCGCGAATTCCTCGAAACTCTGAAGGAGTTCGTGCCGACAACACTAGCGTGAGAGTATGGAAGCTACCCCGAATCACAGATGGTCTTAAAATACTAAAGATAACTACTACTACAGATATGACCGCTTGATGTCGCGTGTACTTCGGTTTCGACCGCATGCAAAATATGAATTGTTTCTTAAAACGATAACTTATCTGGTTATGGTTGTACGTAAAGTTGATAACAAAGTCCTTGCTAACGCTACAGCTACTTGAAGATCGGAAGGAGTTCGCTGGGATATGATAAAAGACCCATTGCGTGCAAATACCCTAGACCGCAGGAGGTGTTTCGGTCAGGTGTCCCCGAGATCGGCCACAGTAGAAATGCAGGCCAGTTTTGTGTTACAACCGAAAAGAGTAATAGCTCGTTTCAGCGTCCCCAGGAATTTATCCAGACATACAATAGAGAAAAGAAGTTGAGGTTCCGACACGTGCTAAATTATATGTCGTAATTAGCAATTAATAAAAACCGCTAAATCCACAAAAATAATAGTAAAGAGACCTACTTACGGCGTAAATAGTCGTTATCCATTTCCACACTCAATTCTTGTGAAATTATCGAAGCCATATAGCAGTTTTATATTAAATTTTAGCTTCGTACAGCAACAAAGAACGTTTTACAAGATGTCGGCCATCCGCTTTGATTCGGAAACCGCAAATTACAGTTCACCAATCGGAAAATTCGGTTCAAAGCGCGGTAAATTTGAAGATATTGCACCGTAACACAATGTCTGTTGACAAACTGAGGACCAATAATATGTTAACCCCACACATTAATTGACCACCTGTGTTGCCGATCAACTTGAGGAAAAACCCTTGGATTGTAGTCTGAGTAATAATACAGGTTATAGCCATCTCAAAAAAGTCAGTATTTATTGTCATTAAGTTTTTTTGAAACAATTTAAATAATAATTAATAAAATGAAGCTATCACTTAACTAATGTCAAAATACTTTTTTGTCACTTAAATAACTGCCATGTTCACAGATCGTATTTCAAAGGCACCTTCGATTTTTATTAATTTTAAATTAGTGTTGCAGTAGTTGATAGAATAAGTTTTTGGTGAATAACACGTAAAATGTTAGAATTTCCATAAGGTTGTTCGTAGAAATTATTTATAAATTACCATACAATAACATAAAAATTAGTAAGGGTTGTAATTTAAAATAAGAAAGATAAAGTGCTTTACACTTTAAGAAGTTTAACTGTATAATTTAGTTTAATGAGACTTAGTTAAATGTACTAGACTTTATTTAATAAGTATGTTGTAAGATTTTATTAACTAGATTCTAATTGCGTTTTCTATTAATTTTCAAACCACTACGAAAAATTGGTTTATTTTCGTTTTTATTCTTTTTGTCGATTTTAGGGAACCAATTTCAATAAAATTTTGAGCATATGCAGGCGATCTAAAAACGTCTAAATAAGTAAATATATACAGGGCGTTCCAACGAAAACTTGACCCCTCCTGTAAGTCAGAAATGGACGTGTGATCAAAAATTTCAAAGAACACGTCAATTTTTATTTCTAGGGGACTAATTCTGATATGAAAATTATACCCAAAACTTCACCCCTTGCAGTCAGCAACTACCCCCATATTTTTTTCAATGGCATCATTTAATAGGTTTTTTATCCCTCTATTACCTAATTTTTTTCAAAATTGGTTCATTCGTTATTGAGAAATTAAATGTTGAACGTTTTATTTAAGAAAAACAGAAAATTCGCTGTCAGTTATTTTATTGAGGAAATTAACAAAAATTGTGTCAATGGAAACAAACACAACGGATAAATTGTTCAAAATGAACTTCACTTACTTCCATACAATAATACAGTCTACTTTTGAAAGTGTTCCTTACATTATTCAAGATGTCCGGAGTTAGTTTTTTCTGCACTGGTAGTTTTTGTTGAAGCTAGTTATCGCAGAACAAAAAGTAGATAGTTGGCCATTGTCACACTAACACGAATTAATTATTCATTCATCGTTGTTTATTGTGTTCCAACATGGTTTATTCTACTGAAGAAAGAATAGAAATTGTCGCAACCTATTATCAAAATGATGAATGTGCTAAAGCTGCTGTAAGGATTTATAATACGAATCATCCAGACCACAACGTAAGCCATCAATACGTTAAACAGTTAATACATAAATTTCAAACTTTAGGTTCTGTTCACAACAGAAAACATGAAGTATTCCGTCCTGTCAGAAATGAGGGAGTTGAAGTTGCAGTTTTAGGACATGTACAAATGGATAATCGACAATCTATCAGACAACTAGCTAGAGCGTCTGGTGTATCAGCTACTAGTTTTTTCGGATTTTTAAAAGCCTACAAATTCCACCTTTTCCAAATAATGCTAGTTCAGGAATTGAACGAAGATGATCCTGAACGTCGACTCCAGTTTTGTGAGAAGTTCAGAGAGAAATTGATCAATAACCCAAACCTATTATACAATACATGTTTTTTCAGACGAAAGTACTTTCATGTTGAATGGTGAAGTAAATAGACATAATTGTCGTTACTGGAGCGATGTGAATCCTCATTTGGCCATGAAAACACATTCACAAACTCCAAAAAATTGAATGTTGGGGCCGGCATTCTTGGTAATCATATTGTTGGATCATTCTTCATTGACGGTAATATCAATGGAAACACATACTTAAATCTATTAGAAGAATGTGTAGATCCTATGATTACACAAATTTTAGAAAATGATGACAATTTGTTAGAAAATGAAATAACATTCAAGCAGGATGGTGCACCCCCACATTTCGATGTTCGGGTAAGACAGTTTTTGACAAACGTTTTCCAATGCGTTGGATCGGCAGAAGGGGTCCAGTAGAGTGGCTAGCACCAATGGACTTCTTTCTGTGGGGACACCTGAAGTCGAAAGTTTACTCTTCTAAGCCTACAAATCTAGAAGAGCTGCGACAGAGAATTGTTTGGGAATGCCGATTGCTGACTCCGGACATCTTGAATAACGCTTTCAAAAGTAGACTGTATTATTGTATAAAAGTAAGTGAAGGTCATTTTAAACAATTTATCCGTTGATTTTGTTTCCATTGATATTATTTTTGTTGAGTTCCTCAATAAAATAAACGACAGCGAATTTTCTGTTTTTCTTAAATAAATTGTTCAACATTTAATTTCTCAATAACGAATAAACCAATTTTAAAAAATTACAGAGGTAATAGAGGGACAACATACCTTTCAAATGATGTATCACTCGACCCCATGCCATTGAAAAAATATGGGGGGCAATTGCTGACCGCAAGGGGTGAAGTTTCGGGTATAATTTTTATATCAGAATTAGTCCCCTAGAAGTAAAAATTGACGTGTTCTTTAAAAATTTTGATCACACGTCCGTTTCTGACTTACAGAGGGGGTCAAGTTTTTGTTGGAACGCCCTGTATTAATATATATAGTATGTAATTAAAAAAAATACCATCATAGCGTTACACTTTGTTGAGACACCCTGTATAATCAAAAATGTTTTCCACAAATACATTCAAAAGTACGGAAATGTCTGCAAAATATAAAATGTTACCTTAATTATTAACTGAGCTACAGAAGATGGGTAGTGAGGTGCAAGACCCTGTATACCTAAAATAATAATGAAATAAATTGAGAAGAAATAATAATTAAGTTAGCTTTCATATATCGTGAGAGGCATAAGTAACGAATAAATTAATTTTTGGCATTATTTTTCCTTTTTGTTAAAATAACCGAAACACTTTTTTTGTTGTTAATACAACATTTTTTAACGTGATTATTTTAACTCTGCCGTGAACTCCTTCGTAGGGATAGCATTCTTCTCAATTTTTGTAGTCGGAAGGGGTGGCTTATGCTACTTCGATTAAAAGGAAATTTAATTGTTTATTTGATGGTCCGGTACTTCAATAAATAAATTAATTAATAAGCCTTGAAATTTAAAAAATATGGTAAGAAAAAAAATCGCAGCAGACGGTATTGACTGATACGACAAAATTAAAATTGTTTTATTCACGAGTGTAATAAACAATAGTTATTGTCAGCACTCCCAATTAAAAAAAATTGAAGAAGGTTGCTACCTCTGAGAAGGAGTTCACGGCAGAGTTAAAATAGTTACTTAAAAAATTTGATATTAAAAACAAAAATTGACGTGTTTTGGCAATTTTCATAAAAATGAATAATAACGTCAAAAATTAATTTATTTGTTACTTAAACCACTCACTTAATAACCAAAATATTTCTTGAATTTTATCAATTTAAAATACCTTGGTTGTTAACAAAAGATTAATTTAGAATTATCCTTGTTGGAGGCCACTAACGATTAACTTTATTACATTGATTGAATAATTAACATGTTTCGATTCTTTAAAATTAAGGTCATCTTCAGAAAACTAATAATAATAATATTTGCATAAGTAATTGAACAAATTGTTCTTAAAATACATTTAAGCATAGTTATGATAATGGATTCTATTAATAATAATATAATTTTATTATTCTATTATTAACAACATCCTCCAACATGAAGGAATTTTTTCAAAGACTTAAGGTCGGTTGATATTGGGAAGCCGCCTGAAGTACAAACTTTTAACCTTTACGATTTTACTTCTTTTATTTTTTTATACTTTTTCTCCTGTTTTTCAATAGTTCAATATGGTATGTAGTTAAACTTCGAAAGAAATATTGTAATAGAATTTATTTTGTTTCTTAAACACCTTGATGAAGTCGATCATTATGTCGAGGTCACTACTTTTTGTGTTAAGTGGCGTTAAAGCTAGACTGAAAAAAATCAAACTTAGTTTTACTATTTAGATGTAAATAAGTTTGTTATTCAGTTTAGACGTTTTTAATTTTTATATTTTTTTATTTTTATAATTTTCAGCGTCACATCTATATCAATATAGGTGATTGTGGTCTGTCTGTCTTTTTGTTACTTATGGTTGCCCAAACGGAGCATCCCCCAAGGTTGAAAATAAATTACGCGAACAAAATTTTACTGGGACCTCTCTGAGGGAAAATACAAGGTAGGCCTTCATGGGCCTGCGTAACCCGGGCAAGGCTGAGTATCAATGCAAAAATGTGTTAATCATTTTAGGATAACTGTGACATTTGTCATGTATTTTAGGTTAACCATTACATGCTTGAAAAAAAACACTAAAGGACGACACTAAAATATCACGTGACGAGTGGAACTACAAGGATAAGCTTACATGGGCCTTCGTAAATCGGGCAACGCCAGGTATTATATTTGGTATAAAATATTGTAAACACTTTTAGAAAATTTGAATGATATTTGCTTTTCTTTTTAAATTGATGAAATTTGCGCCTCAATTATTTCTTTTAAAGGAAAGTACGATTGTGATTTCTGGCTCTTTAATTTGTTGGTGTCTGCATAATTTTTCAATTTGCTAGAAAATAAAAAGTTATTAAATTAATAGACTTATTTCATATTAGTATTGGTTTGTTAAAGTATTGTTGTTACCCGAAAATATTGCCTCTGTTGCATACTTGCTCAATGTCCGCAATGACAGATTTAGATTTGATGTTGTCGCTCGCAATCCCTGTAACAAAAATTGTCCTAATGTAATTATCTGGTGTTGTATTGATGGTTGATCAAATGTTTACTATTGAATGATTGTGCGTTGAGTTTTGCTCATTGTTTTTCTCGTAGACTTTGGTTTTAGATCTGGTTTCGAATTCTTATGAGGCCCCGTTATCTACTGACGACAAATGAAAAAAAAAACGCTTGGTAATAAATTTATTTATATATTATAACACAACGGTAGATGAACTTTTATTTTTTTTGCATAACCGACTAAGTGCCTTAACTGTTACATACGATATTACATTATTTACATAGTACAGGTACAATGCGATTGTAATGTTATAACTGACTTATGCCAGATTGTAATGCCGATGCAACGTTATGTTTTTTTTTTTATGTCAATAGCAAAAATTGTGTTACAATCTATAATTTGGTCACAAAATTTTTATATTATTTGTAGTAGGGCAACGGGTACAGTTGTTGACCACACCCCAATCATTGACCGGTGCAGTAATTTCTTTAAATAATTAGAATATTGCTCTATTGTATTTTTGGGTTATGCTAGCAAGTTTTGGTTTTGTTGGATTAGCTGCACTGTGTAAATAGTGACAGTTTTTTCTTGGCGCTAAGAGGCAAAGTAAAACAAACAGAAAACACCAGAAACTACACCAAAAAACTTTACTCGGACACGTGTTGCAATAGCTAAGCTATCATCATCAGCGATACCGATATCGGTGCAATTTTGGTGTTTTCTGTTTGTTAAATAGACGCTGCAGTTTTCGATGTAAGTATTAACAATTACATAAGGAACTTGTTTGCTCTTAAAGCCTGTAAAATATGTAAATGCATGCTGCTACTATGTTTTTCGTTACAATATCAGAGAATAGTAATGTTATTATAAAATTAAGTGGTTTATAACCACTTAATTTTAGGTTGTTCTTTTAGGGCCGGCCAACATCTGGTTTTTATTTTTCACCCTTAAACCGTTATTGTGCAAGATGGCTAATAACTATCATTCTGTATCATTTTTTTTAATTTTTTTTCTACTTTGTATTTGCAATATCATCTGTAATTAAACTTTCTCTAAAGCATTTTACCTATATTTGTCGTTAACAAGTTGTAGATGGCGGTCAATGACTAAAATTTTTTATGGCCAATATTTGTATTTTTATAGTACTGAGCTCGTTTCTAAAGATGCAAAGTACACCAAAGAGCGGAAACAAGCAAAACGGAGATATACTGAAGAATCTCTTCAATATGCGGTCGAAACAGATTAGGTCAAAGTAAAACTGTCTACATTTATGGGATTCTATAAGCCATAATCCAGTTCCGTTTAAGTGGCAGATTTAAGGCTTCTTAACAACTGAAGAAGAAACTCTGTTAGAAAACTAGATAAATGTGTCCGTTTTCAAGGGTTTTTTCAGAAGAAAGAAAGATATCCAGGAATCAGTCAAAAATTTCTTGAAACAGTTCCTAGAAACAATCCTTTTATAGATAATTATCCCAACATTACCACTACCACGCACATCGGAAGGTATTACAGCTGCAAGTTCGACAGTATCCGAGAACGATATAAACACATAGCTTAACAACATTAAAACTTATCTGGACCAACAGATATAAACATATTTTAGAAGATCACTCTAGGATTGTAAACGGGGATGAAACCTCGTTTATGTTGCGTCCCAAAAGGTACCAAAAATGTATACTAAATAGAACATAATTCAAAGACTACTCTCACCGTCACGTTTACCTTTTCCGTGTCTGGGAAAATTACTACACCCACAATAATTTACCCATACAAGAGATCACTTTCAGAAATCGCCAAATAACTATATAAATAGTTCTATTGCATCCGCATCTTGTTGATTTAAAAATTACATTTGTTGACGGGCTGGTTACTTATTTAATTGTCAATGTGAGCGATCTTGGGATAATCTTGATAGCACTCTATTCTAATTCCACTTGAGTTCTTTAAGCTGCGAATGTTTCTGCTTTTGGACCATTTAAAGTATTTGGAGATCAGCTGTTGCTAATATCAGACGAATTCATTCAGATGAGATTGTCACCAAAAAAAAATTTGCAACCGAGTTAAAATTTCCCCTTCAACCATTGTTTCAAAGCATGCGGACTCTTCCCATGGAATTCCAATGCTGTTAATTACGCTAAGTGTTTTGGTAAGAACAATAATATGGATATTATGCAACCTGGAAATATCCTTCCGGACAATGGGATTAATAACAACAAAGCAAATATTCATCCAAATTAAATCTGATAATAAGAAATTAATCAACACAAGTTGAAGTTGCCGATCCCTAAACCATCTTGATTTTTTATGAAATTGACAACACTGTTAAAAATATTCCAATTGTTTCTCTACCTAATGAGACGACTATTCCCATGGAATTCCAATGCTGTTAATTACGCTAAATGTTTTGGTAAGAACAATAAATGGATATTATGCAACCTGGAAATATCCTTCCGGACAATGGGATTAATAACAACAAAGCAAATATTCATCCAAATTAAATCTGATAATAAGAAATTAATCAACACAAGTTGAAGTTGCCGATCCCTAAACCATCTTGATTTTTTATGAAATTGACAACACTGTTAAAAATATTCCAATTGTTTCTCTACCTAATGAGACGACTATTCAAAACGTGATTTTCACTAATGACGATATATTTTCTGAACAGAGGTTGAATAATGATAGTATAATAGCCAGTACTATTCAATCCTATTTTCTATGATACAAATTCCTATGACACAAATGAAGAAAACACAGGCGATGATAACAAAGAAGGAAAACGTTTGAACAATTTTATTACTTTTCAAAGACACCGAAAAAAAGACAAAAAAAGATTACTGAAAGAATTTCATTTATAATTGCGTCATCTAATTGGGAAAAACGAAATACTGAGAAAGAAAAAGGCTAAAGTACAAAAAAAAAACAAAATATGGCAAAACTAAAAATCTAGAAATAGAAAAAGAGAAAAAAAAGAAATCAAGAAAAATAAGAATATTGCAAAAAAAGGTGCAGGAAACTAAAAATCTTTTGAAACGAATGTAAAAACTTTGAACCTTACAATAAAGAGAGATGAATATAATGAAGATGATAATCAGTATTTGCCTTACTGTGTAGAACGACAAGTAAAAAAAATAGTTTTCTGATAATGAATTGAGCGAAAGAAAAAACAAAATCAATATAACATCAAATATATTGGTTAAAAGTGCTTTGGCTCAAACCATCAAGGGTGGAATACAGATTCATTAATACAAATATATATTCTGGCTTCGTTTGCTTAAATAACATTTCATGTAACAGATTCGTTATTAAATGCGCCACATGCCGAAGAGCCTATCATGTGAACTGCTTGCTCAAAAGTAACAACAACAAAAATAAAGATATTTTCTTGTGTTCCTCATGTGAGAAAAAAAATTATTAGTATGTACTGGTCACCTATGGAGACATAGCCAAGAACTATAATGATACGAGTTTTGCGAATAAATATTTCTTTTAGTTCTATGTGAGACAATTGAAACAACCAAAGATAAAAACGCAAGCAAGCTCATTCATTGAGCTATAGAGTTTATAAACATACGGACATAATTATAATAATGAATAAATATAAGCGTAACTTATGACGGCATTTCCTTAAGTTGAAAATAACTCTACCCGTCACCCTATGTCTAAAAGTAATGTACTGTTAGTTTTTGAAGCAGTTTGAAATGTTTGTATAGTTTTTCCATGTCGATATTTAGACCACACCTTAATGAACACGCAGCAGAATATTTCTTGAGTGATGCCTTTAAGGTTACTAATTCAGAAAATATGACCTTGCGCCAATTTAAAAGCATAACACACATTTTCTTTAAATAATCAATGTAATATGTAAATAAATAAATAATGTGAATGTTTTTAGTAGATCGAGTATGTTTGTTGTTGACATCTGAGCGGTCCTGTATTGAAGGATGGGTTTATATCGTTTCTGTATAATTGTTCAATGTAAAGTATATGCAATTAGTATAATTGCTGTAGTAGTCTAAGATACGGTGTTGTGTGTTTGTTATGCTGTATTTGTTCCGTAAATAGTCTTTTAATTTTTCAAATAACAGAAGGATAACATTGTCAAGTAGCCCTATATTGTTATGTATTTTAATTTAAAGTAGTAAAAGTATCAAGAAATACAAAAGTTTCCCCAAATTTGAAATAATAATAGAACAAAACTTTGAGATATCTACGTGTTAGCTTGATTATGTTTAAGATTTTAAACTTTTAGGTGATTTATAACGATTAAGTTAATAATAAAGTAATAGCACAGTCTCTCGCCTTCTACAATTTTATTTATTTCAATTTAGTTTTGGTTATTGTCGATTTAAAGTAATAATAGTATTTTCATTGAAGGCGTTGAATATAATGTTTCGATTTTTTAGCTGGTTTAAAATTATTTATTACTGAAATGCATGCAAACTTACTTTAATAATTAGTTGCTTAACATAAATGTGAAAGTGTGACATTAGTTTTGAGTGTATATTTGATTGCAAAATACATACCTTTCTTTATTTGAAAATTGCATGATTTTGTAACATTATGTGGTAACACATAGTATAAGTTGTTTCACTACTACATTTACATTCATATTTATGAAACTTTTCGTGTTGTGGGGGAAAAAGTTGCTTTAATAAAAATGAATAAAAATTTGTGGGAAGGAGTTAAATCATATTAACTTAAAGTGAAGAGGTAAATGCTATTTAAGAATGTGTATTACAACAATGATAACACATAAAGCTTTTAAGCTTCAGGGTTGGGACCGTGTCTAGGGTTTGGTAGAGGCACAATTTCCTGCGCTACAAGAGAATTCCGCGGTTCCAACCCCGAAGCCTGGAAGTTTATAACTACAACTGATGGTCTTCAAATGTTATACGTCCTATATGTAATTAATAAATTTATGTATTTTAACGTAATTTTGACAATAACATGTTCAAACTTTTTAAAGAAAAACAATAAGAAAAGATTTTATTAGATGTGTAGTAACTGTAGGATAATATTTTACGTTTACGACTGTATTCGTACTGAACGACCCTTTTCTTACCGACTAATATTGTGGAGTGGCCAACAAAATTGGGATACTAAAACCTTTCGAGTTTTCCCAAATGGAATCGTATATTGCTAGTCCTCCAAAACTAAATTTTCCGTCCACTCTAGATTTTCTAAATGCTTTTTTGAATCATACGTAGTCAATGTATAATTTCACTTCAAAAGTAACAAAAAATTTTTTTTTTATTTTCCAGCAAATTACATTATAATATTTTTAACGTGGGTAAAAAAAATAAATTAAAGTTTATTTATACTTAACCATCTTTATGTAACAATATACCTAAAAAAATACTTCCATATTTTTATTTTTATTTATTTAATTGTTTGATCTAATTTTAACAACTTAGTTTGGAATTGTCCGGTTAAGACATTTTACGCCGCTCTGAAATACACATTAGTTAATATTTATGTTAAGTTAATTACAATCTGAACAAGTGTTTATGAAACGTGTAGAATTATAATTAAGTAACAGCTGCATCTCATTATATGTTTACTTTTAAGTGACTAAAATTAAATATTAAATTTGGGGTAATAAAAGTTTTTCTTTCTACGAGTGCTACTAAAATTAAATTAAAGTCGTGCAATGATCGTGATAGTAATAAACTACAGCAGCTAAATAATTTGTTGTTTTGTTGGCCGTTTCATTCATAATGGAGCAGACGAAAAAGTACTCAAATCTGTACTAGTAATATATTTCATTTTTGTGTTACGTGTTAAGATATTTAAACAGAATTATCATTTACCTAAGTTTTTCAAAGTATTTGTTTTAAACGAATTTAAGTATGGGCACCATTTAACGTAAATATAAATTAAAAAAATTCAAATTCTTTTCAATTTACTGTTAAGAACAATTTCTTAAACACAAAGCGCCAAAGGTTTTCAAAAATATATACAGTCGCCCTTACAAGTAATAGACTTTTTCATGTAGTACTTGTGCAGAAGATCACAGTCTAAGGAAAGGGGAGTTTGCGATCCTTCTAAGCTTTTAATAACTTCTCTTTTGTTATATCTCTGTGTATTTTTTACCTGCACCTGCTTTGAAAATGTCTATTTGCTGTGAAACAAAAAAGTTTGTGTTACAAACTATTTATAATAATAACACTATTCTGGACTGTCTATATTTTATTTTAATAGAATAAACACAACGTTTCAATTGCTATTGAATCTGCAATCGTCTTCAGGTGAATACTAACAAACTTAAAGACTACTGTAACTTATATACTAATACAAAGTTAGTGAAGCGATCAAGTGTACAAAGTTAATGAAGGGGACGTTACCGTAAACTAAGATTAGTCAGGCGTCTAATTAAGGGTTTCCACAAACGCTGCTTCTTTAAATTTGCCTCCGACCATTTCATTTTGTGATGTTTTTTCCAGGAGTGTTGGGCAATGCCCACCTGAACAACATTAAGCCATCCATCAAAATCACCATGAAGAAAGAAAGGGAATACTCACTACCATTCTTGGACGTCCTCGCAAAAAGAAACAATGATGATATTGTGACATCAGTTTACAGAAAGCCAACTCATACCTTCTACCAATATCTGAATTACGACTCCAATCACAGTGGAACAACAAAGAACGGAATTATTAAATCTTTAGTCGACAGAGCTCACAGACTATGTAATACAGAGGTAGGACTACAAGAAGAAATCAAGAACGTCAGAAGAGACCTTAAACAAAATGGTTACCCAAAACGAGGTGGTAGAAACTGCTCTTCAACCTCTAAGAACCAACCAGCCATTACCGAAGAGCAACCCAAAACACTACACAGCATTCCATATGTCAAAGGATTATCTGACAAAATAAAACGGATAGTAAGAAATTATGACATTAACACGGTATTCAGATCATCAAAAACTATTGGTAGCATGATCTCCAAAACTAGACCAGACAACAGTCGTGACTCCAAGAATTGCATCTACGAAGTCCCATGTGAATGCGGCCAGTCATACGTAGGGGAAACTAAAAGACCCTTAGATATCAGGTTGAAGGAACATAAAACCCATACGCAGAAAGAGAGACTTTGAAATCCGGCATTGCCCAACACTCCTGGGAAAAACATCACAAAATGAAATGGTCGGAGGCAAGAATTATACACCGAGAAGAGCACTGGTACAAAAAAAAAATTAAAGAAGCAGCGTTTATCAAAAACAACAAGAATGTCTTTAGTCAACCCAGCGTAGAGATTAACAATGTGTGGAAACCCATAATTAGACGCCTGACTAATCTTAGTTTACGGTAACGTCTCCCTTCATTACCTTTGTACACTTGATCGCTTCACTAACTTTGTATTAGTATATAAGTTACAGTAGTCTTTAAGTTTGTTAGTATTCACCTGAAGACGATTGCAGATTCAATAGCAATTGAAACGTTGTGTTTATTCTATTAAAATAAAATATAGAGAATGGAAGTCCAGAATAGTGTTATTATTTCATACATAACATTATCTAAACCATTCAAATAAACTATTTATAAATCAACGCTTTGCATAAAACAATAAAAAATATTCATATGTGATTAAAGTGTATCAATAAAAAATACAATTAAAACTTTTTTGTAGTTTTTAATGCCATGATTTGAAAATCTTATTTGTAAACGAAAATTTTTGTATTTTATAAAACATCTAACAAATTTTAAAGATTTGAAGCATATGAAGTACTCGAGTCCAACTAAATTTGGTTTAATTGGTTTTTATGAAAATTGGGAAAACTATAAAAGTTGCTCTTCTTGAGTAAGCTGAAAGGTTGTTGCCATAGAATTGGCGCCAAATATTTAGCACGTAGGAAGTATTATCATGATATCGGGCTAAGAAGACGCAATTATTGCCGCGGCTGCCTGTGTCATCATGTCTAGCCACTGCACAAGAGGCCTCCAAAATATTGGTTAAGACCCTCGTTGCTTTACATTTTTGTTATTTACATTTTTTTATATCGCAACCAATATGTTTAAATAAGTTGTCAAACTTTATAAAAACTTTTGTTTTTTTTGGCATTATTGGCATTGTGTTGTTTAAATACTAATCCTTCGGTGTCGCTTTTTTTAGAATTTTTCTTATCAAATTGCTAAACAACAGATTTTATTAAACAACCCAAATTTACAAATTACAAACCTCTTGTGCAATTATATGTAAAATATTTCAAACGTTAATCGCTTTCCTTTCTTTTCCTCTTTAAAACACATCAGTAAGCTACTTTCATCAATCACTCTACGACCGTTCTTTAATTAATTTATTAACCTTCACTACTACCATTACTTTAATTAAGTTACAACTTTTATTGAATTGAACAATAGAATCCCAGCAATATTCTGTTAAATTCAAAAATTGCTGGACATCGTCCGCCGGCTTTTTGTTTCGTAAGTTTTTTTTTGCGTTTTTTTTTTATCAGCAACTTTTTATACCTTGGCTAAACAACAGATATATTAAATTTTACCTGACTAGATAACTATTAAAGATTAATTTCAAGTTTTTATTTTTCTAATACTTGCAAAAAATGCTTTTGATGTAAACCTTATATCGTTCTTATTCGTTGTTCCAATTTTCAGCAAAAATACAAACAAACTAAAAAATACAAAAACACAATTCATAACACCCATTATAGTGCAAATATATAATCTGGTGTCGGATGATCTCGCCCGAGATGAACTTGCATCAAGATGGATTCGAATAAAGTTGGACTCGCGTTGGGATGAGCTCGCTTCCACATGAGTCGCGTCTAAGTGATTTCGCGTCGAAGCGGCGGTGTCGAGATAGAGTGTCGATGACAAAAGTGGGCACGTCTAAATAAAGTGTACCGTCTATAAACATACACGGTACGACTTCCATTTAAAAACCATCCACCCAACGATCTAGTCAAAACTTCAAAACATAATGCAACATAATCAAGAGTTAACCAAAAGTAAATTTTGAGATTATAAATATCTTTATTTCTTGTGCGAAGACTGGGTTTCAGTAATGATTTGGAGCAAAATCTATTATAATTTAAGTTTCTAAGGTGCGAGCTTTTTGAATCAACTTGTGGAAGTCTTTAAAAATGCCGTAGTGTGAGTCTAAATTGATAAAGTTGCTAATGCATAAACCTCGATCAGTTTGAGGTGATTTGTATATCGACTGTTACACGGGCATCTTTTAATTGATTCAGTTTTTTTTTATAATCTTTGTAGCTCGTCTATACGATTATTTGTGTTGTATGTATTTAAATAATTGAGAATAGATTTGAAAAACACGACATGTTGCAATCTAGTAAATTTGCTACAGCTCTTGCTACTACAGCTGTGTAAGGTGCTAATGTAAACGAGTTTTATGGAAGTACTCTGAAATAAATGTATAATTGATTATATAAACATGAATGTTGGTGATTTCACACTTCTGCGACAACTGGTGCGTTTTTGTTCATTCTAAAATTTTTTTATAAGTTTAGTTTTGCTTGTTGTCCTGATATGTTATTGACAATAATTGTCTTCTTGGAGTAATTTCAGAATTTGTCAATAAAAATTAAATTACTTTTAGTCTCATTAAAGTAGAGCCCGTTTCGAATTTCTGCTAAGGCTTTAAAATTGTTTCTCGCCACCCTTGCGCGCATTAGAATCTAGTTCTTGTGTAAATGTAACTTCACCATTTTCTTACCCAATTTCTTCTCCATATGTACATAACTATAACACCAGAAAGAAAAGTTTTACATATTATCAACTCATCGACTCCTTTCTGGCCAAATTTAGTTACGACGCAGGTGTTGTCATCATTTTCTATCTAAACACACAGGCTTTAAACAAAACAAGCTATTTTTCATGTGTATACTTACCACCAAAAACATACAAATTATTAACACTATCAAATTTCAACATACATTTTAAATGGTGATGCTTACAACATATAAAAGTTTGAATTATCGGTGATGATAAGGTCAAATACTGGTGTATGCTACTATTTTTAACAATTAAGTTTGGATTGGCCCGTGTAATGTTAGTATTATTACGCCACTGGAGCGTCCAGATTAAATTAAAATAATATCTGCGTTTCTAGAACTCCGTTTGAGAACATTCAATTATCTTCTAGATTATTATCTTTCTTATATAAAAACATCATCGTAAATTTAGGAATAAGTTCGAAGTTATTAGTCGTCATGTTAAGTTGATATAAATTAACCTTGTGTAATAGTTGATGTGTTTTGATACAAGGTACGAGTAAAATAAAGAATAAGTTTAACTTTATACGCTGTGCTTTTATTAATCTTCTAACCGCGATAACGAAAGCAAAAAGATAAGATCGTAACAGTATTAAATACAAATTTTATTCAAGTTAAGCGCTCAATATACCGCTGCCTACAGTTTAGTGTTATTTTAATTACTATTAGTACATGGTGAACAATTTTTTTCGCTTGTCACGTTTCATATATCTCAAGCTTTTGAATTGGTCTAGTCATCATACTTTGTTTGACATGTTGATTTATTATTAGTGGATTTTCCAATTTGGCAATTTATTTATTTGAAGTGTGTCTGACCAGTAAAGTACGCATCATATGGGATTTTTTTAATAATAGTTTTTTAGAAATTCTACAATTTTTTAAATTGATTTTAAATTATTTTATGAATGAAGTACAATTTCAGATTTTACTGCACTAAAATAGTAAAGTATGGAAGTCCTATTTAATTTTGAATATTGATTTCAGATAGTGAAGTTTAATTTATTTATTTATTTATTCGTATGGTACATTTTAAATATTGCATTGTGATGGAAGTGTTATGTATGGTGCCCCAAAAGATTAGTATAAACTTGTATTGTGTGGTGACAAAACCGTGTGCAATAGTGAATTGGTTCGTCTTGGCAAAGCATTTGCTTCAAGGTTTAGGAAAACCACTAAAACCTAAACATGCCAAGCCTTACCCACCTTAGTATTCATATGTAATAATATTAATTAAGTGTGTAAACATTATAGAAAGTAAATAAGAACATAAAATATAACAACACAGCCATTGCATGACGACATATAAAAGACCGGTCCAAGCGCTAGTCACGACAATGAGGAAAAAAATAGTAGGTTAAAGAAATAGCAAAACAAAATAATGGAAAAACAGACAATCAAGACAAGAATACAAAATATTGTAAAACTTTAGATGTCCTTTAGATTCGTAAGCCATAATATAGCTTCAACCATTAAATTATGAATGTTTGGAAACCCTTCTTTAAACTTCGTTAATTGACAATCTTCCACAATATGTGTAACGGTCTCCTGTTTGTTTTCACAGTCAAAATTTTGATTAGAAATCGCACCCCATTTAAACAACATAAAGTTGCATTTTGAATGGCCTGTTCTTATGCGATTTACTTTTGACCAAATTTTTCTTTTTTGATCAAAGCCGGGGACTTCTATTGAGCATCAATGAGATGTTTATTGGAAACATCAACTCCAAACCATAATTTTTTCCAATCTTCAACTTCAGAAAAAAACGTAGTTAAGTAGTTTTCCAATCATATAGGACTTCGAGATTTAAGTCTTTTAGCAGGAAGGTTGTCAATGTCACTCCTAATTGGTAAGTTTTTGTTAAGTTGGAATTTATCCCATTCTCGTTTTAACGCAGCTTTTCGTCGAATGTAATGATACGCTTAATGCAATTCAAGTGGACATCTACTTTTCTTGAATGATAACTATTCAACCAGACAGGAGCACAATATTCTGCTGTAGAATAAACTAATGCCAATGCAGCTGTACGAAGTGTCTTTGCATCTGCTTCCCAAGTTGTTCCAGCTAATTTTTGAATGACATTATTTTTTGTTTGAATTTTTTGTTTTACTTTTTCTACATGATCTTTGTAAATTAAAAACGTATCTAAAGTTACCCCCAGATAAACTGGGTGAAAATTATGCTTTAACTTTGTATTATTAAAGATAACATCTACTTTTTTCTCTATTACTTAAATGACTAACAAGAAACCTCTGTCTTTTTAAGATTGGGGCATAATCGCCATTTTTGAAATAATTTTCCATAATATGTAAATCATCAGATAGTTTATTTTCAATTTCGAAAAAATCTGAATGTTAAAATAAAATTGCCATATGATCGGCGTAGACGAATTTTTGACATTGTAAAGAAGGAAGATCAGAAATATATACATTAAAAGAAGAGGTGCAAGAACCGATCCTTGTGGAAGATCATTATTTAAAAATCTAAATTTACTGTTTTTATCTCCAACAAAAACTCTAAACTTCCGATTAGACAACATATTTTCAATAAAAGAAATAATTTTGGAACAAAGAATGACATTAAACAATTTAAAAAGTAAACCTTCTTTCCACACGGTATCGTATGCAGCAGTTAAATCTAAAAATTATTATTAATTATCAGTATAGACACCGAATTCAGCAATTTTATTTAATGGTGATTAGTCATCAAATATGTAAATATGAAAGTTACATTAACAAGACACGATTTAACTATATATTTATGTTTGAACTTTGTTACTACATTAAATTAGAGAACTGCTTTCTTCCCAATTTTGCAATCATGTGAAGATTGCTGTGTAAACTACTCCAATGTAAGTTGTTGAAACATATACGTTGTAATTTCGAGTTGCATAATCCATTATGAAATGGCGTCGGGCTTCTATATGTTTTCTACATTTAGTTTAGAACTGTAATTGATTAAATTTTCAAATGTTTGAATAACATAAACAATTAAATTTGTAAAACTTCTTGAGATCATGAAATAGAAGCAGTGGTTTATGTAACCAACAACTACGATCATAGATCATTCATTTTTAAATAATTATTAGCGATAGATACTGTGAAAACTTTTAACTTTATTCAGAAATTTTTTAAAAAATAAAAATAATGTTTGATTTGTAATAGTAATTCAGTTGTCGGTCATAAAGTTTACACAGCAGCATACGCTTCAAAATTTTGAAATTTTTTGATTTAAATTTATAATTGTCACCGTAAGTCATGAAATCAATAAATGTTTCTGTGTTTTAGTAACGTAGTTTGACATTATACAAAATTACAATTTTTATGAAGAAGTTTTGGGATGAATTAACGCTATCAATATTTCATCAATTTTTAGCGTAATTTTCATTCTAATTTATACCTATTCAAGCTAATGTGTAATTAAATGGAACAACATTTTTAAATACATTAACATCTTTAACTATTTTTGTGTATTTTGCAAATTACAAAAACAACAAAGTTTCAAATCACACATAGTAACAGTAAACGCAAAAAAATACATCTCAATTTTCAATCATCCATAAATATAACTTATACATAAATTGAGAGTTTGCGGTACTTTGATAACTTGTCGTCAAACTTTGCTTAAACCAAACTTGCAGAAACTCAAGCAAAACTTTTTAGATTGTGATTGAATGTTATGTCTGGTTAAAATCGCAGTATCGGATTACTCAAAACAAAAATTTAATTATTTAATAACGAATTGGACCCTGTCTTGGTATTCATCATAAAAAATTAAATTTTAAATGCTTAATTATAAATTAAAAATATATTTTATAATATAAAACTTTATTGTTTTTTTAATGTAAAAAAGAATTTTGTAGCTTCTTTTAAATTAATTTAATTTTAAAAATCTGTATTAGTATTTTGACATTCATGAAACAAAAAAAACATAAAAAAATATAAAATGTTGTCATAAGTAAGTGTGTATATGGTAGTTTCATTTTAATTCTGACATAAACAGTTTCAATCTTCTTTTAAACTTAAAAGGTTAACTGCAGTCATTTTCATGTTAGTACACTTCTTTATTATTAAGTGAATTAAATTCTGGACACAATTAAGTAAATTTAATTTTCATCATTTACATAATCTTAATTCCGAATTAAACTTATCATTAGATTTTAGGGAACTTTACTTTTCTACACAAAGTAACTTACGGTTCATCATTATGTTCACATAAAACTAAAACACCCTAAATTCTAGTGATAAATGTAATAACGACAGTTTTATGTTGATAATTAAAATTATCTACGTATTGGAAATTCAATTAATATTTGAATATAACTTAAAATGATGTATTAGAATATAATCGCTAATTAGAACTAAGAACATTTTGGAATTAGTATTAATTGTTAAATTTTCATTTTCATTAACTGGCAGTGGACAATTTTTTTTATGACGTATTATTGTGGCTAAGACGTTATAATTGACCTTCGGATTTGCAAATATTTTGTCCTGATGCTACAATTTTTGAAGAGGTCTGTGTTTTGTACTTTTATGTACTTGCACAATCTACCGTCTAAATCTTTTGAGAACCGAAATATTGTGCACCAGAATCAGCAAGTCGTGTATCGGGCAGTGTTAACTTTTACAGATTTGTGACAGTTTTTTTTAAGGTAAGTCAATTAGAAACTACCCTCCCGAACTGGTTTTCGGTGAACAAGGGCCGTAAGCTATTTAACTTCGTGATCTTGTTTGACGTCTACTGACTATTATTATTAACGATTTTGAAACCGTTTGCTTCGACCTTCTCATTTCATGAAGGTAAATCAACTCGCGATCCACTGAGCAACGGTGCTACCCCAATTTATGTTACGTTTTTAATTCAAAATTGTCTTTAACTTTTTTTTGCATGTTACAAATTTGTGGTTTTTTAGCCTGATGACTCCATTAATGATATTTAAATAATGGTTCCAATCTTGTAAATGTTGAAATATTAATGTTCTCAAAGATATGCATCATTGGTTTTACCACAGTATATTGTGGACTAGAAATTGTACTAAAACTATGTAATTACCACTGGGATTCACAACATGGGTCTGATAGACCAAGAACCAGCAAGAAAATTGTCGTATGAATTTTTTAGGGACCCTTCAGGGTTGGAAGTTGTGCTTTAAAATTTAAACTTTTACGTAGAACTGACCGACGTTTTGCCCTATCAAATTTTATTGAACAAAGCCTTGAAAAAGCTTCTGCTTGAGAGACGGAACGTCGGCCGTAAAAATTTGAATTTTAAACCACCACCTCAACCCCGAAGGGTCTCTAAAAAAGACAAGTTTTTTAAATTAAATTAAAAATTACAGGAAATAACTTAGGTTGTAATATTCTTTGTTGCACTCTTGTCTTGACAAGAAAGTACATGAGTTCTACACTTAGAGAAGGGTTTTAGTTGCTTATGACTGATGCAATTTTACATGAAATAGTAAAATGCACAAACTTAGAAGGTAAAGAAGTGCATCGTGATAAATTAAAGAAATGGCATAATGTCGATCTGCAAGAACTTTGTGTTTTCCTTAGTTTAGAGTTGAGCGAAGCTGGATTGTTGCTGACGAAAATTATTTTTCTGAAGAATTTGCGAATCCCAAACATCGCGCAACCCCCGTTTTGAAGAAATAAGAAAATTTATAAGGTTCGATGATAAAAGAACTCGTCAGGCACGTCTAGAAACTGACAATATTGTACATTTGGAGTCATTGAATAATGCAAAATCTGATCAAAAAACGTTAGCCACTAGTATTTTTTCCAACATCGTCTACGTGTAAGCCCTAAACGCCTATATAGATTTTTTCCAAAGAACATACTAACCAAGGATTTAATTTTTTGAAATATAATTTAGAACTGTTTGTTTAAAATACTACTAATGTGAGTATTAAGTAAATTATATAACAGTCTAATGTCGTGCGGGGAGCTTTAGCCAATGCTAGTTTTCCTAAAAATCACATTAGTGTTGTGCGAAGTCCAGCGACCATTCTGGTTTGAGCCCTCTTGCAATTAGGTGGTTAGGATGTCTTGCCAAGTTACTAATATAATTGGTTAAGAGCCTTTTAAATTTGGTAACTACATAAGGAACTTGTAGGTTGTTAGGGAGGGTGTCGTTCTTTTTGTACCATGGGGCATTGGCTAGCGTACTGAGGGTTTTGGATTAAAACCTTTTAAGGATTTTAGTGTGTGACGCTTCGGCGCATCCCCAGAGTTGTACCCTGTAGGACCATATGGGTTTCAGGATAACTTTACACAGAAAAATCTTGTTTGATAGAGAGAGTTGGAAAGGTTTTCCAAGTAACCATGCCATTTGTTTTATTTTTAGATCTAATTGCTTTCTTTTGGTTATTATGTACAAGCTCCAAGTGAGTTTATAATCGAAGTGCATGCCATGGTATTTTACTTCGCTTTGGATTGGAATTAGGGCATTATTTATGTTGATTTGGACACATTCAGTACGTCTTGTAGTGAAAGTTAGTTGTGCTGATTTATCGGTATTTACTAAGATTTCCCACTTATGCAACAAAGTTTGTAGTAGGTCAATATATTTTTTTAAAATGTTCTACTGCAATTTCATTAGACGGATTGACTGAAAGAATTACCGTGTCGTCAACAAATGTCGTAAGTGTTGTGTTGCTTGTAGTTAGTGCATCTGATATGTAAATTAGGTGTAGCAACGGCCCCAAGACGCTGCCCTGCGGGATTCCAGACTTGATTGGATGAATATCTGACAGTGCACTGTTCATTTTGATTATCATTAGGATTAAATAGTGAAGTATAGCTAACTGGGGAGGTTCAATTTAAGTTTGTATAACAAGCTATTATGCCATAGTTTGTCAAATGTCAAAATCCAATAGTAACTATCCTTCCTATCAAAAACTCCGACAGTATCTGAACCAAATCTGATATTGATAAAGCCAATACGTTTGCAAAATATCTAGTTGACGTATTTACAACGCCACCAGCACAAGGTCTTCTTGAAGAGAGAAAATTTAAATCATCCATTGATGCTGCCTGCCAATTGTCACCGCCAATCAAACCCTTTACGCCAGCAAAAGTTTTTCAACAAATCCTACGTGCGTAAAGCGCCAGGATATGAGATAATTGTTGGAGAAGTGCTGAAAAATCTTCCCAGAAAAGCTATTGTGCTAATTATCACAATACAGGGTGTTTCAGAATAAGATGCTGATCCTTAAGGGTGTCAATCCTACGCGATTTTAAGAAGAAACGTTCAAATAAACATATGTCCTAAACCTCTTAACTTTTGATCTACAAGGTGTTTAAGTTTTAAGAAAAAAATTTTCAAAGAGTACAAGACTCAATGAGGAAAAGAGCTGAAGCATGCATACTTGCAGGTGGTGGCCAATTTCAACAGCTAATCTAAATTATTTTCTTTTTTAGGTTATTTAATGTTAGTTCTTTTATTTTAATGTTCAAATTATTATGTATTAAATAATCAATAATTATCTGCCAAATCTTTTTACGCGAAAACCGCTTGCCGGACGAAAAAAAACAAGAAATCAAATTTACCTTAAAATAAATGGAGATTTTAAAAATAATTTTATTTAAAAAAAGCAGTGGCGTACATAATATTTCTCTAAAAACATCTAGTCCTCATCCTGTACGGACGCCACTGAATAAAAAATTTAAAATTTTAAATCAAAAAATAGTTGTTGCTTAGAAGTCATATGCCAATTTTATTAAAATATCTATAAAGATATTAAAGTTATGATAAGAGGTTTAGGACATATGTTTATTTGAACTTTTCTTCTTAAAATCGCGTAAGAATTGACCCCTTAAGGATCAGCATCTTATTCTGAAACACCCTGTATATGTGGAGTTATTCTAAAAACTCATTAATTCGAAAAACTTCCGAATTGGAACAAAAAGTTGCGCTAGCTAGATTAACATGAGTTCTTTCGGTGGTGATAATGTTGAGCTTCAAAACTACGTTATTCCCTAATGAAACTTAGTTCTAACACGAGTTTATTACCAAAAGCACTTATTTAGCATTTTTTTATTTTCAAAACGACGTATAAGTAATTTACTTTCAAAACCTTGTTAAAATAATGACATCTTCAACATAACCTCGTTAAATTGTTGCACGTGTTTGCGGGTGTTAATACATTAGTTATAAAGAGATGCAGCCGAACGGAACTGATGATGCTGATGTTGAAGCCGGAAAAGAGGATCGGGGGTCACGAAAAAGGAAGGCAGGTTTCTAAACGTGACAAACAAAAAAAGTTAAGATATGTATGATTTTATTTTGCAGCGAATGCAGCTTATTCAGAACGGTTATTATTGAATCATAATAGATACATGGATCACCACCCAAATCTCTAAAACGTGGAAATAAGTTGCGACCAAAAAATTAAAAATAAGTACTTCTTCTCTGAATTAAGTAAGGAAAACTTAGTTTCAAAACGATTAAAATTGTATGCAGTTCCCGATAAGATTGTGCAAGATACAAAACTTGCGTGTATGATGACAGTCCTTGACACCAAATCTGGAAAGAGAAATAAGAAAAAAAATCGTACTTTGAAAGTAATATTATTTTTTTAGAAAGTAATTCATGTTTATTTTTACTTCTTAAAGATTTTGTATAGGACCAGAAAAGAAGGTAAAGCGTACCGTGTGTGCCAGGATTCCTTTTGTAAAGTATTTGGCATTCGGCAAGGACGTTTGAGATTAAATGCGGGTCAAATCAAAAAAGTTCAGGTATAAGAGAAAATCGCGGCAGTGACAGAAGATCAAAGAGTACTGCCGATAAACGTAAAAAAATTAAGGAATTTATAAAGAAACTGAAAGCACGTGAATCTCATTACAATCGTCAGAAGAGTAGACAAATCTATTTATCTTCTGAACTGAATGTATCTATACTCCACAAAATGTACAAAAAAGAAGCTCCACAAGGGTTCAAAGCAAATTATTGGTTTTTTTATATCTACTTCACTCAAAATTTCAACATCAAGTTTGGCTCACCGGCCTCCGACACATGCAGCTTATGTTATCGTTTGAAAAATGAACGTAAGACTGTGCTAGACGTAGAACAAAAGGTAGAGTCATCACAGAATTAAAACTGCACAGACTGCGAGGTAAACAATTTACGACAATGATGAAAGAAGAACCAGAAAATAGTGTTTCCTTCTGCTTTTATATGCAGCAGGTACAGCCGTTCCCTAAACTGTTCATTATCGAAAACTATTATTCAAGTCAAATGTCATTCTACACACTGTGCACTACAGATATTAATACTCATAACCCCTTCTTTATCTCCAGACAGAAGACTTAGCAAGTAGAGGTCCGAATGAAGTTGGATCTGCCCTCATGTATTTTCTTTCTACTTACG
This sequence comes from Abscondita cerata, assembly GCA_030710515.1. Taxonomy (NCBI): domain Eukaryota; kingdom Metazoa; phylum Arthropoda; class Insecta; order Coleoptera; family Lampyridae; genus Abscondita; species Abscondita cerata. Next base: position 213,995 of record JALBCR010000622.1, read on the forward strand.
AATATCCAGAAAATTGTACAAAAATGAGGCTTTTTGTCGACGGCTGTGGAGGTCAAAACAAAAATAATTTTTTTATGTACGCTCTGATGAACCTGCTTTACAACTGAATAATAACATTCAGAAAATTGTCATTTTTCCCGTTAGAGGGCATTCGTATATGCCTACGGACCGTGTATTTGGAAGGGTTGAACAGATTTTGCGACGTCGTTTACAAATTATTAAAAAGGAAGAATATTGTACTATTTACAAAGAAGTAGGTACCATAAGAAAACTTGGAGAAGACTGGAAAATTTATAATTTGAAGGAATTAGGCGACGTTTTTAAGAAAATTGTTGGATTGAGTCAAATAAAACAATTTTTTTGAAAAAGAAATGAAAAGAACTCGGACAAAACTAGAACCAGTAGTAAAAATAAAAGGCGAGTTATTTTACCGAAACAAAGACCAATCTAAAAATTCGAAACATTACTAAAACGGGGAAAAAGTGCAACCTCAATCAAATTCCGTCAGGAAAAAAAATTAAAGGTGAAAAACTAATTTTATCTAATAATCAGCAAGTAGACGGAGGTGCGGAGGACGAAGACGTTTGCGATTGCAACGAGGAGGATTGTCCTCTACCAAATCATATTTCATTTCATTTATCTTAAATTTTGTTTTTCCCTTTTTAAATTGTTTAAAGTTTTTGTTTGTAATAATAACCATTATGGTTTCAAAACTAAGTAACTCCGTTTCTTATTTTCAAAACGCTTTAAAAAGTTTGCTTGAGGGTGCAAAAAAGGTAGGTACATTTTTTAATAATTTTAAACGTAATTCTATTTTTTATTATAACCACTTGTGATGTGAGGAAACTAATAAGGTTTTGAAAAAAGTTAGTACGTTATGCGCAACAGAAAATGTACTATTCTGAAAAGTATCCTCAATGTCAGTTAATGAGTTTTGCAAATAAACCCCACATATAACAAAATATTACCATTGTGTTACTTCCCTGTATTATGGAAACATGCCCAAATAATAATGATTGCTAAGCTGGTAAACCGCCTACCCAACCGCAATCCTACAACCAATAAGCCTCTTGCCTCTTCTTTATAACATCCTTGTACGGTTACTACCCAAGCGTTTTAAGAAATCTGTAGACCTAGACCAGCTGATCCTATTGCACCAGTTTGGATTCCATAAAAACCCCTCCACCATTTACCAAAACCACCAAATCATTACTCATATAATAGAAAGCATGGAGAAGAAGGATTGAATGACCAACAAAGATTATTCCTCAATGACTTCCGCATATGGGAAGGAGATCTACAAACCCTAAACTATAAAAAGTGTTTTGATAGCAATGAAGCATTTTATTAACATTCTTTATCCGTCGGGAGTTCAAGACGTCAAGAAAAGCAGGTGTGATACATTATATCTCTTCTATTTTCTATTGTAAAGCTATTCAGACATGAAGGGTATAAGTTTTGCTGTAGCTACTTTGTCTTTTCTAAGATTTTTCTTAATTTTGAGTTCGTTTGTTGTGATTATTCATCCGGTACCCGGATATAACTTACTCATTAAGCAAACAAATTCTGACTCGGCTTTCCCTCGCACGAATGTATTACTTATTAATTTGTCCTTAATATCCGTTGTACCGGACTCATAACGTAATTAACTATTTGTGTTCTTTTTAAGATAAATAATTTTATCTATCATATTAAAACTAAAATGCCATAAAAAACTATGAATTTATAAAAACAGATTGCAACATTAGCGAATGGTATTTTTATTACTGTGATTATGCAATTTGAGTTTGGTCCAATATAATTTTATGGATTAACTAATGAATGGAGCAAAATCACGCTAGTATTAAAAATATTAGAATTTTTAATTTTGTTTGATGAATTTTTATAAATTGATTTATCAATTTGAATTTGTACGAGTAATAAATTAAACTGATTAGCTTTTAAGTTAAATTAAAATTAGTATTATCGAGAGTGTTTTCTATCTCTAATAAATTATACTTATACTAATATTTAAATTCTAATTTAGTACTTTAAGTAGCAATTAAGTAATATGGTTTTAGTTATCTGAATTCTACATTCTACATTACATCTCATTTAATTTTTCTTTTGAAACACAATTTATTTGATGAAAGTACAGAAAACACAAAAGAATGTATTTTTATTGAAATTTGAGACAATATATATCAGTAATACAATAAAGTACATATAGGTCGCTTGAGACTTCATATATGTTGGTACATAGTTTAAGAACAAATAAAAGCACGGTGAAAATATAAAGTATCGATTTCAAAGTAATGTGATACTCAATAAGTTAGAAATGTAAGAAATGTGCACTCTTTTTATTTCGTCATTAAAAACTTTCTCAAATTTGTAATAAAATGGAATATCATAGTTCTACTCGCTTTTATCTTTAACAACGAAAAGTTATATTTTTTAGATTTAGTAATCGTCTAAAGGATGTTAATATTAATATTTTTAGTGTCTATACAGTTCATATGAGGGACTAATTATTATTTATGTCAATAAAAATTAAATGTGTAGAAAACTATTTTCTATAGTCTAAACAATTCAGAACAAGAGCAACCAAAAGAACGTTACTGATATCCAGGCCCATCTTCAAATGGAGTTAGTAAGAATCGAAAAACTTAAGTAAAAGTGAGGTATAGAATTTAAAACGGATATCGAATTGATATAGAATGTTTAGGTAGTACAGGATGCTTTAAAAATAGGTGACCTCGTCTCTAGAAAATGCAGAAAACTTAAAAATAGCTTAGTAAAAATTTTTGAATATGTTTTGGAAGCTGATACATCCCATGAATTTGTTTTTATATCTGACTCTCATAAGGGCGCAAATTACAAGATTTGTATAAAGTAGTATTGAACATAACTTTTTTAAGGTTAGATCTATTAATCAAAATTTTAAATGAACTTAAACATCATTTGAAATTATGAAGTAAAAGATTTTAATAAACATACTTTGTAGTGGAAACTATACATATTTATCTTTGAATCACCCTGTATATGTTATCTGCATTTATTTATATCTATGGAATGCATAGTATTCAATTCTTCTAGTTGCGCAAACAAATCAATATTTTTTTTTATTTTTTATCTTACTGTATCATCTTATTTTGATACCTGCGTCTTAATTACATTCCGTATCGTCTATTGTGATTGAAGTAAAAACTGTTGCCGTTTTTTTCTCCGCCGTATCTCTCCTGCAAGATTTTGAGGATATAACCAAAGATTTTAATTAAGGAACCATTTGTCAATTTATATATCTCCCGTTAAAATCCAAAACGGCTTATCTGGAATTGCTTAAGTACTACATTTCTTTCAGATAAGTTTCGGATAAATCATTGGATGGCTGTTGTAACATTACGTTAGGTGGGGTTAAATTTTTTTGGGTTGTGTTTACATTAGACTGATTTGGTGTTGTTTGAGCACTCTAATTAAAGTGATTTGATTTGTATTTTTCGTTTACGCAGTATTGGATAAAATTTATGTATCATGCAGCCTTTGTAATTAGCTGGGTGTTGTTCCTTACAGTTTGCACACTTGACGTTGCAATCTTTTATTTTTCTTGGGCATTTAGTTGCAAAGTGCTCTGCAGCACATTTAACACATCTAGGCGAAACCTTTGGCAACGTTTACTTTTTTTCACGTTTTACATGAGATGCTTCAAATTATATTAAAGAGTAAATCTACCTTTATTGTTATAATTTGTTTTTAACTTTGGAAATACATATTTGTTTAAAGCTTTTTAATATTCTAAATGTTTGTTACTTCATGCTCTTTCTTTAAGAGACTTTGATGGGTAAAAGTGCTTAAGGACAACTCTGAAGCTGCTTTCTTTTTTAGATTTATATGTAGAAAACTCTGTTTCCTTTTCCATTAATACTTTTATTATTGCAGTATATATTGTGTTTTTAAGAGGTTGCACTTTCACTGAGTATGTTTTAATGTATATTTGTTTTGTGCAATTGCATTTAGTGATTGGACGGGGGTTTCGGTTTGGTATCTCTTGAAGTTTCTCCTTCTATGCTTAAAGCTCTATATCGATTATCCAATGGTAATGTGTCTCCTAGCCAATATTTTTTCTTCATTGTTGTATGACGTTCTTTGCTATTCCTGCTTCTCTTCTTGTGTGTGTGACTTGTTGATACCTTACGTTTAAATTTAGCGTGTATGGTGAGCTTTGCGGTAGCGTTGGATTTGTTGTAGGTGCCTGAGCATTGTTTTGTGACAAACAACTGTTTTCTATTGCGTTGGGTAAATGTGTATGTTTAATTGGCATTGGTCGTGTTTGTTGGTACTTGGACATATGAGAGTTGTGGATTTGATTCTTGATAAAAATTTGTATTTGACTGAACTGCTGCCCATAATTGGGCTTATAAGTCATTTTAAAAGTAAATTTAAATGTACTTACAGTTTATTACTGTTGAAATTGTTACAGAAGATAAAAGATAAAAAATAACCTAAGATCAAGGGTGTAGTGTACGACCTTACGCTACGCTACTTTTCAAAAAATGGTAATATTTTATTACAAATATTTTTTGTGTATGCTGCTTACAGAGAGGTCCAGTTTAAAAATTTTGGATAGAAAACACTTATTTTCAAAACATAATGTGTTACAAACTTGTATTATAGTCATTGCCGAAAGCGGTATATTGATAACGAAAGGTGGTTTTTAATTTTGCTTTTTGAATCTCTTGGCGTTTCATTTTTTTTTTACAAAATAATGGTTTGGAAGCTTCCACATAAAATAAAATAAAACTTGAACAAATCTAAGAAAACAGCCACCATCTTCATTGATCTTTTAAAAGCGTTTGATCTTGTAAAACACCGTACGAACAATATGTTCAATATCAACAAATCAGTTTTATAGTATTACATTCTAAAGTTGATGTACCACAAGATAGTGTTATAGGGCCTATGTAAACGCAAACTGTTGGTTTTTTTGCCCATGATCTGAGTTATTAAAACTGCAAATTATTATCAAAGCTTAATTAAAATAATTCAATATTTTAACAAGCTTTTTATTAATCATGAGAAGATCAGCTTTTAAAGTTTCCCAATAAAAGTTCTGGAAATGTGTGTAAACTCTTATTAAAGTTTTGTAAAAATAAGTGAATTTAGTAAATAGCTACAAACTATTGGGGTACAATGTAGTACAGAGATATTGATTTAAATTAAACAGAACATGCTACTTTCATTTGCAACAAAATTTCATCAAATTGCTTTGCTTAAAGAGATTACTAGCAAAACAATTAAAAAAGGTCAAAAAGGCAGTGGAATTTTGAATATTCTGAGATATAAGCTTATAAAATCAATGATTTTGAAGTGCAACACTAGATAGCTCTGATGTATTATTTTTATTTGGGATATTTTATTACCAAACAGATCTGAGTTTTATCTTTCAGAATCCGCTCATAAGTTAAAATTATGGAACTTAAACGTTTTACTTTCTAACACATTCAGTTGTTACATCGTTTTATGTCAGTAACATTATTAAAGGTTTGTAAAGACAAAAAAAGCAGTAAGATATATGTTTAACTTAACTTAATATATGGAGATTCTTCTAGAAATAAATTGAAGAGGAAAAGTTACTCACATTGTCATGAATCTATATTTGTGCTTGTTATTAAATAAAAGTAAAATTTGCAAAAGTTAAATCTTACTTAATTGGGCTTAAGAGATTAAAAATAAAATACATAATGTTATTTAAAGAGGGTGTAAATAAACACACTTTAATTTAATAAAAAAGCAAAACTTGACGTCGTTAGATCATCCACATGTTTTTAAAAACTTACCTTTTAAACTTAAACAAGTTTATGCACAATTGTACCATTGCGGCAAAAATATCATAATGCGACATAAATAGTAATAAATCAAAGTTACATAAATATATAAAAGAAAATAATGCAGTAAGTAATTGATGTTTTCGTGCTGAATTCAAACGTAGTTCGCTTACAAAATAGGCGCTCCTTAGAAGTATTGTAATAAATAATAAGAAAATAAAAAAAATTCATTAAAAAGAAAAAGTATTAAAAATAATACTCATATTTTATAAAATATTAAATAAATCGTATTTAATGTCCAATTTGTAGTAGAAAAAAGGCTTTCAACAAACGTCAACTTTCATCACCACCAACGTAAATTTAGTCTTCGAGTCAATTTCTAACTTGAACTATACATTATCAAAACTCTTTCGCATTTTTTTTACCTTTTAAAATCAATCAATAAAGACTTTAACAAATATTTGTCAAACGAAACTTTAAAAGAATTCAACTTCAGTAAATCATGAAAAGTGACGATGAATTTTTTACATATTGATGCCATAATATTTTAGATATTGTTTATAACTTAAGAACACGAAACCGATAAAAATTAAAATTAAAACTTTTGCAATAAACATTAGATTCAATATAGTATTAAGAACTCTTGTTAAACTATTTCTGTAATACAAAATAATTTATAACCAGAGTGAAGAGGTGCCCGTGTAATTAATTACCTGTTCAAGTTTTCAATAAGCTTTTGCACATTAATAAATTGTTAAGAACGTTCATTGTAAACTTTAATTATAATTTGAAACCTACTAGTACCATTAAAGTTAATAAGTTAATAATTGATTTTATTATCTATCAGAATATTGAACTTTAGGTTAATCACAAACAATTTGAATTTTGTTCAAAAAGTTCAGATTCAAAAGAAAATTATTTTCCACTTTTAATTTCATACACTCGGTATAAATTTTTAACTACCTACACATTAAATGTATACAATGCAACTACAACATTGAACAATGTTGATAAACATAATATCTATTTTAGTCGAATATCAAACATAATTAAAAAGGCAAATAACATATTTACACGTCACGCATAAAACTAAATCTAAAAAATGGAATAAAACTAAATACACAACAGGATCAATAAATTAAATAACTTAATTAACTAACGGTTAACGCACTTGCATACCACGCATGAACTTTATTGCGAAATTAAAACCATAGTTTTTTCCAAATTTTGGAGACCAACTGGTTTCGAAAACTAAAACACAAAATAAATCCATGTAAAGTACTTTTATAATCAATCCGATTCATGTGAATAAATTGTTGCTCAATAGGCATAAGTGGTGTGCTAAGTATTAATCCTTCAAATGCCCCACTATACTCGATTCAAACTTCATAATTCAAATCACAATAAAATGTCGTCAATAAAAAATTATCGCAGAAAAACCTATTTCATTTGATAACTTTAATAAACTCGAAAAGTTTAACGGATAGATTAAACTAATTTTTGAAACATACAGAGTGGCCTACCGAAAACGAAATTGAACGTTTTTTAGAGCTATCTTACACTTAAAAAAAAGCTCAGACAGGGCAATTTTTGTTTGGAGGGGGACATCTTCTGAAAACAAAGTTGACCCCGAAATATCAATAGGGTGGACGGCCAGCTTCCATGTCGAAAATCTTAAATGGAATGATGGAAACCTCTTTCAATTCTCTATAGCTATATGCATCTTATTTAGGTCAGGAAGCCCAGATCTCCACCATGTTGCAGTATTTTCTGACTTTTATATAATTTTTTAAAATAGGGTGTCTTAGCGATATAAGATACAGCTGTACAAAAAATTGAAAAGAGTTTCATATGAGGTACCTGTCGACCCATCATGCTGTTTAAGATTTTTGACATAGGGGCTGCCGGGGCTACACCTTGCTGATAATTCGAGGTCAACTTTGTCTTCGAAAGATGTTCGAGATTTTTTTTTGAAAGTGCAAGGTAGCTCCAAAAAAACGGCCAGTTTCGTTTTTGGCGGGCCACCCTGTAGAAACAATAACAACTGTAATTTCATGAAGCTTTAAACAATCAAAAAATATTATAAACAACCATCATTTATGACGTTATAAAATTGATCTAAACTTGAACAATGTTTCCATAAAAATGGTTATTCAAATCAATTTTTGATCCTGAGTAGAGCTAAAATTGAAAACCGCTGAATTGTTTTTGTCAAAAGCAAATTGTTCTGATAATGTTCAACTAGCAGGTAAGTTTACAGTAAAGATTAATTTAAAATAACTAGAATTAAATAGTTTAATCAATTCTCTTTGCAATTCCAACATAAATCTAATGCGTTTGAAAGTATACCTTCCTCAGCAAGCGGGAATTTTTTCTTATCTGTTTTGTACTAATTGCAACATCAAATAACTGAAAAGGCGAGGTTGCAGAACTGTATGTTACAGTGTTCAATCTACAAGCTTGGTTGAATTCATCGGTAAAAGACCTTCAAAATATCAACTGAATTTTCCAATGAAATTCCTTCAATGAAATCTGTCAAAACTTTTGACAACAATTAAAAACGAAATAAAATTGGCATTAAAAATGCCTCTTTGTACCTTGAAACGGGCAAGAATATTCTTAGACAAAGCTTCTAAAACTACTCGAATTTTTAGTTATCATTTTCTTTGAAAATTTTATGATGCAGTATACAGGGTGAGTCATAATTAGGTTTAAAGTTTTCAAGAGTGTATTTCCTAGCCCAAAATATTTCAAACATTTTGTCAAAAAGGTCAGCTGTCGTTTATTTAAAGATCGCATCCAAAAACTGATCAAACCTGTATTTCTTCGAAACGACTATATCTACTTCAACAAATTTTGGCATATTATTATATGTATATATATATATATATATATATATATATATATATATATTATAAAACATAGTAAAATTACAACCAGAAACGTACATTTCAGGGCCGTATTAGGAAATATTGGGCCCTATTCAATAATTCGTTCAAAAAACTGACAATTTTGGGAAAATTGATCATAAAGATATTAAGTACATAATCTTTTAAGTAGAGTGACTCGTGAAAGTGTTAATTACGATATCTTTGGGAGTACTTTTGAGCAAAATTTCTAAGAAACAAACGTGGCTAATGGAAGAAATACAGGTTTGATCAGGTTTCGGACGCCATCTTTAAACGGTTATAACTCTGACAGTTAACCTTTTTTGACAAAATTTTATAAGAACTTTTTTAAATATTTTGGGCCAGAAAATACACCCTTGAAAACTTTAAACCTAATTATCACTCCCCTGCATAATAACTTTATGATCATCAACTACCTAAAAGTAAACAAGATACATTTGAGTTAAATTTCAGTTATCTTACATGAATTCCATGTATTTCTCTCTCAGAACAGGATTAAATTAAAATTACAATCATGTGTCAAAAGAATGTCTTCCAGACTTGAAAACGACTTCAAGGAACGGTTCTAATTAAATGTATGCAAAAAATGGTATCCAATGCGGCTATACTGTCAATATTACTACCAAGATTTGTAAAATAAAACACAGATCTACTATTTGTAGAAATACATCTGCACGTAAGAGGAAATCAATATTTCCCAATGTGTTTTAATTAAGACCAACTAGATTAATCTTAGCATACCTAGAACCTCCATCAATATGAGCATGAAGAAATTGTGAACAAATTTTCTGGGTGAAAATAACATTGAAACTCAACCAAACCGATAAAGAACCAACTGGAAAAATAATAAATAATTGGTAATTTTGCTGCTAAACTCGACAAACGATTGTACGGTAGACTAAGACGATTACGAGTTTTTTTGTTACGAATCTGGTTTGACTTTTTAGATCATGAAAAATTTAAATAGATCAACAAAGTCGACCCGAGAATTTTGTCTTCCATAATTTAAAATTCAAGAAAACACGAGATGTTTTAAGAACTGTACATCGGTTTTGTGGGATGAGTTTATCAAACCGAGGACAGGAGGAAATGAAATACAATTTGGCGATACTTCATTGGCCGTTGCTGCGAACGAATGTTTAAGACGCTTGTTGCCTCAAATATTATTTTCTGATACTACTGTTGCTAAACGAAGCCAGTTCACATTGATCACTAAAGAACGGTTTAAGTTCTTTAAACTTTTCCAAAGATATTGAAGAGATTGTGCAAAGCTTGTAGAAATTGCGTTGTCAAAGGCAAACAAAATGTTGTCGAGCTTTCTTTACTTAATGTAGAAATTAAGTACATGCAGTTTCTCTACGTTCGACAACGATACATTTTTATGAATAAAGGTATTAAACAAATTATGAGAAGTTGTAAAAACATCAGTCAAATTTTTTCAAAACAATTTAGAATTTAGAATTACAATTGGAGCCGATGGAGGAAGGTTTTTTAATTTGTATTAGTTTTAGCGACATATGAACGGTTTTTATTTTGGTAATTTTTAAAATCCTTTGGTGGAATTAAATGAAGAGCTTTTGTTAGTAGTTCATTATACTAACTTGTTTGAGCCGTGATCTGTTGGAACTTCTTTTATAAATTGATTAAAAATTCTACTATCGTGAAAAAAGAACAAAAAATGCTTACGAAATCAGAAGCACATTCTGTAAGATCTATAATGAAGGTTATTGGATTACCAATGTACGAGCTTGCTTAACATTTAACACGACTGCTACAACCCCATATTGGCAAAACAAGCTTGAACTTGCGGAATTTGTCACATTATGTGCAACAACTACAATTAAAACTGGATATCGAGGACCAATTAGTGAGATTTAATGTAGTGTTACTGTTTACTACAGTGCTTATAAAAAAGACATCTAGACTCATCAAAGATTTTTTTTATTGCATGCTTACTATTACATACTTCAAATGGAATAATATGTATTAAGAACAAATTGATGGTTTTGCTCCTTTCTAAAATCCACTATGGAAAAAGAACGATAATTAACTACCATTTCTTGATGTACTAGCTACATAAAGATAGAAGGAACATTAGGCCATCAGTGTACATAAAACCAATACGAATCGTTACCAGCATAAAAAATGAAACCATCATCTAAAACAAAAAAGAGTCTATCAAGTTAACAGAATACGTAAGCCGAATTCACTTTCACAAAATTAAAACATCAGGATATGGTGTTACAAGAAGGTAGAAATTGTACCCAATCAGCAGAGAGTAGGGTGTGAGGTTAGACCAATAAGAATAATAAGTTTATTCATCTAATAATAAGATGTTTACAAATATCACTTAATCTTTAATCATACAAGAATCACCTCTCTCACATGCTCTAAGCATGCTTTTTAAAATTCATTAAAGTCTGTCCTTTCTTAATGAGGCAGCTCATTATATATTTTTAAGCCCTTATAATATAAATTGTTTTGTGAAAAAGTTTTCTAACTAAAGGGAGCCCAAAACTATTTAAATCTCTAGTGTTATATTGATGTATATCCTTATTAAAAACAATAAATTTCTGCATGTAGCTAGGTAACATATTATTAATTATCTTATAAATAAATATCAACGTTTTAAAATAAACTCGTTCCTTAACACTTAACCATTGTAATTCATTTAGCATTAGTTAGTTATTAATGGCGCCAAGTTCCAATAGACGACGATAGAGTTAACAACGAACTAGTCGTTAGCATCAATTCTGCTCTGCACAAAAGTAGCAACCGCAAAACTTTAGGATTACAGACAGAAAACGTAAATCACGATTAAACACACTTTATCCAATTGAACATTAAAGATAAGAGACAAGTTATAGTTATCACAATAATCATATCAGACAGTAGTTCAAAATCATTCGACAAATTTACAGTCAGATCATGCACAGTAACACACTGTTTTATTCGCGTGGTTAAATGTATATGTGACAGTACGCCACTCGTGTTTAATCTACAGATACAAGAGTTCAAACTTGAGTCGTGTAAGTAGACAGAGTTTCAATATAAAATTATATCTTTCAATTTGTTTGAAATTAATCAGGGACAACAAATTATGAATGGATTCATTCGTAACCGTGTGCCGGTAAAGAAACCAGCAAGTGGGTGACTTATCGTGTAACTACCCAAAATGATTTAAACTTACAATACTCGTGTAGCAAAATATAAGTAATTAAAAAGTGTAAAACACGTAATTAAATTTCTGAAAGCACGTTTATGTTGGCAGTCTTCGACTGTTTGCGTTTAATGTCTATAGTTGCGGCACTTACGGAATAATACAAAAAGAATCAGACCTTTATTGCAGACTCGATCAGGACTGGGTAACCCAGGATGATCTAGTTGTTGAGGTACCCGTAACAATTCTACACTGTAATATCGACTCCACCAACTCCTTCGACAATCATCCACGTCTAGCAGACAGGGCAACGCAAGACACCGACAACTCCGCAATGTAACAATTTCAAATTTTGTATCCAGAACGTCTGTGATAACAAATGAGAACAAAGAAAAAGGTTAGAAGGTGTGTATTACAATTATGAAAGCCTCGATGCTATTTTCCATTACCTGATAGGCTTCAGCACAAATTTTATAATTCTCTTTTACGGCAGTGTTTTGGTATCAAGATAGGGTTTCTACCTTACTGGACATTTATCATTTTCCAAAAAAACAGCCCCACAATACACTGATATAAAATGGAAAATTAAAAGCGAGGATTTTCACGGAAATAACAGCGTCACCACTAAGAAGATGAATAACGCAAAACGAAAATGGACATATACCGATTAAAAGAAAATCCGAAGTTTTAATTGAAAACAAAAATTTTAGTAACTAACCATGCAAGCATATTTGTAACGTAAAATGGAAGGTTATCTATACGACTGGATTAATATTTTAATATCTTTTCTGATTTTTGGTATTGAATGGTTAATGTTACAAATACATGCTTGTGTGGTTCAGTGGAAACACTCGCATAAAAGAGCACAAAAGAAGCTATTGTTTAATTTAATAGATAAATCCTCAATTGCTCAACATCCCCTTTTTCCAGTAAATCATGTTATGCAATTTGACGAAAACGGAAGTGCTTTTAGAAAGAACCACTACACGTGGAAGCTATTAAATTTACAAATCCGGATACATTTTAAGAGAAAAGAAAATGTTATTTGTATTACTAAAGTTTGGCATCTGGCCAATTACCCAACATGGAACCAATCACAAATGAGCAGTAAAGTCCTACTACGAGGACTATAAATAGTGTAGGAGATTCAGAAAAATAGTTAGTGAGAAACTTGAAACAGCAGTAAACGAAATATTTGGCTGAAAAAGAAGACATTTGAACAAACCACGACTCAGTCACTCACAAAATATATGGACACCGGCCTTGAAAGTCTATCTTTTCAGCTAATAAATTTGTTAATAAAAAACTCTATGGCCTTCAGCGCTTATAACCTGAATATTAGAATCTTTAGCAAACCTTACTGACGTATTTAAAAATTATCTAAGAATCCACTATCAACTAGTACATTAATAAAATATGTTACTTATTAGTAGTTTTAATTTAACCAAATTTATTATTCTTGGCATATAAGGACTGAGGGCAAAAAAACATTAACATTGAAAAACTTGCATAACTTTTAAACCGCTAAATAAATTTTCAAAAAAATTTAGTTTTGGATAGGTTATTTATTATATAAAAATTAAGAAAAAACAAAAATCAATCAGACTTATCGTCATAAAAAATTTTGAGCTTGTCGGGAATGGGTCTGCTTTCTTATGGCTTTTCTAAAGTTTTTCACCAAAGCCCAGTACCGCTTGATTGGGCGAAGCTCAGGACAATTTGGTGGGTTAGCCTCCCTGGGTACAAAATCGACATGATTCTCTTCGTACCATTTTTTGTCTGCTTACTGTAATGGTACGACCCTAAATCTGGCCAAAAAAATGTGGATACCTTATGTTTACTCAGAAAAGGCCGCAATCTTTTTTGGAGACACTCCTTTGTGTAAATATCGGAGTTAATTGTTCCATTTGTTATGAAAGATTGGCTTCTTTTTGACCGCAGCTACAAATCGCCTGCCAAACGAGATATTTTTTTGGAAACTTGGCTTTATTTTAGTTCTAAACTTCTTAGCAACATTTCCCCGTCTACAGGAAACATAAAACTCCTGACCAGGTAGTTAAAAAAAATCGGCGAGGACGTAAGTCTCATCGTCCATCACGCAACGTTGACGTTTTTGGAAAAATCTGTTCTCAACTTTCTGGCTCGTTTCTTGGCTTCAATGTTTTTCTCCGCATTACGATCTGGAGTTGTTTGAGCTTTGTAGGACTTAAATCCACTCTTTTTTTTATTTTGAATTGTCTTTTCCGACAAGTCGACTTTTTGCAGCTAATTTCCGGTTCGATATCAGCGGATTCTTAACCATCGCAGATATTGCTTTTTGCACCTTTGGTGAATGAAAACCTCTAGTCGTCCACTTCCTGGTTTCCGTGTTATGGTAAAGTCTTCCTTGTACCGCTTGATGACTTTTGCTGCCACTTGCCTGCAAACCTTTGCCTCCTTTGCAATGCGAACGACTGACCATTGTGGATTCTCAACAAATTTTTTAATGTATAATTTATGTACTTTCACTACTTTGGCCATTGTGAACACAATTTGACTCAAATAAAATAAAAATTTGACACATTATATGGTATAAATGTTATACAAGTTTTTCAATGTTAATGTTTTTTCGCTCTCAGTCCTTATGTAATAAAATTTTAAAAAAAAATTTCCGTTTTGGGAAGCTTTAGATCTTTCAAATGGCAACAACACATTCATTTTTGATTTATCTGTATGTATAAGTTGTTATGAGCTACGGACTTATCTTTTTAACCACCTTTCATTTTTTTTTGGTTATAATAAAGTTATTGATAGATTTGACAAAAAAGATTATATTACATATTAATATTCTTTGTAATTTTTTAAGTTTAACTATACCGTGTGTCCCAAAGAGAAAAGTTGACATCGGCATTTACTATGATAAATTAAAAATTGATATGTATCTTTTTTCTGGCACACTATAACAACATACTATGTTAGATACAAAAATAAAACAAATTGATGTGATCAAAACGTATTTTACTAAAAAATCAGTAAAATAATATATTCCTTATGAAATTTTATTTATTAACCGAATGGATTTTCATTTATTAAGCAGCCTTCGTGGATGAATTGAGGCCCGGACAAAACGCCAAATGGACAAAACGCCGAATTTGTGGAAAAATCGCCGAAAAACTTCTCTGGACAAATCGCTGAAAAGTGATAAATCGCCAAAAATGTTTCTGTGGACAAATCGCCGAATATGGTCAAAACGCCGAAACGTATAAAACGACACCTTAGCGATCGTAACCTGGCATCGTCGCCGAACTTCAACTGAATTCTCAGACAAAACACCGAAAATGTTTTTGTGGACAAAGCTCCGAAAATGTTTCTGTGGGCAATCAATTTAAGTTGTTTTTATGTGATCCAAAGGTGGTTGGTGTTGGTTGGTAGTTTACAGTTATTACAATTTCTTTCTTTAAAAAATTGCATTCATAAAATTCAAACAATTTTTTTTCGTAAGTTTGTTTAATCAATATATTTCCCTTTTTCACAGTAAAAGTTTGTTGTTACAATTTTTTAAAAAATATACTAAAATAAAACTAAATAATTTTTTTTTTTAATCAATTTAAGTAAAAAAAAAAATGTTTGGCAATTTGTCCACAGTAACACTTTCGGCGATTTTTCCGCAAAAATATTTTCGGTGTTTTATCCAAGAAAGCATTTTCTGAGTTTTGTCTACGGATTCAGTTGGAGTTCGGGGACGAAGCCAGGTTACGATCGCTAACGCGTATTTATTTTTTACTTTCCGGCGTTTCGATCACGTTTGGCGATTTGTCTATAGAAACATTTTCCGCGTTTTGTCATATTTCGGCGATTTGTTCACAGAAGTTATTCGACGATTATTTTTGCGCTTTCTAACTAGTGTTCGATTCCGATTATAGTATTTTTTTTATTAATTTCATTATTATAATACAATTTTGTAAAGTAAATTTAACATTTTGAAATATTGTGTTAATAATAACATCAATAACAATTTTATTAACAAAAAAATTACAGCAGTTGGGATCAAATCCAGATTTTTTTGCATAAATCATTATAAAAATTTTACTGTCAAATAAAATATCTTTAAACCTTATTACAATTTATCTGTCTAATAAAATATTGTGTTTAAATTGGGCCAGAAAATTTTTGAGTTTAATATGAATTTAATATAGAAATTTATGTCAACTTTTGCGTGGTACACACGGTATAGGTACTATCACTACTATATACACTAAATAAAGAGTTTGTTAAATTAAATGAGCATATCTACTTTAAGGATTAGGCTTACCTACATTTAAGAAATCGTTTAGTATTAAAGTAACGTAGTTGTTAATGTCATTTACTACTGCAATTTAAATAAAATACTATTACAAGTTTACTTTTAACAAATTATTCTTTAAACAAATCCAGTTTACTAATAATTTTCATAAATCTTCCTTATATTTTGATATATGAGAACTGATATCATAAATTTTGCAACGAATTTAAGCCATTTGCAGATAATAAAGTTTGCAAAACTTATTTTAACAGTAGTTCCCCAATAATATAGGTTTATTCAACTTGAGTTATTAATACGATTTCTTCAAAAGAAATTTCGTACTATAATAAACTAAGTTGTAAAACTAGTCGCGTCGAGTTCATTTATAACTTTGCTCTATTTATCATTAGAAAGGATGAGTTACGAAAGCCATAAAACACTTTAAAAAATTTTGAGTAATGATTTGGTGTTCGATTAATTTAATATCATGAAAAAAAAATGTTAATTGCAGATGAATATGAAATACTAAAAAAAAACTGAGAAGAAATTATTGTAGAATTAGATTAAAATCCCGATTAAACTTTTCAAATAAAATCCTAACGTTAATATTGACTTTGGTTCCCAATTTTGTACGATTTCAAATTGAAATCGAATTTACATTACAGAAAATGCGATCGTTCATCTTAAGTTTGTACGGTTGAATGCTAACTTCCTTTATGCAGAATTTATTTATGTTCGAATGAATGTCGATGAATTTAAGAAACTGTATAGGCATAAATTTTAGATTACATGTGCTGTATTTAATTTTTTTTGTGAGAGATACCTTGATCGGTTCATAAATAAAAACTAAAAAAAACTGCTAAGCATAATATTTTAATCAATTAGTCATAGGTACAAAAGCCCTATAAGAAACGACGACATTATAATGATTAAAATGGTGTTACACGTTGATATTTCCTTTAAATGTTGTCCATAAATAATTTTTATTTTCTTTTAAAACCACAAAGTCGTACACGTACGTGTGTTGAACAAACTACTTAAGAGTATTAAAACGGTAAAATTGAAATATTTTACTACAGTTAAATTGTATTAGACCCTAACTTATTGCACAATTGAGCTGTTGTTGTTTTCTAACAACAATATTAACTTATTAAAGAACAATGTAAACGTGAAGTACTGTTCTTATACTAACAATTACATAAAACATGCCAGGCCAAGCATACCAAACAAAATTAATGTTTTATGTTTCAAGTGTCTTTAAATGATTACTTTCTACCCCATTAACTTAACAATTTCATTTTATGTCTTGAAAAAATTTAAACACTTTTAACTGTTGTTATTGTGTATGTTTTACAAAATTTTATTAAACTTATAAAAAATATTTGGAAAAATAAATCAACTTTGTTCAGCTGAGTTTTAAATGTCGTTGTGTGCATATATTTCATATAAAATTAAAGAAATATTAGCGTAAATGTCGTAGATGCCCATTAACCTACTTTAAATTGATCTATAATTTTACTTAAAATTTATGTATTTTTAAATGATTGTTAGACAATTTAGTGGGCGAGTGTAAAATTTTGACTTATTATACATAACGAAACTTATGAATTAACTGTGTTACATTCTCCAAATATATATATACAGTTTTTCTTGTTTTTTAAATTATTTCGTGCTGTTCCATTTTCATTCTTGTGTTAAACTGAATCAATCTGTTACGGTTTCATTTTCTGAATATAAAACAGGTGTCGAGAGCAATATGTTACAGGTATGTCGCGATTAAAATGTTACGACGAAAGTCGTATTGGCGCGCATTTTGCTAATTTTTAATTAGTTGAAAATAAAATTGGAGTTAGTTTCTTAGACGAAAAGCGGACATTTTCTTTTTCTACGTTTGCTGCACGGGTGGTTTTGGCGTTCATCTTAAATTTAAATTTACACAAATCATTTATGTGTGTTATAAGATTTCAAATACAAAAAATTGGTTAAGTTTATATTCGACTGAATCCACCGTAAGTACAATTTTAACTGCCACGTGGTATTCCTTTTAGCACGTTTCTTGACCTTATGATTTCGCTCCGTGTTTTGTCTGGATAACTCCCGGGGATGCTAGAGTGGCTCATTAAGACCTTCCTTGTCAATTAAAGACCACACTACGGTTTCGCATTAGATAAGCTGCAGGCAACCGATGGCTTCCACGTCTAACAGGAATTGGTTATGCTTCATAACTTCAACGAGGGAGCGTAACGCCTTTTGTTTCTCTTCGCACACTTTCCCTAAGAGAAATTCTGGTGTTACCTCGCTTCCCGAACTGTCGATATCTTCGTTAACAGAAAACTCTTACTCTCGGGACTTCGTTCATCAGATTACAGTTAAGTTTTGTTATTAGGTAACTTATTTATTGTTAATGCTTGTGAAACTTATGTACATACGACATAAAACGGTTTTAATCTTTAGTTCTTAAGTAAAACCTTATTTGGTGGTACTCTCTACAACCGAAGGTTTATAACTAGCTCAATACGGGCTTGTGCGCTTCACTTACAGCGGTTAACGCAAAAACAAAAGGTCTTTTGGGTTTGCAGAAGGTACTTACCCCTTTTAATATTAGTTTAAGTTAGTGTTGTTGCATGTTTGACCAGATAAATTGCCGTGTATAAGTGATATATGTACACAGAGTATTCCTATTAGCCAATCCTCAATTGGAACATTAACATTACGTTTGGTGTGACTAAAGCTTACCTGTGAATCCGGTACATTATTTGTATACATTATTTATTATTAAGCGACGCTACCGCTAACGTACGTGAATACATCCGACAGTCTCTTTTTCTGTCACATTCACTTATTACTATAAGATTTGTTTGTTGTTTTATTAAATTGTCTGTCTTTCTCTTAAGACTAATTGTTGTGTTTGATCTAGCGTATTAGGCTTTAAGTAAAACCTGTTGATCTCCTGTTGGTTGGTTTTATTTCTTTCTTTTACCCAGCAGGTGGCGCTTTGTTAGACAGCAGTTTAATTTCTTAGAACTTTTTAAGGACCTCCCACTCTCCGACAAAGCTGGTAGCTGCTGCTCTACCTCTTACAAATAATTTATTCTCCACGAACTTAGTGCGCTACATTGACCCGTATTCCTTTTGTTTTTTTTTGTTTGTTTCTTTAGAACCATCGTCATTTGTAAACCACAACCGTTACAAATAAGCACAGTAAGTACATACTTCTAAAATGACAAACTAAGAGCTTTTCTAGACTATGTTTGAAATGTTATAATTTTGGTGAATAAATATTGAGGTAACTACGCACATTCTGATTCAAAGACTTTGACAAGCAAATTTAGCTTTTTATATTAATTTTTCTTACAAATTTTTAGGTTTTGTTAATTTTGTCATGATTGTTTTAATAGATTTTACCCTTCTGAAACGATTTTTAAAGAAAAATGAAAACTGATACTGATTAGGATGGATATACATGCAGTCAGAACCGATACAAATTTTCACAAGATTGTGAGTATATTGCAACCATACAATATTCAAAATATAAAAGGTTTTCAATTGTTTTATATGTCAATAGACCAACCTTGTTCTAAACAATAACATAAAAATAAATAATATGTCAATAGAGCAAGAGAACACATATAAATACCTAGGACACGAAATAAAGATAGAGATGCACAATCAAACACATATTAAAATGAGCCAATGAGCCTTATAAGAAGAGTGTACGACCAAAGCATCCTTCCGGTGGTGGTATATAGAGTTGAAACTCTAACGCTAAGAGTTACGCAGACCGAATTAAAGACAAAGAAATTCTCCGCGCGTACTAGAGTACTCATAGGTGATTGACCTAAAATGGAACTATGCCGGCCATATAACGATACTTAGTTATCATTTATGGAGGAAGAAAATTTTAAAGTGACGATCTAGAAAAGATCCGGTTGTCAAATGACATAAAAATATTTGCAGGGAAGTGGATGCAGTTATCTCAAAATAGGATAATCTGGCGAAACAGTAAAGAGGCTTATGTTTAGCAGTGGGCATGAATAGCTGATTGATGATAAGTGCAATTTTTTAAATTTTTAAAATGCGCGTGTAGCTGTTTGCAGTGGTCGCATAGATTTCAAGCATGTTAACTAACACATTTTGGCGTGTACAGTTTCATATTTCATAGTCCTGCCAGACGACTATCTATGACGTAATTTTTGTTATTAGTACCGTAAAGAGCGGCATCAAAAACGTTAGTTTCATTACAATTTTCGTCTGATACACCATTCGTTCCCAAGTCAATAAGTGTTTCTGTGTCTTAAATATTTATTTTCTTCCAAAGAAACCTATGGAAAACTTCGTTTTCAGGTAAAAAAATTTACATATACAAACAATTTCATTAGTGTGAGAATTACGAAATAACAATTTATAGACAATTTTAAGGAGAGTGAATTATAAAATAATAATAATAATCATAATGGTTTATTCATGTTTGAAATTTAAATAAATTTTTTACATTCGTCAACATAATACAAGAAATGAATTTACTTAAATTAAAAAACAAAATTCTAACACCAAAAATGTAATTTTTTAGTGTGGAGTATGTTCGTGAATATTTTGTACTATATCATATTAGTCTCTGCTTTGCTTAAATAAAGTAAAATTTGTAAAATATAAACTGTGTGAAGCGTTGGCATTTTGAATTGTTTAACCAGTGGTTTTGTGTTGTCACGATGTTTTGTACGGCATATAACCCTAACCTTCCTTTGTATAGCGAATATTTGTATCGCCGAGATGGAATGTCCCCATACCGCATTTTTGAATGAAGTAGAGAATTTGTTTAAATTTCGAAATAAATAAATTAAAGATAACAAATGTTCGGTGGGGTATAAAGTAGCTCGAAAAATTAAGAAAACGGGAGTAATTAACCAAAAAATATAAAATACAACGTCGTATGACGTCTTAACACTTCAAAAATGTACCGAACTTTTAATTAAGAATTTTTTTAATGGCATTAGGCTCTTAGCCATGCAACCAGTCTCTAATAGATTCATTTAGATCGTCCGAATTAAAGATTAAAAAATGAGTTAAAATAGAATCTCATTTCGGTCTAAAAATTGTATGATGTTATACATTTATTTTTGACCAATAGCTAAGATATGTAGTAGGTTTAAGGGTAGTGGCAAGTGTTTAGACAGTGATCTGTAAAGCTCTGTACATTCACAAAAAATATGATCAAGATCACCTTTTTGACTTTGAATGTAGGACAAGTATCTGATGTTAACAATTTAATTTTGTGTAGATGAGCGGAATAACAAGCGGGATCAAAATTTAACCTGACTATAGATGTAGCAGACTTTCTTGGCATCCGCTCATACGAACGGTTAACTGGAAGGTTAGCGTGAATTAGTGTATGACGTTTGGGGATTGTATGACAAAAATCTTTCTAAATAGTTTGCCATCTATTATATGTTCTGGCTCTAATTACGGCAGTGGTATCAGGAAGAAATAAACATAGGTCAGTTTACAAACCATCTTCAATGCTACTCTTAGCCAACCAATGTACTTGTTCTTCACATGTTAACCCTGTGTGAGATTTAACCCAAACAAAGATGACTTCTTTGGCAACGGTTTCAAATTGATAGATAAGTTGTTTAATTTTAAAAATTGCCGGATTACTGTTTACATAGAAATTAAAATAATTTGTTAATTAATTGAACACTGATATTAATTAAGAATAACATCTAAAACTTACAGCGAAACACCGTTAACATATAAACATTTTTTATTTAAATTTTAATGCTAACATTATTATTAACTTTTAAAAATGTATTTTGAGCTTTGTTTGAGTGTGTTTGTTACGCCATAAAATTCTTCTAAAATAAACAACATGACGCAACAAGTGCCAAGGTCTAACGAAATGTTTCTCACCTACCTTTACGGAAGACTAAAGGTCCTTAATACAAGTCGCTATAAATTTGTTTTAAATATTCAACAAATGTTTACTAAAAAAAATCTGGAAAAACTGCAAACACTCGATAGAAAGATTTCATAAAAAAAGACAAGAATGACTTAAGATTTTCTATTTAATTGGAAGAGTGTCTACAAATATTGATTACACCAGGGTCGCGTTCTTTAATTTAATGCATTTGCTTTACTTAAAACCAAACCCAAAAATTTTAAAAATATAATGGCATTACCGCTCGCTTACACTAGTGAACGCAGAATATGCCGCAATTTACTTATTAACGAATTTATCGAAAAAAATGCACATTTACGATATTGCATTTCAATATTTAGTTCGAAGGGTAGAGATGTTAATTAGTCCGCTAACGTGTTTCGATCATTAACTTTAATCAAACGGAAAATCTCTTAATTTCGCAAACTATTGCTTCTTATTTTGATGAACAACGTAATTTTAACTTACGCACACGAATCACTTCTCAATAGTTACACGGGCAACGTTTTGCGTATTTCATTAACTGGTGGTTGTAAAATTTAAACCACATTATTCCCCATGCATTTACTACATGTTACAAATTTAGAGTTCGAGTATCGACTAACTTAAAAATACTAAAATACAAACTGGGGACGTGTATCCGTTTTTTTTTAAATTTCTACATGCACAAAAAAGCTTACAAAAAAAATACGTTTTAGCTTCTCACAAAGATAATCAATCTGAACATTTAATATTTTAACCGTGGCTTGTAATCAGTATACTGTTCATTTTAGTCAAAACAAATATTCAATTTACTTTATAAAAACGTTAACATTTAAGCAATTTTCTTGGAACAAACAAACTTCAGTTTTCTAATTGGCTTGGATTGATGTGGTTCAAATATTAGTTGAGTGTTGCGTTAGTTTTCATTTATGAGCTTAATGGCATGAATTTTAATTACGTCAGTTATAAATGATACTATTAGATAATTATGTACCAAGAAACTTTTTTATATGTAGCCGACTTTAGACATATAAAGTAATCCAAATAATACTTGAATTTCAGGTAAATTTGTAGGAGTAGAATTTCTTTCTCGAATAAAACTTCATGTTGTTCTATAAATATGTGCGCTAGTATGTTCTAAAATAATATTCAGAATTACATCACTGAAAAAAATTACCATGTCACGTAGATCTGTCAGATTTTTGTAGCAGTTTTTGTTTAAGTAAATTTTTAGATCTTGTTCTTACATTGTTTGGTGGTTGGTGTTTTCTCCAATTAGTGTTTTTTTACTCATCATAAACAAATCATCTAATAGTGGTTCTGATACTTCTTGTTCTGTATCAAATACTTCTTGTTCTGAACCCGAATGTCCCGATTGTTCTTTCAAATGATCTATCTCAATATCATCTTCCTCGTCATCGTTACACAATTCTTACATCACGCAACCCAGAACAGGAACGGGAGTTAAAATTTGGTAGTTTTGAGGAATTGGTGTATTGATGGTAACCTGTTTGATTGTCGTTGATCTGCAGGATCTGAATAAACAACAACATTGTTGTTAACGGGGGCCTGTTTCCAGTTGGTGGTCCAATTCCATACCCGAATTCCAGGCCAAGTACATTTTCTATTTTCATGCAACATAAAATATTTTGTATGTACAGTTTGTTCACAGGTAACCTTTAATTGAAATGATTACAGTTATTGCATTTTATTATGGATATTATAGTTATTTATCAGGATTTTAAGTTTTATTAACAAAATTATATAGAAAAAATTTGTTTAGTTTTATATAAAAAAATTTTGTTGCTCATTTATGTTGCAGCTGATGTATGTATATTCTACATTACTGCTGTATATAAAGAAGAAAAACAATCAACATTTTGCAGATGTTTTCAAATCGCAGAACACATATCAACGGAAACGTAACATGAAACGTGGAAACGTCTGCATTACGTTATTCTGCGGTACAATCTTCGCTAAGTTAGTATTTTTATCAAAGAAAAAGACATTTAATGTTTAGTTTGGAAAACATTTTGTAATTTCATCTCCTAAATTACTAAAAAAAAATTGCAACGTTTTTGATAAATAAAGCAGTATTTTAAATTTTGCCGTAAGTTGACATCTGCCAATTTCATTATTATGGTATTCATTAACTGACTCTGTTGTTTATATTATAGTAATGTAGTTTGGATTTATGGCAATTTACAGTCAGCAAGCTTTGTTTTAGTATAACGATAAGTGACAGCTCCATAGTACAAAGTTTTCACAATTCTTGGCGCATAAAACATGCTGCGGTAAGCTTACGTTACGTTAATCCGATTTATCCATGTTTGTAGTTTTCCTTGAAATTAGGTTTTAAATTTTAACTTAAACGGGAAGTGTGGCATTAAGATTAAGATCATCTTTTTGAACGGCCACTCTTCTAGTGATGAGTACTATACAGTACTAGGTAGTCAACAAAAAAATCATGATTTTTTTCAACCGTAACAGTAACAGTAATAGTAAAGGTAGAAAACAGTTACATGTAATAGTGAGCGTTTATTTTGGTACCCAATTTTTTAGATGCCTTGATAAAACCTATACTCCGTAGGCAAAACGTCGGATTAATAAAGAACTGGGTCTTTATGAACACATAAATTCCTGCTCTTTACACTCCTTAAAGAAAGCTCAATTTTAATTGAGGATTTCTATTAATTAAACACAGTATTAACAATCAATAATTTAAATACTTAAAAATATTTTTAATCTATATTTAAAGTACCGGATGTGTAACAAACGAAATTAAAAAAACTAATCATTTTTTCAAAACTAGTTCGTAATTTAAATATAAAAATCATTTAGTTCTAAATTGTTCCTAGAAGTTTACTTGTTTTTGTAGAAACAAAAACACATTTAAAATAATGAAGTAGGTGATTCAAATATATTTGAGATGCAGAATACGACAAACACCCTTTGGGATTGTCTAACTAAAAGCAACATTAGCTAACAACATAACACGCGCCGTGCACAAATTTACCAATATGTGAATACTTTCAAGCAAAGGAAATTCAACCATAACTAATTAGACATGTTCTTACAAAACACAATCTATTTAATAAGTAAAATTGATATACACACTCAAAATTCACTGAAAATTTTTAGTTTTATGGAAATAAATGTACCAATGTTAATTTTTCTAAATAGTGTATTATTATTAATAATACCTCTTAATTTTTTAATTAATACTGCCTTCTACGGTATCTCCATCAAATAAAAATTGTAATAATTTTGTTTTTAAGTGAAAAGTATAAATTTGTGAAATTTAAAACAGTAAAACATTCACGCAGATAAGCCGAAACATAAAAAAGTACATTTCACAAAAAAACGACTTAAATTTTAATATCTTATTGCATGTTGGTATGTTATTTCCTTGCTGTTTATTTATCCTATTTCCACAATCTGAATTTACACTGGCCAGTAAAATCAACTAAATTTAAACGTTAAAGAGCTTACTTGAAATTTTAAATTAAATTAGAAAATCAACACTGAACAATTTAAATTGAAATCAATTTAAATCTTATTCGATTGGCAGTTTAATCAAATAGAAACTTTTTCAGTAATGTTAAGTAGTTACTAATTCCTTTGTGTTTTTTTCGTACAATTAAAGTTTGGCGCAAACCGCTAAAGGTAATTTGAGAAAATCATCGACTTGCGTTATTAAATAACCATTTTAAATTTGAAGTTAAAATTAAAGTTGCGTTTTTTAGTAAGCAAAATGCTGTACAGCGTTCGTCTTTTGAATATTTATAGGAAATAATTAAAGGAACGACGAAAGATTCGTATCCCTAAGCTCGGCAATGTAATTAATTCAGGGTTACCTGACTACATGCTTTTAAATAGGGTTGTACATTTATATTGCTTAGAATATGAAAACAACTTTTACGTAAATAAATAATTTAAATACGCGATTTTAAAAATAATACTTTTGAATATTTATTAATTTAATTCAGTACATGCCCCAATTTTTTTTACGTGTAAAAATTGAAAACATTTCAGCAAATGTATCTATCTACTGAAAAATTGGGGAATACAGAAAAAAATCGCTGGAAATAAGGTCGTGAAAGATTATTTTTCATCCTCATAATCAATCACATTTTTTATCACATTATATTGATAAAGTTTTGATTTTTGTCATTTCTTAAAATTTCTTATTCGACTTCTACATTTTAATTAATTTAATATACGTTAACTATCTCTACATTAATGTAATTCACAAAAATGTAGTTTTTTTATAAAAAATTCAACACAAATAGAATGGTATCATAATATAATGCTGACTTTTATTCGTTTCATGGTCTGGCCAATCCTTTTGTCAGTGTATTTGGATGTATTTTTTCACGTCATAGTTTATTAAATCAGCAAATAATTTTACCACGAATTATATGTTTTATTTTTTCTAGTACTTGTTAAACTTCTACTACGCCTTTTATATATTATTTATATTTTTAAATAATGTAATACAATTTACTCTATGGTTGTTGTTAAGAATATGCTTGTCAACAGTTAACTGTCCGTGTCATGTAACTATAAATATTCGTTTTTTTTGTATGTGAAGTAGGCTGGTGTCGGCAAATTATTAAAATTATTGAACATTTTTATAGAAAAGACTCATTTTTGTGGATAGAATAAAGAATAAAAAGTTGATAGTTATCGTTCCGGTGGAGCATAACCAACATTTTTGGCGCAGTCCGTAGGACTATGCAAAGTTTTTTTTCGGAAGAGTACAGACGAAGACAATCATCCATAATCGCTACCGAATTATGTTGCAAAACTTGAAAGAGACATACAATTGTGAGTTTGAGGTTTCTGATGTCCCCACTATATCCGATACAATTGCATCAACTCCAAGAGGTCCTCGGCTGGAGGAGTTATAACTATTTTTTTTTTTATTAAACTGATTATTGTTACACAAAATTTACAAAGATATTTTTCTTCAAGCGTGCTAAAATATGAAATGTACTATACCGCATTGAATATATAGAACGACTACATTATTTTACGGCGTACAATAATATTATTATTTTAGCTCAATTAGTAACTTAGTTTGCCGGTAGAGGTATTAGCATTTTTAAGCAGAAACGCCATTTAAAATGTCGCAAATTGAAGGAACTCCACCTAAAATAAAACAAATCGCCGATGCCTTAGTTGAAAATTTGATCCCCAACAAATCGCGCAAAATATATGATTTTGCTTACAATAAATTTTGAAATGGGCGCAAGAAAATAATATAATCAATTACACAGAAAATGTTATGTTAGCGTATTTTTCCCATTTGGCGGAAACTATGAAAAGTTCGTCATTATGGGCACAATATTCCATGCTAAAGTGCCAATTAAATATTAAACATGACATAAACTTAAAAATTACGCAAAATTAATTTCCTTCTTGAAGCGCCAAGCTGATGGGTATCAACCAAAAAAAGCAAAAGTTTTCTCAAAAGAACATTTTAATAACTTTTTACAAAATGCGCCAAACAATGAATATTTGGCCATGAAGGTAATTTCAAATATAACTTTTCAATCGCTAAAGTAGATACTATTTTCTTAGATCGTATTAATATTCGGAGTTAGTGGGGCATGTCGTTGCGACGAACTAGTCAATTTAAGAATACAGGATATCGAAGACCTGGAACGTATAATACTAGTAAAAATTCCTAATACTAAAACGAATAAGTCACGGACATTTACCATAGTTGGAGATTTTATTTAAATTTATGTAGACAATATATGACACTTCGACCTAATGACATCAACATAACAAGATTCTTTTAAAATACCAAAATGGTAGATGCCACCGTGTCGTTATGGGGATACATAAAATTTCAGGTATACCAAAACAAGTGGCAACTTTTTAAAACTACCTAATCCAGAGGAATACACTGGTCATACACTGCGACGAACCTCAGCTACATTGTTAGTTGACAATGGTGGAGACATTACCACTCTAAAAAGACACGGTGGATGGAAATCTAACAATGTAGCTGAGGGATACATCGAAGACTCCCTTTCAAACAAACGTGAAATTGCCAATAGAATATTAGGGTGCGATGAAGGTAACACATCTACCGTAACATCAGGTGATCTTAACAGGCCTAGTACTTCCACCGCAACATCGAGCATATCCCAGTCAAGTGAATATGAAATCCATCACGACTATAATGACGTCAATGTCAGTTCTAAAACAGCAAGTAGTGGATTAAATATTATTAACTCGACATTACAAAATTGTACCTTTAATATTACTATAAATAAGAAATAGGTATTTTTTCCACTATATAGTTACTACAAAAGAATGTTTGTTTTAAGTTTTCATCTGAAATAAGAGTTAATTATTATTATTGTTGTATTGTTAAATAATTATAGCTTTCTTTCTTACTCTACAAATTAATACAAAAATTTTCCTTTTACAAACCGTGTTAATACACACAACAAAAATAATGTTGTTTGACAGTCATGTTTGACAGTTGTAAAGTTGAGTTAACGCTGTTGCCTATTCATTCTAAAACCACCTCAATTACTTCAAGAATTTGGTTTTTACGCTTGAAGAAAAAATAGTATATGCTACACGGAAGTCGAACGCCTTTTGTGTTTCGCAAAGTACCTTCGTTCAACACAAAAGAATGCGTTCTACTCCTAGTAGCATAATATATATTACTCTTATAATTGACATACTAATAAATTTATTATACTCTTAGTAAAAATATCATTAATCATTTGTTTTGTAACATAATAGTTCGCACACACCCTCAATAAGCAAAGCTCGTGTGGAGAGGTGGTACAGCTTAGCCGTAATTAAGCGAGTTTATATTAAGTATAAATACACAGACGAAAGTAAAAGAAAATAGATTTCTTACAAAAATAACCAATTAAACAGCTAAAAACCAAAAGTTATACAAAAGCAAATAATTCAATACTGGAGTAGCTAAAACAGCTGTTCCTTTACAAACGAAATTATCAGAACGAGATCAATTCAATCTAATTTACAAACTTAAATTAAAGTAAGAAAAAATTACATTATTAAGATTTAAAATTTAAATCAAAATTAAAATTATAATTAAATTCAAATTCAAAAATTAAATTGAATTTGAAAATACGTATTATATTTAAATGTAAAAATTTATTTACCTACCTAGTATTGGGAAAAATAAAAGAGAGTCTAGACTCGGTATTTTGTACTTATAGTAAATTGTTAAACAGAACTGATTTTACTTTACGGTTATATGCGGTGCGATTATTAAGTGCAGTAACGTTACTTGGAAGCGAATTGAAGAGTCGGGGGCCTGAGAAAGCGGGGTGGTTAGAGGCGGTTACCGTATTGAAACTTGGCTCCAATAAAACTCTCCTTTCCTGTCTACGAGTGTGGTAAATATGGACTGGATTTACTGGAAAATAGTTTTTACGGTCAAAAACATATTTGAGTAAGCTATCTTTGTACAGTTGCTTTAATTTAGGTACGTGGAACTCTTTGTATATCAGTGTAGTGGGGTAATCAATAGAACTTCTAAGACAGATTTTTATTATTTTTAGTATTTCTAAAATTTTAAAGTACATATCTGAACTATGGCCCCAACACACTAAACCGTATCTCACAATAGATTGAACAAGTGCCAAAAATACCATTTGCAACTGAGGAAGGGGTAGAACTGAGCGTAATTGAACAAATTTATAAATTAGTCGACTAAGCTTAATACAGACATAGGCTATATGGTCATTCTAACGTAAATGGTAATCTATTATGACACCTAAATACTTTGTCTTTTTTTTTATTAGCAGAGGGTTACAGCTGAAATAGAGTGATGATAGTGGATCTTAATTTGATACTGATCATCGGAAGGGGGTTGCCCCACAGAATTAAATGAAAAAGTGATCATTACGGTTTTACTGGTGTTTAGGCTAAGAAAGTTACTATTCAACCACCTTATTTGCGTTGGCGAATAAGTTCTCCCAGTTCTCACCACAAAATATAGCGACAGTGTCGTCAGCAAAGGACCACAGAGAACACTCCGAAAGATCTAAATTCAACATTTCATTAATATATATTAAAAAAAAAATAGGTCCCAGCACCGTTCCCTGTGGTACTCCGGTCTCTATACACTGATTAGAACTAGCAACATTTCCTATCTTCACCACCTGTGATCTGCCTTGAAGGTATAATTGGAAGAATTTGTTACATATCCCTCTAAAACCGATTTGTTCCAGCTTGTCTATCAGTAACCTGTGGTTAACCGTATCGAATGCCTTTTCTAAGTCCAAGAACATACCCAAACACTTCTTCCCATTGTCAATATGCATTATTATATTTTTAATAACATTAAATATAGCGTCAGTTGTACAAAAATTGCTTCTAAATCCGAATTATTTATTTGACAGAATCGAGTGTTTTTCTAAATAATTGACAACTCTCAGTTTCACACATTTTTCAAAAATCTTTGAGACACAAGAAAGAAGAGATATTGGACGATAATTATGAATCTTGGTATTGTCGTTAGATTTATGCAGCGGGATAACTGTAGCACTTTTAAGTTCTATTGGGAAATAACCCTCCTTAAAACAATGGTTTATTACATATGCAAGTGGGGACGCAATTTTGAAGGAATTATCGATAAGAAATTTTAAATTGATTCCATCTTTACCAAGGGTCGTTTTCTTTTTAGTTTAACAATAAAATTTGAAACTTCCTCAATCGATACAGTTTCAAGGAAAAACGAATCACGTATCAAAACTTTTTTATTATATTTAAAGTTAGTACTTTTTGGGTAATGGGGCGTGAATCTATTTGATATATTTTTACCGACCTTTGCGAAGTATTTATTGAACTCCTATGCTATTTAATGCGAAAGAATATTACGCTTTCAGATTATTGACCTGGCTTTATCGAGATTGGAGTGCTAGTCGGAGCAGATGTTGCCGCTAAATTAATGACTGGAGAAAAATTTGGAATCGTCACTGGTCCACTTGCTGTGAAAACATTACTTGTGTAGACACTGAGAGGAAATTAGAAAAGCAGAAAACACATAAGAGTTCAAGGCAGGTATTGATTTTGAACTGCCAAAACTATGGGAACTTGAAACAATTGGAATCGCAGAATCTAGTGAAGCAAAAACAAAACAAGATTTGGAAGAAGCTGCACTAGTTCATTTCAACACCACTGTTACCAGGGACAAGAAAAGTAGATACAAAGTTCATCTTCTTTGATTTGAATACCATCTTCTACTACCCACGAATAGAAGTACAGATGAAAAGCAACGGAACGAATGTAGAAAGATAAGTTTTTTTGTACTTACGACCAAGAGTTAAAGAAGTGGGAGAAAGCTGGCAAGGTACAAACGATTCCGGAGAACTATTTTATTTTTCTTTTTTTTTGTTATGCTGTTAATGTTAATTTTTTTTTTTTTTTTATTTTGGGTTTACGTAACTTATATTATAGGTGTCGAGTATGGTTCCCTTGGTAGCCAACCAGACGGTTGCCCTGTGCAGCTGGTCTGCTCTCGAGACCTTTTGGCAGGTTAGTTAATTTATTCTGCTTTATATATATATATTTTTTTTTCTTTTTTTATCTCTACAGCCAAAACGTTATTATTATTATTATTATTAGAATAATTTCGGGCATTATTTGCCACATCGTGCTGTCGTCAAAGTTAGGAGCACCATACTCGTTCGAACGGTATTCAATGCCTTTTCTAAGGTTAAAAGTCAACCATCACTCAACGACTTTCTAGAAAAGGGTCTCAACATGCTGGAGAAAGTGCCTGTTGTACTGACTAAGATCCGTCTGAACAAAATAGGAATTGTGGCAGATATTGAAAAAACAACAGAAAGATCGGCATTACTTGCGGTTTCTTTGATGAACAGATGAAAGTTGCAAAACAATGAAAGTTTACAAACATTTTCGAGTCGTGTTTGGTGTCACCTCCTCAGCGTTCTTGGATAATTTAGCCATGAGTGTATTAAGTATGCAAGAGTTTGAAAGAATTACGCTGACTGTAATGATTTGATACTTTCTGCCAAGTTTAACTTAAGAGGGTGGGAGTACGGCCCCAAGGAAGAAGAAACATTTATTCCATTGTTGGGGATGTCGTGGAGTCTTTATGAAAATATGTTGCAGATAGATCTCACAACATTAAAAAAAAATATGAGGGTTCAGTCAACAAGAGAAATTCTCTCCCTGGTTCACATGATTTTCGACCCGATCGGATTTACTTGTCCAGTCACCCTGCTTCCCAAGATAATGCTTCAGGGAACTTGGTCGTTAAAGGTGGGATGGGACAAAAAGCTGTCTCCAGAAATAATTAAAAAAGTTACGACATGGACGAAGTCGGTTCAGGAGTTGGAGATAGTGAGGATACCCCGAAGGATTCATTCTTTATTTGTACCAAAGGAGAATTGGGAATTTCAAGTGCTGTGTTAAGCCATTATCAAAAATCGCTATACCTTGTCTAGAACTCCTCGTCTGTTTAATTTGATCTCAATTAGTTGGTGCTGTGAAAGATATGTTAGTCTCTAGAATAATGAAGTTTTCTGCTGGACAGACTCAGTCACGGTTTTCCATTAAATTTAGGACGGAAATGATTGGGGGGTTTATGTTCAGAGACGGCCAGATAAGATTTGATCCTTTACCACAATTGTAAGCTGGAGTTACGTGGAGGGAAAAAAGATCCTGCCAATTTATCTTCCCGTAGTTATAGCATTACTGCTCTTATCAAATCGAAATGATGGGATGGACCGGAATGGCTTCGTCTTCAAAAAATGGAATGACCAAAATCAGAAGTTGGTTCCAAAGAGGAAGAAGTTAATGATGGAAAAAAAAATTGTAGTGTATTCCCTTTGTTTTGGCTAAAATAGCGAAATTTTATAATTTATGCTTGCAGTTCAACGTCCTATGTCCAATTTCATAGTTCCGAGAGTATGCACAAGCACATATCGCTAAAACGCGTATTCGTATGCATTAACTAAAACTCGCCGCATTTTTGTTAACCGCAAAAATACTCATAACTGTGTGTGCTTCGTTTTTTAGTGCTAGAAGACAACCAGGTGAGTGCATGCTCTATCCGCAGACATTTTCTTTTTTAATTTTTTGTACCGCAAATGTCTGGACTTATAATTGTCTTTTTCCGAGCTGCAATCATAAACAAAGAGTACATTCCACTAATAATTATTAATTAACTAAGTAAACAACCACGTTCAGCAAATCACAGTCACCCTCAATTACAAAGATATGTTTCGGGACTCAATTAAAAAGCTTACGTCTTATGACGAAATAGTACAATATGTGTACCAGCATGTTCTCTATGGAACCGGACAAAATATGGAGAACAACGAATTTGTGTTGGCTGAGCGCTAATTCCACTGACTCCTCAACTATTTCTGCATGGACAGAATTCAGCTGAAATTGAAGAGTTAAATAATGCAAATCTTAACAGAATATTGAATTATGTAATTAAGTTAAAGCCACATCTTCGTTTAAGTTTTTGGAAAGAGTACCTCATGAAATTTAAAACTTGGACACCACAATTTCTGTAAACAAAAGTTTGCACATTGTGAAGCGGGCTTAAGGGTATCATTTACAATTCTAACAGCAGGTAGTCTCAGCAGGGGTTATCTTATAGAAGGACTGTAGAATGAATCATTACACTAAGCACGTTTTAGAAAATAGGTAATTTACGTTGCTTACTTAATTTTTTCTTTAAAGAATATATTTGAAGGTATCGCTAATTAAACACCATAGCTCGATTAATTATCGAATCAAAATTTTGTTTAGGAAATGTTTACAAAATAAAATTAGAAATAATTTTGATTTAAAAAACGTCTACAAGCAATAACTTTTAAATTAAATCAAAAAACTAAACATGGTTATTTGGGTTGACTGATTATTATTTATTTTTAAATAAATCTAACCTACTAATTATTGTAAGTTATTAAAAAAAATCATTAAACTCTCTATTCATAATATTTAATCCTTACAAAATGTATATTTTATGACGTTTCATTTTTTTCTGTAGTTAATATAAAAAGTGAAAATAAAAACTAAGGCTGGTAACATCTTAACATAACATAACTTAAACTTACACTAGACATTAATACAAACGTTTAAATATTGTTATTGTTCTACAAATTAAACACAAAATTTAATCGTCAAAATAAAAAGCGAATTGTAACATATACTTATAAACACAAAACCAGAACGTAATACAGACATTTAAATAAAGCTAATGTGTTTGCAGTTGTTTTCTAAACGTCCACAGGATGTTATCTGCTACAGCTACACGTTGAAAATGCTTGTTTAACCAATTTAAAAATGTTAAAAAAATTGTTGACTAATTAAATCATACAAAAAATTATAAAACCCTGTTTGTTCAAAGTAACCGTAGAAGTTGTATTTCTATTATCTGATACTTATACTTAATTACATTGTTTCTAAATGTATTGCTACAAAATGTTATACAACCTTATTCATAGTAATTTAGCGGTCACTAACTCATTACTAACATCCTACTAACAAAATCCGTATTCATAGTTGCATGTAGTGGGCCGCTAAAATGACATTAACGTTAGTAGCCACTAAATTTCTTAGCACGGTTTCTTAGTGACATTTCAAGCCGTGTTTAATGCATTTTCGTAATTTTAAATCCAGTCTACATTGCAGTAAAATGGTAATTATAATAAAAATTATACTATTGCTAGAAAAAGAAGCCACACTCCCAAAATTGGGACGATTTAGAAAAAAAAACGTATTAATTCAATGCGTACAATATGAACAGCAAATTGAAAACAGGAAAAAGGTAACAGTTCTCAATCAAGATCAACAGAGTGCCTGCTACATATATATATATAAAAAGATGGAGATACGCGGTATGTAATGTAATTTATGTATTTAGGTACATATCTCTAGCTCTTTGTGTATATTGTAATAGGTCATGTTAATGATGTAAAATCTTCATAGGATTTCAAAGAGATGTAAAGATAGAACGGAAGCAATGACAAATAATGGAATTGCAAGCAAGCTGCAGGAGACCCTCATGTCGATAAATTGGATGATTAAGGATCACACTGTTTTGTGGATAATACCAGTGCATATAATAGTGACGTGACCCACAAAGTTATTAAATTGTAACTTTTGCAATTAGATCTTTAGATGTACTGGATTTTTTCTATCTAAACAAAACTTTGGATTTCTATTTATATAGAATTACTTCTTCTTGTACTTTTTGCACTTCCACATTAATATTGATAAGATTATAATGTTTTTTTTTGGAAAAGAGCAAACATACATTTTATTACATTTTTAATTATTTGTAACTTTATTTGTAATTTGGGTCTATAGGAAACAATAAATAATAAATTATTAATTTTATCCAAAGCGCTTAATTTTTGGAGCCGATCCATGACACTAGCAGCATTATCACGTTGTATAAGCAAAGAAAAAAATGGTTGACACAGAAAGTCCTTTGCTCTGATGTCTCCGCTCTCAACGATGAGCTTAAAACCTACTGGTTTAGCTTTCTTCACACCAAGGGCATAAAAAAACCAGCGCTTTTAAAATAAAATATTTTTGCTCTAAATTATATCTATAATTCATATACTTAAATCGTTTTTCGAGCTTTTCATACTCTTATTATGTTCTTGTTCATTCAAGCTGATGATTAATAATATTTGACAGATAAACGTCAATGTAATGCTCAAAATAAATTTCCTGTGTTGCCATATTATTCTATCTACTAACATAATACTAAAATAATATGCAACTATAAATGTAGAACCTTAGTGACATGTTAATGTGTTGCTAGTGACCTCTAGCTAATAGCTTTTAAAATCATTTTAAGATGGTGACTATGAATAAGGCAGAAAGTCTTTTAAAAATTTAGTCCATACACTCTGATTAAGAACTTTTTGTGAGTTTAGTATTAATTGTTGTTGGCAACACAAAGAATAATTGGTTGTAATTTATTATTCAATTAAAAACTTACATTTTGATTAGCCAGTGGTATTGCACTAGTTTAACATAATTTTTTTGAAATGCAGTAATAAAGTTAATATGCACTTTTGCAGTTATTCATCTAAGTCTAAGACAACGAATACAAAATACGAAAATCTTAAGGATATTATTGTTCACAGAAATAAAAAACTATGTGACATCAATAATTATACTTTATTGCAATGAGGCATGGTTATCGTGATTCAACGAAGCGGCCGATTTATTTTTTTGACAGACGAGTACAAAAAAGCGCTAGTTTACGGCCGCAAATGAGGACGTAAATTGTCTTTTTTTAAGATTAGCGCCTTAAAATAACTATTAAGTTACGGAGAAACAAATCGAGGAAGCCGGTAATACTAATTCTCAAGGTAAACTCGCTGCAGCAATAAACGATATGGAAATTACCTTTGACGTTCCGTCATAATCTGTAGATAATAAAGAGAATAAAATAAAGATCCCGCCAATTTATCTGCATAATGCCGACAGACTAAAATTTCAAGAAGTTATTACTAATCTTAGGGAAAATGCTAAGAATGATTTTACCACTGTACTTAGAAATAAACAATTAAGAATAAATCTCAGCAGCATAGATGATTATCGAATAATAACCAAGCATTACACCGAGAAAAATCTAGCCTACCACACATTCAAAAACCTAGAAATTAACAATTTAACTGTAATAATCCGAAACGTACCCGTCTCCCTTACGGAAGAGGAAATCAAAAAAGAATTAATAACTCTAAAATATCCGGTACAGAAAGTAGCCAGATTCTACAATAAAGAAAGATATCTGATCCCACTGTGGGCGGTGGATCTTGATGACTCCCAAGAAGACAAACTAATTTTCAGTTTAACAAAATTAAATCACAGCATTGTAGAAGTAGAAATATTAAGTAAAATGTGTGTCGTACGACATCTCGTGTAAAAGCATTGACACGTATGATTAGTATAAACTAAGAAAAATGCCAACAGTTAATTGTAACGACATGTGTGCGTTTAACGTGCATATCGCTATCTAAGCAACAGCTTTAATGCTTGAAACGCACGAGTGTCGATAAAGCCAAGTAAAAACTTGTACAGAAGCATAACACGCAACGAAAGAACACCTGATGCCGCATTTCGCTCTTATTATGAGCTCATCAGAGGTGTATACTTACTTTTTTATTTGACTTTATCGACACTCGTGCGTTTCAAGCATTAAAGCTGTTGCTTAGATAGCGATATGCACGTTAAACGCACACATGTCGTTACAATTAACTGTTGGCATTTTTCTTAGTTTATACTAATCATACGTGTCAATGCTTTTACACGAGATGTCGTAAGACACACATTTTACTTATGTTCATTGCTCCACGAGAGTTTAAAAGACCAACCGCCGTCTTGTACAGTTGTATACCGCACTTAAGTATACACCTCTGATGAGCTCATAATAAGAGCGAAATGCGGCATCAGGTGTTCTTTCGTTGCGTGTTATGCTTCTGTACAAGTTTTTACTTGGCTTTATCGACACTCGTGCGTTTCAAGCATTAAAGCTGTTGCTTAGATAGCGATATGCACGTTAAACGCACACATGTCGTTACAATTAACTATTGACATTTTTCTTAGAAATATTAAGAAAATTGAAGGAAATCCCACAGTGCAAAAAGTGTCAACTATACATACACGTTGTGTGAAATGCACTGGTAATCACTCATTCACTAAAATGCCTTAAACGACCTGGAGATGATCCTCAGTGTGTAAACTGCTTAGAAAAGCATCCAGCGAACTACAAAGGTTGTAGTTACTATGCTAAGGTAAACCTTAACCAAACAAAAACCCTTAGCTTTAGAACTCAAAATAGATCATACTCTCAAGCAGTGAGAGACAAACAAGAACGTACAACTAATGAGTCATCACCACCTAGACTAAAGGTACTTCTTCACGTACAGTTTTTCATCAGTTTTCGACTGACAGTCCATCAGTTCAGTCCAAAACTGAACGTAAAGGAGTGCAAAATTCCTCGCCTGACTCAGTCTCGGCGCGGACTGAAGAAATTAAACCGAACAAATATTTTGGCACGGCCTCAAGCGCGCCGAAGGCGATATCGGAACGTGTAGCTGCGCGTCAGTTGTCCGTCGGCGGTTAACAAAGGTGCGGGGATGCGAGTCGCACGAGGAGCTTAGTAGTTGATTACTGAAGTATACAACAAACACTACAACAGTCTCCGGTTGTGGACTGAACGTGTAGGTAAAAGGCATACCAACAGTCCGTGACTGCAGGCCTGGCGCAGGTATATCCGGCAGTCCACGACTGTACGTGAAGGGGTACCTTAACTGTACCTGAATCCAACGCCCTCAAGTCTAACAAACAGCTTCAACCAACCGATCTTATCTCTACAATACTTAAGAAACATAATAGAACTATTAATCCCCTATTTAGATAAATTAATGCCATTTCTAACAACATTATTACCAACATTACTATTAAATGGATCAAAATAATCCTCCGTTAATTAATAATATAACAATGACCAATTGGAATGCCAATGGTCGTAAACCACAACGCTCAACTTTTATTAAATTCATGACACAACATAATATTGATATCGCGTGTATCAGCAAGACACACCTTGTTAGTACGTAGAACTTCAGAGTTCCTGCGTACCAAGTATATCGGAAAGACCGAGAAGCCGTATTAGCATCAGGCGGAGTTGCCATTATAATCAAAACAAAATTCAGCCACCACCTACTCCATATGGAAGTTCTCCAAAACATAGAAGTCATTTCTATTAAAATAAGCATGAAAACTAGCAACCCTTACAGCTGCATAAAAACCTCCAAACAAACGGTTCAAAAAAGACGAAATATGTGAACTTTTTAACACAAATAAGCCCACGTTAGTTGTGGCCGACTTGAATCCTAAAAATACCATCTAGGGTTGTCGTGTTAGTAATCCTGCCAGGATTAAGCTGCACAACATTATGACCAACCACGGTATTTTAATAGCAGCCTGATGACTACACTTATCATCCATACTGAACAGACCATCAACCTGACATTTTGGACGTTATACTACATAAAAATGTTGCTAATCCAGTGCCTTAAACAATGGTCTCTGAACTGGACTCTGATCATCTCCCTGTCACTATCAGCTTCTAAAATACCCCCATAATAATACCTCCACGGCTTAGCTTAGCCCATGGAAAAACCGACTAGGATAAATTTCAGTTGACTCTCGATCAAAAACTCCGTTAAATGGGACCACTTGAACTTCCCACTAAAATAGACAACGCCGTTCTACAATTCACATCAGCAGTGCAAGAAAATATCTAAGAATCAACTACACCTTAGAAGCAAAGGAAAATTGCTGGGCACAACAGAACTCCCAACTACATACCTGACCTAATTAAGCAGAAGAATAGGTACAGAAGGAACTGGCAAAGACACCGGTTACCATACCTTAAAACTCTGTACAACCAACTATGTCATTTAGTAAAAAAAAACTTGATAGCTTTAGAATTAAAATAACAAGTTCTACCTTGAAAACATTAAACCCGGTGACCCATTTATGTCGTTCGCTACTAAACGGATATTAAGACTACCGAGCATAATCTATCCTATAAATACTGCAGAATAAGACCAACACTTCGTTATGCTGGTAACCAACGCAGTTGCAAATATACAATTACAGGATAACCACGAAATAGCTCCAACATTAGTCCAAGATAATATTACCTAAGCGTAAGACTCCTAGGCCTGACCTTATAATAAATAAAATGCTAAAGCATCTACCTAAAAACTTTAGCTTATTTAACCTTAATATATAATTCCTGTCTCAGACTAAGATACTTTCCGACATCGTGGAAATCTGCAAATGTGCTCCCTATATATATACAGTAGGAAAACCGTTGGATAATCCTGACAGCTATCGACCTATTAGGCTTCTGTCAACTCTGGCCAAGTTCTAAAAAAAGTGATACTTTCCAGACTACAAGATGACGTACAGTAAAATGATACAATTTCTCCTCAAAAATTTGGCTTCCGAACCCATTACTTGACCTCTCACCAGCTTCTTAGAATAAATTAAATAATTGAAAAAAGGTTTGAAAGAAAGAGTACACGGCGGGCGGTTGTATTTATGGACTTTTGATAAGGTTTGGCATAACGGACTATTATACAAAATGGGCTTTTAAATACTCCAAGTTACCTAATCAAGATCATTTACTCTTTTCTCACTAACAGAACAGACATAGTTCGGATCAATTCAACCTTATCTAGTTCGAAACCTATATGGGCCGGAGTTCCCCAGAATAGTATTCTGGATCCCACCCTATTCAATCTGTTTGTTCACGACGTACCTACAGTTTCCAACTCAACGCTGGCCATGTACGCTGATGATACGGCAATAATTACCCAGAACTCTTGTGTCGATACGGCAATTGAGCTCCTCCAAAACTCTGCAAATATTATAGGTGAATGATTTTAAAAATGAAAAATTAAAATAAATTCTAATAAATGCTAAACAAACATTTTTCTGACCAAATTACAAAAATAAAATAAATGACAATGAACTAGATTGGTACCTAACGGATTCAGCTGTTAAATACTTAGGTGTGAACTTGGACGCAAGATTGACCTGGGGATTTCATGTCAATAAAAAACTCATCGAGTGCCACAACAGACTGGGTCCTTTATATCCACTTGTGTGTGCGGTACTTATCTACAAAGGAATCTTCAGACCAATTCTTACGTATGCATGTCCTGTATAGTGCAACACATCTAAAACAAACATGAAAAAACTGTAAATAATCCAGAATTAAATTCTCAGAATCGCCATCAACTGCCCTTGATTCGTCCGTAATAATCACTTTCACAGTGAATTAAGTGTTTAACAAACCTCAGAGTACATTAATAAATCTACAGTAAAGTTTTTCCAAAATCTATCTTTGTGTTCAAGTGCTAATAGATTAAATCTAGGTGAAAAAAGATTCATAAGCGCCTTAAGCGTAAACTACCACAGTACCTAATTTAAATATTGTATGTAAACTCAAATCAATGTCAAACTAAGATTGAGGTGCAAATTATCAGTTAATCCTCACAGGATCAAACATTTATGTCTGTAGTTAGTTTTAGTAAATTGTACTCTAATAAAATTGTACTATAATAACCTAGCTGTGTATAGCATTGTATATTGCAGAGCCAGCTATATTAAAAAAAAAAATAAAATAAAAGAATCTTATGCAAGACTCTCTAGTTTTTCACGTAGATATAGAATAAGAAATAAAATATATGTGTTTTTATGGTAACGATCGCACGTTTGATAACGTTATTCCGATAGTAGATAAATCGTTGCGTCCCTTTCTTGAACAACTATCCCACCAGATAGATAGGTAATAAGGATTAGATATAAGTTCGGTTGTTTTCCTCACTTTAGACACCTAAAAACTTCTCTGCCTTTCTTAAAGACCTTAATTACCATGACCTGATCTAATAACCATTTACCACCGCCTAAACCTGAATACTCTGTTGATCTTCTGCCTGAAACGGTTCCCTTGTACAACTAGTTCTGACTTTTAATATTTACTTCCGACAGTACAAGCAGCTTTCAGTGATTTGCGTTCGTTGCTAGTGAAAGTACAGATCATTTCAAACTAACAGTAAAACAAAGCCAAGCAGCAGGCATTGCTAATCGCCTGAACATTCTTCAAGATAGAACCGTTCGCTCAAAGCAAGACGAAAACCGTTGTAGTTGCACATTCTGCGAATTAAAAACCGTCTGCCGAGCAGGACGCAATCAGTTAAAGTGCAAAATCTTCGAGACAGAACCGTTCGCAAAAAGCACGACGTTTATCAGCTAGCCGGGTTCCTTCACTAGAGAGTATCCATAGGGAGGCTGTAAACAAAAGCCTATAGCAACTATAGGGCATCTTTTTATTAGAAGATACGTGAGCATCTGTCTTCATATCAACACTGCCTAAAGAAATAAACAATTCTTCTTTTAAAATCAGCTGTTTGCGGCCCGCGTCTACGGTGCCGTTTTAAGTCGACATTAGAACTACTGTTTGTAGATTAGAACTACACCGCATTGCGTATAATTTATTCATAATCATTGTTTTTTATATTTAATGTACATAATTATTGTTAACATTTTAATCGTGCAATCTAAAATTAATATACGTCTTAAACATCGTCTCTCTTACTTTCTTTGCTCTGGTTACACGAGGTAATTAAAATTTTGTAAATTTCTACTACGTAAGTCTTAAAGGATCAACGAGGTTTTACGCCATTTAAAATGTCAAAAGCGACAAGTGATTTATGAAAGTAAGACACTCTGTATAAATGAAATTATTTTTAAATTGTAGCCACTGAGAAACTACAATACTGGTCAAAAATAATATAAAAAAAGGTACGCGTACTACACGAGATAGTGGCTGTACCGAACAGAAACCCAAATCAGGTTTACTCCTTTAAGTCTACTGAAAATTTTTATCTTTAAAAAAATTTCTTATTATTATTAAAATTTAAAAATAGAGCTATAACTTCTATTAATACTAAACTATCTATATTATAATCTCTATAGATGACGATAAATTTTGGTAAGTAACATTACATATTTTAGAAATTTAATTTTTTTATTTTATTGGATCAAAGTATAATGGGACAAATTTTACTAGAGCAATTTCTGTCAGAGAATTGCAATAATCATGCTCAATCCAAGACCAACCCTGCATTTGATGCAATCGACGAAATTGGTTACATTTTTCTATACTTTGCGTGTGTATAATTTGACATAACAACTTTTGAAAAAAAATGTTTTAAATTATACATCCGATTTCTAAAAAAATCAATGTATGTTAATTAAATACTGCGCTTATTTTGTGATAAATCTTGATAAGCACACGTCAATAAGATTTAATATTAATTTTTTTTTGCTATTGGGTTGATATCCTAATACTCATACTACGCGCTTTCATTACTGTGTTTACAAAATTTTGCATTATAGATACTGGGTGCTTTTTTTTTAGAAAAATCTCGTATAAATTATCACTTGAAGTTTACGAAAAATGTCGTTTGAGTCGTAAATATTTGCGAAAAAGAAACCTCATAAGCTTATAGGGATGTTCTGGTTGTACCGGGTGGTCAGATAAGAATGCAATGTGTTGTATCTCGGAAACTATTTTTCGCAGAGACTTGCAGTAAAAAAATATATAATTAAAGTGGCCAAAAAAACCGTGAAAATTATTTCCAGATTTCCAAGATCGTCGCCAAGGGGCGCAACCGCCATATTAAACCTTTAAAGTAATTTTTCATTGAAATCCACCTAGTAAATGTACTAAAAAAATATATGTTCTTAAAAGCTAAGCTTTTATTCAAGTAATTTTGTTTAACTCTTTTTGACGTATCTATTAAAATAAAGTGGTGGGGGGCTTCAATGTTTTTTTTTTTAAATAAACAGCTGTAACTCCTAAACGACTGAACGGATTTTAACAAACTTAGTCTCGTTGGAAAAAGCATTTATTGTTCCATCAAACCCATCTTACCAGTGATATGGTTAATTCTTGTTGATGACGATAGAGCGCGTTTTTTGATATAACAACAGAAAATTGCAAAATTCTCTAAAAATTTAAATGCAATAATATGACCTTTTTTTCATAAAAATGTAGTGAAATGACACCTAAATAGGCTAGTGAAAACCGTATCTCGATATTTTATTCCTAGCTATTACACCGGTAATTATTCTTTTTTATTTGTGTTTTTTCAAGATTCAAATAATAAAAGTATTGTTAGTTTAAATATTTAAAAGAAAACGTGTAATGACATGAGAAGAAAAAAAGACCGATTCTGAAATAAAACTAATGCCTCCTTAAATGTTCTAACTGTCTTCCATCACACTCCAATGCATTGTTGAAGCCGCTCATGTGTGGACGTTACACAAGCTTCAATTTTTGCTCTTGGCAGACTACGAATGGCCTCTTGTATATGTATTTTCATATCGTCTCTCGTTGTTGGTGGAATTAGATAAACAATATCTTTTAACCGACCTCGTAGATAGAAGTCTAAATTAGTGAGATCTGGGAATCGGGGTGGCCACGGGAATAGACTTCCTCGTCCAATTCACTTCTGGTAATATCTTCGATCT
This sequence comes from Abscondita cerata, assembly GCA_030710515.1. Classification (NCBI taxonomy): domain Eukaryota; kingdom Metazoa; phylum Arthropoda; class Insecta; order Coleoptera; family Lampyridae; genus Abscondita; species Abscondita cerata. The sequence continues at coordinate 258,171 of JALBCR010000622.1, forward strand.
AAATGTTCTTGCACATTTCTTGAAAAATGTGCAGGACATCCGTCTAGTTACAAAAACATATTTTGCCGTAATTGCAAGGGCACATCTTCTAATAAAATACACAGTTGGTTTACCAAAAAATCATGAAACACGGCACCATTTAGTGGTCGATCGAAGAAATAGGGACCTATAATAGTTCCGTCCAGGATGGCACACCACACATTAAGACTCCAATGGTCTTGATATTAGACTTCGCGCAACCAGTGAGGATTGCTGCATATTATGTAAATTAACGTTTCCATCACTTCTAAAGGTGGCCTCATCCGTCCAAAAAATTTCGAATAAATATTCTCTATTTTCCCTAATCATACCCAACATCCAATAACAATAATCTAGTCGTCGTTTTTAGTCTTCGTCATTTAAGGCTTGATGTAAAGCCATATAATATAGGTGCATTCTAAAAATTCGAAATAACAAACACATTGTGAAACATGTAAAGTAGTATTTTTAGTGACATAAAAACTTACCTAAGACCATTTAAAATGTTTACAATAGTAGTACGTGATATACCCAACGCGAGAGACATTGCTCTCGTACTAACTTGGGGATTCAATTGAACATATGCTAAGACATTAACTATATTGACTTCCATTGCTCTAGCCGAGTGTCTTTGCAACTTAGGTCGAAAGCTGCCAGTATTACGCAAATATCGTACTAAACTCGGAAAAATTCTCGCATCGCGTAAACGCCGATTTGGATAACGAACTCTGTGTACTCTTTGAGCAAGTGCCGCATTTTAAAGACATTCAAAATATACAGTAATCATATCGACAGCTTCATCATTTGCAAAAGACATTTAAATAGTTCTAAGGCTTTACTTGTGTGTGCAACAAACACAAATTTCACTGTCACTTTAAGCATAATTTTAATATTTGTTGACAAGTTGATTAAATGCATTTGTTTTTCATCCATGGCCTAATTTTCTTATTCTGCCAACCTTTCACTTGCATATATTAAAATATGCATTGATTATTATGTCCTTACACGTTTTTATTAAATATTTAAACTAACAATACTTTTATTATTTGAATCTTGAAAAAAGGCAAATAAAAAAAATAATTACCGGTGTAATAGCGCCTTTTTCAAATTTTATGATTACTAAATTTTCTTTCTTCGATATTTAAGGCTAGGAACAAAACATCGAGATACGGTTTTCACTAGCCCATTTAGGTGTCATTTCACTACCTTTTTATAGAAAAAAAGTCATATTATTGGGTTTAAATTTTTCGAGAATTTTTCAATTTTCTGCTGTTATATCAAAAACGCGCTCTAGCGGCATCACTAAGAATTAACCATATCACAGGTAAGATGGGTTTGATGGAACAATAAATGCTTTTTTCAACGAGACTAAGTTTGTTGAAATCCGTTCAGTCGTTTAGGAGTTCAGATGTTTATAAAAAAAATTTAAGCCCCCACCACTTTATTTTAATAGATACGTCAAAAAGAGTTAAACAAAAATTACTCGAATAAAGCTTAACTTTTAAGAACATATATTTTGGTACATTTACTAGGTCATTTTCAATGAAAAATTACTTTAAAGGTTTAATACGGCGGTTGCGCTCTTTGGCCACTTTAGTCATATGTTTTTTTACAGCAAGTCTCTACGACGAATAGTTTCCGAGATACAACACTTTGCATTCTTATCTGACCACCCGGTACATGAACTTGAGTGAGGAATGTTCGGTGTTAATAAAATCAATTACTTCAGATTGAAAAAAAAATTGAGGTACACTCATGAAATTTAAAACTTGGACACCACAATTTCTGTAAACAAAAGTTTGCACATTGTGAAGCGGGCTTAAGGGTATCATTTACAATTCTAACAGCAGGTAGTCTCAGCAGGGGTTATCTTATAGAAGGACTGTAGAATGAATCATTACACTAAGCACGTTTTAGAAAATAGGTAATTTACGTTGCTTACTTAATTTTTTCTTTAAAGAATATATTTGAAGGTATCGCTAATTAAACACCATAGCTCGATTAATTATCGAATCAAAATTTTGTTTAGGAAATGTTTACAAAATAAAATTAGAAATAATTTTGATTTAAAAAACGTCTACAAGCAATAACTTTTAAATTAAATCAAAAACTAAACATGGTTATTTGGGTTGACTGATTATTACTTATTTTTAAATAAATCTAACCTACTAATTATTGTAAGTTATTAAAAAAATCATTAAACTCTCTATTCATAATATTTAGTCCTTACAAAATGTATATTTTATGACGTTTCATTTTTTTCTGTAGTTAATATAAAAAGTGAAAATAAAAACTAAGGCAATTCTTATTGTCAACGTATATATTTAGTTTTTGACAAGAATTTATTACATAATTATAATTAAGATACCAAGTTATAGTTTAAAATTAAATGAAAACTTTTTTTTAAATAAAGGTATTACTATATAAATAAATATAAGAAATCAATAATGGGTGTGACCTCCATTATTATTGATACATTCTTGGAGGCGTCTGCTCATTGACGCTATCAAGGTATCAATATAATTAATATTAATCGTTTCCCATGCGGTATCAATGGCTGCAATTAGTGCATTACGGTTTACTGGTATAAAATTTGGCCCTTGTTGTCTTCGGATAACAGCAAGTATTCGAGCCCAAACATTTTCGATAATGTTAAAATCTGGGCTTTTGCTGGCCAGGGTAACAGCTCCAAGTTATTTGCTTGTATCCAGTTGCGCACAACCTGCGAAGTATAGGGTCATCATATCCCGATAGTTAATTATCGAATGTTCCAAGAAAATATGTGTAAATAGTAAATGGAATCTACTAACGTAACGTTAAGTCGTTAATTATAGTTACATAACTCTCCTTTCATAAGATATAGTTCATATTAATATGCTTATTGTAAAGCTTCGTACACACCTGAACAACAAACCGAGGAACAAACAGAACAACGAACCGAACGGCAATCGGAACATTAATTTGGACGGTGCTACGTACGAATTTTAGAACAGATTCGCAAGTCCTGATTGTTCCACGAACGGTTTGCGGCGTTCCCGCAACTTGTCGGTTTTTCTCCGACATCAAAGAAAATGCGCGCGAATGCGTTTGCAGGTTTGGACGAATCTAAACAAAACGGCGAACAAACTTATGCGGGAGAATTAAATTATTTATTTTTGTCCTCCCTTTTGTGGGTTTGTTGTGTTTTAGGTAATATTATGGAGTTGACAGAAGAAAAATGTTTTAAATTAATCAGTGTTTAAGAATGCAAGAAAAAATGATGTCCCTATTAGCATCATTTGGGCGGGAAATTTCCAAAATAAAAAAGCGAAGTAAATTATAATTTTTACTCTTCTTTGTGCGTAAAAATTTGGTTGGCACTATCTTCTTGTTTTCCGCAATTTTCTTCTCAATAATAAATATATATGAACTGAAAACTACTGAAAATAATTATGGGAACAGCACAAACGTTCCGTTTGTTGTTCGGATTGTGGAAATCATAAAAGATCGTTTGTCGTTCTGTTTGACTTTCGGTTCGTTGTTATGTTTGTTGCTCGGTTTGTTGTTCAGGTGTGTACGAAGCTTTACAACTTAAGCAACAATTTTTGGCGAATAAAGATTAGTTTGTGATGTAATATTAGAAACACAAATTTATATCATATCAAATTTATGACAACTTAAAAACCAAGAACGTGTATGTTATTGCTAAGAAATTATTAAGGAAAAAGCGCAATTGCAGTGTAAATATTTATAATTAGATATTTTCGAAAGTTTATAAGTCCTCTATTGTAATCTTAATACTTAAAAGAAAATCCTGTTCATTAGCATTATAAGGAAATGGCTTTTACTTTATGAATAAGTTTCAATAACAATAGAATATCCTTGCTTGTTTAATTTACTTCCTTTTGAGTCATATTGATCTAAGGGTTGTTACATTGGTCATTAGAAGTATGTAATAAATAAACAATTACCTACTGTTTGAGAAGGGGTAGTGTGAACCAATAAATAAAGTAAGAAATGTAAATTCCATTTTAGTTTAAAATTTCAAGTGTTGTGAAAATGCCACCTCATCTCGGTGCTGATTTGAAAGCGCGGATTGTTTCGGAATTAGCGGCGGGCCGTAGCGTGCGTGAAATTTCACGTATGTTAGATATACCAAAAGCACCGTAGGGCATTACCGAGTAAAATGGAATCTTGAACACACTTTGGAAAGAGCCATCGGAAGTGGTAGACCTAAAGTATCTACACGTGCTCAAGATCTCGAGTTGTTTCATTACGTAACAGAACAACCATTTGCTACATACTCAGGGCTATAGCAGATACACATTTTCCCGGATGCCGTATAACTGCACAAAAGATTAAAGGAGATGGGAATAAAGAAGTATAATGCTGCTGCGAAAGAAGTTCTCAGTGACGAAAATATGAGACGTCGTCTGGAATTTGCAAGGCGATATGTGAACGAACCTTTGGAATTTTGGAATCGAGTGATTTTAGCGACGAAAAAACGTTCAATAGCCGCAACGATGGACCACTAAAAGTTTTAGAATGGAAGGAACTCGTTACGAAAATAATCACATATGTCCTAAAAAACGAAGTGGTTATTTTTCTGTGAATGTGTGGGGTTGGGTTAGCGCGCGGGGTCCAGGAGTTTGTTGGGATCGATGGACGTCTTGATTCTGCTGCGTATTTAGATATTTTGGAAACTATTATGAAACCTTCAGTCGAAGTGTTTTATCCAGACGAAGATTATATTTTCAACAAGTAAGTATTCTTATTTCACTATACTTTCTCCAAAAAATAGTGCGGGATCTGTTGAATTAACATTTTCATAATGTATTTTTGTTGTTGAAGGACAACGCCCCTATACATACTTCGCGGGTTGTGCGCAATTGGATACAAGAAAATAACTTGGAGCTGTTACCCTGTGTAACGGTCACTGTGAGTTAGGCAACACACAATACACGGAGTCGAGGTGTAAACGCGACATTTCTCCGTGTTCGCTCCTTAACGAAAATTTTTGGGGATTTAATTCCCAGAATTCAACTTCCGCGTTGTCCTAATTGGCCAATACATTTTCGGCTGATCTTCAATTTCCGCCTTGTAACAACTACTATCACGTCGTGTTACGTGAAATTCAAATTTGCCTTCATCTGAGTGCTTAATCGTAATTCCGTCAAATTTTCTAGTGCTGGGGGAAAGGATTGATTACTCGATTTTCTGAAGTTTATCTTAGGACGGATGCGTGTACTAATTTCTTCTAATGGTCGCTCGATTGCACTCAGATAAGGCGAGGTTACTCCGGGATTAGAGTTACTCCGGGATTAAAATTACTCGGCTTTAAAGGTTCTTTTGGCCTAAACAAAACCAATTACCTGGCTGATTAAATTCATCGTGGGATCTCTTTCTACCTTTTTTCGTCTTGTCGCTGCGTGTGTCGCATACTTGGGGTTTGCTGTTAAGATTGCTGAAGTACGGGACATCCTACCGAAATTAGGGTCGCCGCAGCTGGAACCGACACCACATATCTGTATCTTCTCCTGTGTGTGTCAACATCGTAAACCTCTATCTACAACATAAGGTCAGATTTTCTAATTATCCTTCTGCGCTGAAAACAAACCATCTCCGGGACGTCACACTGCTACCGAAAACGTCTCAAGCGTAACACCTAAATAAGTACAACTTGTCTTGGCACCTTAAGTGCAGTTAAATCTTTGGAACTCGAAACGTATTTGTTCACGTATTTATATTTTTTTGTTAATTCACTACAATATAATTAATTAACTTGTTGTGGCGCATATACTTGCCCAATCTGTAAACGAATGTGTACCGTAAAGGCGCGAACTTGCTTCATTTACCCACCATTGCTTGGGGATTTTTAGAGTATAAGGGTAAGACCACGGAAGAGCGCTCTTTTGGGGAAACACCTAACTCTCCGATACTTTTTAACGCTAAATATTGCAACTGCGAACACTAAATACACCTTCGTATTGTGCGGGTGTGGTTACGTCGCCATCTTGTCTAGATTAAATAACGCCAGTGGCGTACCGCATAAATTATTAACTTACTATTAATCTTATATTTTTTTCCTTCTTTTGTGTACGACTATATATATGGGTACGAACGAATACGCTTCGTAGAATTAACTTACGATGTAAGTGGATATATTTAAATTGTGCTCTGTTCCTTCTTCTTTATGGTGTGTTATTAAATATAACGTTTTGTAGGTTACTTGTGTCTCTCTCTCTTTATTGTATTTATTGCTCCTTTAATTTGTTACGGTTGATTGTTGCGTCTGTTTCTTTAGTTCGGAAGCAGGTTTGTATCCACGCATTAGGACTATGGCGCCCTCGGATTAAATCAAGACAGTTCTGAAGAAGCGGTGGATCCTTTTTCTCACCCACGCCCTACTCTTCGGCTGCCGGCAAAACTTACTTTTCTTCAATTAACCGTAGCACCTGGCCAGCAAAAAGCCCAGATTTTAACATTATCGAAAATCTTTGGGCTCGAATACTTGCTGTTATCCGAAGACAACAAGGAACAAATTTTATACCATTAAACCGTAATGCACTAATTGCAGCCATTGATACCGCATGGAAAACGATTAATATTAATTATATTGATACCTTGATAGCGTCAATGAGCAGACGTTTCCAAGAATGTATCAATAATAATGGAGGTCACACCCATTATTGATTTCTTATATTTATTTATATAGTAATACCTTTATTTAAAAAAAGTTTTCATTTAATTTTAAACTATAACTTGGTATCTTAATTATAATTATGTAATAAATTCTTGTCAAAAACTAAATATATACGTTGACAATAAGAATTGCCTTAGTTTTTATTTTCACTTTTATATTAACTACAGAAAAAATGAAACGTCATAAAATATACATTTTGTAAGGACTAAATATTATGAATAGAGAGTTTAATGATTTTTAATAACTTACAATAATTAGTAGGTTAGATTTATTTAAAAATAAGTAATAATCAGTCAACCCAAATAACCATGTTTAGTTTTTGATTTAATTTAAAAGTTATTGCTTGTAGACGTTTTTAAATCAAAATTATTTCTAATTTTATTTTGTAAACATTTCCTAAACAAAATTTTGATTCGATAATTAATCGAGCTATGGTGTTTAATTAGCGATACTTTCAAATATATTCTTTAAAGAAAAAAATTAAGTAAGCAACGAAAATTACCTATTTTCTAAAACGTGCTTAGTGTAATGATTCATTCTACAGTCCTTCTATAAGATAACCCCTGCTGAGACTACCTGCTGTTAAAATTGTAAATGATACCCTTAAGCCCGCTTCACAATGTGCAAACTTTTGTTTACAGAAATTGTAGTGTCCAAGTTTTAAATTTCATGAGTGTACATGCTGTGAGATTTGACGAAAAGTACCTTAGTGTTGTCCGTAGGGCGCGTGTATTACAACTTCCCCTCACGCGATGCTTAGCCGGCCCGGCTCCCTCTCTACTCGAGTAAATTCGCGCGTGCGGCCATTCGGAGGGATGTTTAACTGCAATTTGGTTGAATTCACAAGTCTTTATCGCAAAACTGGAATATACATGTTGTAGTGTGTAACTGAAATTTTCAAAATTTTTTTGAAAAATTGAAATCGGCGGATGTCCCGAGTATTCAGGCTTCGGCAAAAACAATGCAAAAAAAATTCAAATTGCAATCGTACAAAAACTAATTATCCGACAGCTCCAGATGCACAAATAAAGTACCTATCCCGGAAGCTGTTCACTGTAGCTTAAAAAATGGCGGCTTAATTAGATTTTAAAGAAAAACAAAAATCGTTGGTTTTTTAGGTTTTTCTCGGAAAATAAAAAACCAATCGAGTCGTGTCTGTGCTCATTTTGTTTGTATTTTAATTCTTTACACCATTTTTTTTTACTCCATTAACATTGGTTTATTAGTATTTAGTCAGGAACGAAAAAACTAAAAAAAAAAGACGTTTTTTGCACTAATTTGTTAGTAAATTAATTAAAGACAATTGCGTGTTCGCTTTTATATCCAAATTAATCTACTCATTGTCTTTTGATATAATGGCACATGTCTCTTTCTATTGGTATTTTTGTCACGAAAAAACCTTTATTGATTGGCCTACTCCCTTTGGAATGCCATTACTCGAAAAATGTCGTAGTTCTGTTTACGTTTTCTTTATTTTAAAGTTGAGTATGTCACGAAACACGACGTTAATCGTAAGTGTAATTTCATTCAACTGATTTCTTTTATTTCATCGTACAAACAAAGATTGTTTAATCTTCTTCCCAAACTAAAATATGCCGGCAAATTAATCTGTCTACACTAATTTATCTTTTTTAGAACTAAATATCCTTATTGGTGCACAAATGATATTAAGCGTCTTTCCTTATCTGCCGTTACGTTCTGGCATTCCGCTTCAAACTGTATGTTCACGTGCAGGAAATAGGAGACAACTGTAGTTATCTAAATTGTTGGTCATTCATTTTGCATGTCGGAAGTTATCTTCGGACTGCCAATATTGTCCACCTTATACAGATGCTTTTGTAGATACCAACTCATATAAAATACTAATATTTAAGTATCATGCTCTGTAAGTACGTTACTTGTTTCAAAGGTACTTATGTTACTTTAAACAGCTTTAAATAAATATTAACGGAATTAGAAAAAAAAACAAGTTTACAATTCTACTTTAGTGCCATGAACAGCTAAAACAAATATTTGTATAATTTTCTTAACTTGTTTGTCTACGAGTTAATCAAATGTTTATACGATCTAGTTTGAATAAAGCAAAATCGATTTGTCTCTAATTTGTTAACGGTTTTTTCCCTTTACTTTATAATCGTAATAAGTAGGATAGCAACACAATTTATTGTATGTATGGAAAAGTATGTAATTGTCGAATAATTTTTAAAGTATTTATTTTTTAAAGTTTATTATAAATAAATAAAAATTTAAAATAAATAAAACAATTTACATTGGATAACTAATAATATCAGAGAAATGATGAGAGATCGAGATTCTTTATACAAGAGAGCTATTCACGAAAACAATATAGGTTGTTGCGGTTTATTATTATCAATATAACAATTTTAATGGCAGTGTTGAAAACTTTGCTCGCAGCTCTACCAGTCGAAGAGGGATCGTGGGTGTATTTGGTAGTAATTAAGTCAAAGGCATTTCTACTGCAAAAAAGGTAATAAAAGAAAGTTTCCTATCAAATGCATAGCACATACTTTAGAGCAAATAGAATCTCAAAAATAAACCGTTAAACTGTAGAGATATAAACTTTGTAAACCGACTAGACATGTTACTAGTTATTGTAGAAACACTTAAATAAAAACGTTAAATATATTAATAACCGTTCTGCACGATACGCCACTGGGTGGGGTGATTGCCAAATAATTCTGTAATCAACAAACAAGACAGTTAATTAAATCTTGAAGAGCTCACACAAATTAAAGCTTAAAAAATGTTGGTTCCAACAAAAATGGTATTTCAACTAAGGTAATAAAATATGTGTTTGATGTGTCTGGGAACAGGCTACTAGATATTATAAAAACATTGTTGACACAAGGTGTATTTCCCAATAAATGGAAAAAATTGGTTGTGATACCAATTACTAAAGTGAACAACACGAACAAAGTTAACGAGTTCATACCAATCAATGTTACATTTTATGAAAAAATATTTGAAGTGGCTGCCAAAACATAGCTTCAGAAATTTTATGATGACAACTGTGTGCTAATATTTAATCAATCTGGATTTCGTAATCGTCATTCATGTGAAACTGCAATTGTAAATATTTGTTACGAATTCTTAAGAGTCATTGACGAAAGAAACTTGGTGTTGTATGTTTTTCTCAATTTTCGTAAGGCATTTGAAACACTTAATCAAAATTTACAAATTTAAAGAAATTTTCTAAATTAAAACACTCAATGTGCCAAATTCAAAAACTGTTATTCAACAAAATTGCAAGTTTCTCAAGGCTACCGCAAGAAACAGTTTTAGGTTTTTTGCTATTTATACTGAATATCAATAATATTATTGAGGCAATCAATGTCTTTCAAATACTAGTCAGCCAATAGCAAAGCAATCAGTGCGCATAATTGCAGAACTGCTTAGGTTGCTGACTGTTGCTATAGGGTCACTTATTTCTGAAGATGTTATTGAGTTTTAGATTGTAAAACTCTCTATTATTCTCTCACTATTCAGTTTTTATTTCCAAGGGCAAACATGCTCCTCCTTAATTTCTATTTTCTTCTCTAATGAGGCATTCTTAATCATTTTTTTTTATTATCTTTGCGATGTTATGCTTCTTTCTATAGTTTCATTTCGGTGTTCTTCTTGTCGATTTTGTAGGTTCTAATTCAATTGGTTGATATACTAATATTTAAAATAATAATTAAATAATATCAATAGACCATAAAACCATAGATCCAAGAGTTCTAATTATTGTCAGGGTCTATTGAAAAGGTCCCTCGTTGTATGTAATATAAATTTCAAACAATCCTCTATTCCACACTTTTTTTCTTGGTATAAATGGTGAACAGCTTACTATTGAAAGAGAAAATATAGAAAAAACTGTACAAAAAACAAAAACTAAGTGTTGGTTTAATATTCAGCCAGTAACCGTCTATGTATTGTAACTATTGTGGTTTACAACCTAGAAAAAAATTAATTGCTGATCTAACAAGGCGCCATCTGCTGGATAAAAAAATGAATAAAACCGACCAACAGGAGACCAACAGGTTTTACTTAAAATCAAATATGCTAATTTGAACACAAACCAGAAAGAGAGACAGACAATTCAGTACAACAAACAAATTTTAAAATATTAGGAGAATGTGACAGAACTAGAGAGACTGTCGTGTATAGTTACGTGCGTTAGCAGCAGCCTCGCTTACAATAAATAAAGCTCGCAATTAACGTGTCAAATTTTAGGTAAGCTTTAGTTACGCTTGAGTTAAAGTTATTGTTCTAATTGAGAATTGGCTGCTATTAAGGCTCTGCCTACACATATCACTTACACACGGCGATTTACACTAAATCTAAACTAGAATGAAAAGATAAGTACCTCCCGAAAACCCAAAGGCATTTTGTGTCTGCGACAACCGCTCTAAATAAAGTACCCCAGCCCTTATTGAGCTGATTAAAAACAAACGTCCGGTTGAGGAGTGTACACCGATAAAAGTTACTTAAATATTAGCTATCGAGCCGTTTTATGACATATGTATTTGAGCTTCATACGCATTATTATTATGAATAAGTGGCTTAAATACTAAAATTTAGCTGTAATCGGTCAAGTGTAGTTCCGAGAATGAAGGTATTCTGCTCGCGACGGTATCGACAGTTTGGGGAAGTTAGATAGTCGCAGGAATTTCTATTAGGGGAGGTGTGCGGAGAAGAACAGAAAGCGATTGACTCCCTCGCTGTAGGTATGCAGCATAACCAACATTTGTAGACATGGTATTCACCGGTGGTCTGCAGTTTAATTAATGCGAAACCGTGGTGTTGTCTTTTATTTATAGGGAAGGTTCTTAATCAGCCACACCCATAAGATAATGTCGAACGCAACGTGCTAAAAGCATAATAAATAAAACAAATAGGAAAGAATCCCCATATATACTGACGGTGAATCTAGCCGGATTAAACTTAAACGTCAATTTGTGTTGGAAATCGTGAAACCCACATTAAATAATGTGTAATGTGTATCAAACAAAAAAAAATTTCGCTTTACGTTTCCAAAATCCAGTCGTATCTTTCTCTTCGCTAATAGAAAATTGGCAACCTGCGCGCTAAATACGACTTTTGTCGTACCATACTACTCGGGACACACGATTTAAGACGACTCACGACATACGTCTTAAATTCGGAGAAATTAAACCGTAACAGTATGACAACAAAAACGATGAATGAATAATGATTTATTACATAAGGTAATCAACCTCCCGCAAAATATAAAATTACAGTAAAAATCTAACGTTATAGATGTTGATGCTATCTTGTTACATGATTAATTTTTTTTCTAGACACTAATGTTTATACAACAGTTGCCTGGAAATCTAGTCAGTTTTTCCATTGATTGGTTAATCCTTTTACCTAAAGATGCATATAAGATCATACTCACTACTTTTGTTTCTCTATTTTTATTACCTAACTTGATTTCTTTTAACTAAACTTTGCCTTTTTTACTTACTCTATTTTCGGTTGGTTAGAAGAGTTTGCTTGCAATAAGTCATCTCTTGTAATTATTCAATGATTTTTTACTTTTGTAGTTAAGGTTTCATTAAACTTTAAACGCAATAATTTTGATCTTGAGGCTAGCCTAAATTTTTTTATTATTTTCTCTACTGTTCTTTCTTCATAGTAACCTGACTTTTATATGAATGGTAACTTGTGTTCTTTTTTCTTGGTTTTGGAGTTAATCTAGATTATATGTACTTTTTTATCTTTTTTTAAAAGAAACTAAATTTTTTAGGCTGCGTTAGTGATTTCTTAGGTTTAATTTAGGCCGTCAGGTCTGAAAAAACATTTTCTTTTGGTTGGTTTTTTTGTTATCAAAATTTAACATGTAGTCTACTATTAATTTACTTTAGTCCTGAGTAATGCTCTCTGATCTTTTCATGATACGGACCTAATTAACGCTAGACAGTACCTTTCTTAAGTTTATTTAACACTGGATTCTTAACAACACATCAAAGTTTTTCTCAATTGAGATTTTCTATTGGTTGGTTTTGAAGTAGAGAAATAAAGGGTATTTCGGTCCGCGCTTTCCTTGGAATATGGTAGTGTACTGATGTTGCACATTCTAGATAAAATATCGTACCGTTAAATATATGTCAGAGGTATTGGTAATCATCGCGTTAGTGCTTCTAATCAACCGTGAAGTTGACACGCCTTTTAAAATTTATTTTTTTCTAAAAACGCTTGTGGGAGATAATTTCTTTTATAAAGAAGAAGAAACACAAACAAAACACTAACGATTGACAATCAAATTTATGTTAGTGCTTCTAATCAATAGTGAGGTTGGCACGCTCTTTAGAATTTAATTTTATCTTTAAACGCGTAGGAGAAATAATTTCTTTTATTAAGCACTAAGAAGCACTAACTATCGACTACAAAATGTTTGGTATTTGGTAAGTTTATTTCCTCCTTAATATTTTTTCCAAAGCCATTTGCTTTCTTATAGGAGAGGCAAGGTAAACACAAACGCCGTGACGACGTTTCTTGCACAATGGTGAGCAATTCTTCAGGCTTCTATTTATTATAAAACACATATTAATTCTACAAGTTATTTCATTAACAATGATAAAAACACAAGACAAACAAAACATTTAATAATAATAATAATAAACTTTATTTCAGTAAGAATCGCATGTAACACAACAAAAAGAATAAAGGAATTCAAGTTAATCAATATAATCTCTAACCGAAATCGCAAATCAAGATTCAGTCCTACCATCTAAACCTTGTCTCCTTATAATTTGGTTTACAACATTAAATCCGTATAACTAAATAAAATAAGAAATTGAATATTATGTACAGTGTCATATAAGGATATATTACATCATCTATTTACACAAACAAATTCAACCCAGAATGTTACATTTAATAAACTTATAAAATTATAAAACGCCCATCGACTGCCTCTGAAACATATACTCAGACAGCGTTTTTTTGAAATTATATTTTGAAAAGTTTTTTAATTTTAACGGCAATTCATTATACATTGAATATACAGGGTGATTCAGCTAACACGTTCATTAGAAGTTTATGGACTTCCCGTTGAAATATTTGTTTAAAAATTTTGAATAGGGGATTGCTCAAAAGTTCTATTTAATTAAAATATTTCAGCTCTTCTAGCACTTCCGGTTACACCGGAAGTGGCTACCAACTTTCTTATTTTAAATGGAATTATATATTTTTTTGGTATATTTAGATTCTACGCTAAAATCTGAGATACTTTCATGTAGCACAACCTATATGAAAAATCAATAGTTTTTGAGATTTTCTCAATTTTTTTGAGAAAAATTAGTTTTGTAGTATTGTTTTCAAACGCTTGTTAATGATTGAAAAAGAAAGTTATAGTAACAAAATTTGGGCTATACTTAGGAGGACTGTTAAGTTTTTAAATGATGTGTAAGAGGACATCTCATTATTTACAGGGTGTTCGAAATGTTTGGCTAAATCTGACTAACTTCAACTGTCCAAAAGTCAATTTTTTTAAATAGAACACCCTGTATTTTGTTGCTCTATGTGATGAAGAATTAAGTGGTCTTTCAATCTTCATAAGCGTTCCCTATACCTATCTGTTACCATTTTCCTGCTATCGATGTATTTACATTCGACACACAATATTTTTCTATTTTATTAAATAATTTCTGACTAGTGGCCTGTGGAAGTTAAAACAATGTGCATTATTTATCAAACTTCTAAACGTTGACGTGACATATTATACACGATATGGAAATCCACCAAGAATATTCGAATAAAGACATACTAAATTTATTTTTTATTCATGGAGAATGTTACAAGATTATTGAAAGAACTTGCTTAACGAGAGATATCTACATTTATAGCCTCTAAATAAAATTACATTGCAAAAAATAGAAGCAAATTAATTTAATTATTAATTTAGCAACTGTTCGATATGTCGTCCGTGGTTTTCTAAGCACAATAAAACTCTTCTGTTAACTTCAGCTATTGTGGATTTTTGAACCATTTGCACATCTACTTCAGCGAAGGCAGTTCGAACCTGATGTAATAAGTCATCTCTGTTATGGACTGGCTTTGAATAGACTTTAGTCTAGACATACCCCTACAAAAAAAATCCAGGGGTGTTAGGTCAGGTGATCTGGGAGGCCATAGAGATGGACCATTGCGTCCAAGCCAACGATCTTTGAACATATGGGATAATTCTTCATGAACCTCATGGGTTGAATGGGCTGGAGCACCATCCATTTGGTACCAACATAAATTTAGAAGATTTAGGGGTAAATTTTCCAAAAAATTTGAAACCACTCTAAGCATTTCTAAATATTTGCGAGAATTTAAATTTTCGTCATACACTTCAAAACAAACACGATTTTCCATAATTAAACAAAAACATTAAAACTAAATGTGTCTTGAAAGTTACCTTTGCGTACCATCCGAGGATTTTGTTCTGCCCAATAATGCCAATTTTCCTATTAATGATTCCTTCTCTACTAAATTTTGACTCATCGGTCTAAATAATTTTTTCAAAAAATTTGGGTCTTCCTGCGTTTTCAATAAAATGCTTTTACAAAATGCTATACGACGTATTTCGTCACCTGGGCGGAAAGCTTGTAGTTTTATAATAGAAAAAGCATGCATTTTACGTTGTGCCAAAATTCTTTGTATCGACGAGTAGGACAGTCCCAAATCTTCAGACGCAGCTCTGATCGATGCATGTGGATTTGCATTAAAACATGCCAATACAATTATTTCGATGTCTTCATCACCGGTGACTACCTTGGGGCGTGTTCTAGTACATTGAATTCCAAATTGTTTAAAATTTGCTACTATTCTCTTAAACGTAGTTTTATTTAGAGGTCGCAAGTGTGGATATCTCTCGTTAAACAAACGGCAAGTTTTTTCAATAATTTTGTAACATTCTCCATAAATAAAAAATAAATTTAGTATGTCTTCATTCGAATATTCTTGGTGGATTTCCATATCGTGTATAATGTGTCACGTCGACGTTTACAAGTTTGATAAATAAGGTACATTGTTTTAATTTCCACAGACCACTAGTCAGAAATTATTTAATAAAATATAGAAATATTGTGTGTCGAATGTAAATACATCGATAAAGATTGAAAGACCATTTAATTCTCCATCACATAGAGTAACAAGATATAGGGTGTTCTATTTAAAAAAATTGACTTTTGGGCAGTTGAAGTTAGTCAGGTTTAGCCAAACATTTCGAACACCCTGTAAATAATGAGATGTCAACTTACACATCATTTAAAAACTTAACAGTCCTCCTAAGTATAGCCCAAATTTTGCTACTATAAGTTTCTTATTTAATCATTAACAAGCGTTTGAAAACAATACTACAAACCAATTTTTTCAAAAAAATTAGAATATCTCAAAAACTATTGAGTTTTCATATAGGTTGTGCTACATGAAAGTAACTCAGATTTTAGCGTAGAATCCAAATATACTCCATTCCATTTAAAATAAGAAAGTTGGTAGCTACTTTCGGTGTAACCGAAA
Organism: Abscondita cerata; assembly: GCA_030710515.1. Taxonomy (NCBI): domain Eukaryota; kingdom Metazoa; phylum Arthropoda; class Insecta; order Coleoptera; family Lampyridae; genus Abscondita; species Abscondita cerata. The sequence continues at coordinate 274,405 of JALBCR010000622.1, forward strand.
GTGCTAGAAGAGCTGAAATTTTTTAATTAAATAGAACTTTTCGCGCAATACCCTATTCTAAATTTTTAAACAAATATTCAACGGGAAGTCCATAAACTTCTAATGAACTGGTTAGCTGAATCATCCTGTATTTGAAATGAGAAGGACCGTTTAAATCGGGAGGTAGTATGCGAGGGAGAGGAAATTAACCCCTTGAACCTTGTGGTCAAATTGTGAATGTCAGTTCTAAACGTTATTTTCCGATAAAGGTAAGAAGTAGCTTAATTTAATATAATTCTATAATACAAACATAGACAATTTAATCTCCGACGATTGGTCATAGTTAATCATCCTACTTCTTTCAACTTATAGCTTATGCGATTGAATTTCCTGATACCATAAACAAATCGTAAACAAGCTTTCTGTACTTCTTGTATACGCGCGTTAGTAACACTATCTAATGCCGAATGGTATACTGGGGATCCATAGTTAAAATGACACAATACAATTGTGTTACACAGGTGCAATTTTGTTTTAATGTTGAAGTACTTTCTTTGCGCATACAACTGTTTAAGATTCAGGTAACTAGAGCAAATATATTTATTTATTTGATGCCTATATCTAAATGTATTGTCGAAGGTAAACCTTAGACTTTTAACTTTATTTGCTATAGGAATAATTGCCCCATTGATCTCTATTTTTAACTTCCCACTTAGGTGTTTACATACATTATCATTTCCAAAAAATATAGAAGTCGTCTAATTCGGGTTAATAATTAGGGAGTGACATGTCGAAGCTTCATGAAGGTATTTTAAATCTTCATTGATATTATTTTCAGCATCTTTCCAATCATTTGGTTTGAATGAATAATACACTTGTGTATTATCTGCATATAAATGATATTTGCAGTGACGTAGTTTACTCACAAACACTGAAGTGTAAATTGAGAAAAGTAATGGCCCTAGCACGGATCCTTGAGGATCACCTCGAGTAACTGGCAGCGGATTAGCACTTATACCGTTTATCCTTACAATTTGCCATTTATTAAAAACGTAGCTATCAATTAAATTACAACCCTCAGCTCCAACACCAATAAATTTAAGAATATCAATTAAAGTTGCATGATTCACCATGTCAAATGCCTTTCTATAATCTAAACTAACTAGAGCTACTAATTCACCTTTATCAATAGGATGAGATGCCATCAGTTATCTTAATCAAGGCGTTAGTACAACTGTAGCCTGACTTAAACCGGACTGTACCTCAGGTAATATATTATTTTCCTGTATTTTTTTAAAATTTTTAGAGAGATGAGGAAGTACACTAATAGGGCGAAGATCCTTTAGTTCAGTCGGTTTATTAATTTTAGGTGAAGGTACACTCATGAAATTTAAATCTTGGACACCACAATTTCTGTAAACAAAAGTTTGCACATTGTGAAGCGGGCTTAAGGGTATCATTTACAATTCTAACAGCAGGTAGTCTCAGCAGGGGTTATCTTATAGAAGGACTGTAGAATGAATCATTACACTAAGCACGTTTTAGAAAATAGGTAATTTACGTTGCTTACTTAATTTTTTCTTTAAAGAATATATTTGAAGGTATCGCTAATTAAACACCATAGCTCGATTAATTATCGAATCAAAATTTTGTTTAGGAAATGTTTACAAAATAAAATTAGAAATAATTTTGATTTAAAAAACGTCTACAAGCAATAACTTTTAAATTAAATCAAAAACTAAACATGGTTATTTGGGTTGACTGATTATTACTTATTTTTAAATAAATCTAACCTACTAATTATTGTAAGTTATTAAAAAAATCATTAAACTCTCTATTCATAATATTTAGTCCTTACAAAATGTATATTTTATGACGTTTCATTTTTTCTGTAGTTAATATAAAAAGTGAAAATAAAAACTAAGGCAATTCTTATTGTCAACGTATATATTTAGTTTTTGACAAGAATTTATTACATAATTATAATTAAGATACCAAGTTATAGTTTAAAATTAAATGAAAACTTTTTTTTAAATAAAGGTATTACTATATAAATAAATATAAGAAATCAATAATGGGTGTGACCTCCATTATTATTGATACATTCTTGGAGGCGTCTGCTCATTGACGCTATCAAGGTATCAATATAATTAATATTAATCGTTTCCCATGCGGTATCAATGGATGCAATTAATGCATTACGGTTTACTGGTATAAAATTTGGCCAAGTATTCGAACCCAAACATTTTCGATAATATTAAAATCTGGGCTTTTTGCTGGCCAGGGTAACAGCTCCAAGTTATTTTCTCGTATCCAATTGCGCACAACCCGCAAAGTATGAATAGAGGCGTTGTCCTTTAACAACAAAATACATTATGAAAATGTTAATTCAACAGATCCCTAACTATTTTTGGAGAAAGTATAGTGAAATAAGAATACTTACTTGTTGGAAAATATAATCTTCGTCTGGATAAAACACTTCGACTGAAGGTTTCATAATAGTTTCCAAAATATCTAAATACGCAGCAGAATCAAGACGTCCATCGATAGCCCAACAAACTCCTGGACCCCGCGCGCTAACCCAACCCCACACATTCACAGAAAAATAACCACTTCGTTTTTTAGGACATATGTGATTATTTTCGTAACGAGTTCCTTCCATTCTAAAAACTTTTAGTGGTCCATCGTTGCGGCTATTGAACGTTTTTCGTCGCTAAAAATCACTCGATTCCAAAATTCCAAAGGTTCGTTCACATATCGCCTTGCAAATTCCAGACGACGTCTCATATTTTCGTCACTGAGAACTTCTTTCGCAGCAGCATTATACTTTTTATTCCCATCTCCTTTAATCTTTTTGTGCAGTTATACGGCATCCGGGAAAATGTGTATCTGCTATAGCCCTGGAGTATGTAGCAAATGGTTGTTCTGTTACGTAATGAAACAACTCGAGATCTTGAGCACGTGTAGATACTTTAGGTCTACCACTTCCGATGGCTCTTTCCAAAGTGTGTTCAAGATTCCATTTTACTCGGTAATGCCCTACGGTGCTTTTGGTATATCTAACATACGTGAAATTTCACGCACGCTACGGCCCGCCGCTAATTCCGAAACAATCCGCGCTTTCAAATCAGCACCGAGATGAGGTGGCATTTTCACAACACTTGAAATTTTAAACTAAAATGGAATTTACATTTCTTACTTTATTTATTGGTTCACACTACCCCTTCTCAAACAGTAGGTAATTGTTTATTTATTACATACTTCTAATGACCAATGTAACAACCCTTAGAGCAATATGACTCAAAGGAAGTAAATTAAACAAGCAAGGATATTCTATTGTTATTGAAACTTATTCATAAAGTAAAGCCATTTCCTTATAATGCTAATGGACAGGATTTTCTTTTAAGTATTAAGATTACAATAGAGGACTTATAAACTTTCGAAAATATCTAATTATAAATATTTACACTGCAATTGCGCTTTTTCCTTAATAATTTCTTAGCAATAACATACACGTTCTTGGTTTTAAGTTGTCATAAATTTGATATGATATAAATTTGTGTTTCTAATATTACATCACAAACTAATCTTTATTCGCCAAAAATTGTTGCTTAAGTTGTAAAGCTTCGTACACACCTGAACAACAAACCGAGCAACAAACATAACAACGAACCGAAAGTCAAACAGAACGACAAACGATCTTTTATGATTTCCACAATCCGAACAACAAACGGAACGTTTGTGCTGTTCCCATAATTATTTTCAGTAGTTTTCAGTTCATATATATTTATTATTGAGAAGAGAAAATTGCGGAAAACAAGAAGATAGTGCCAACCAAATTTTTACGCACAAAGAAGAGTAAAAATTATAATTTACTTCGCTTTTTTTTTATTTTGGAAATTTCCGCCCAAATGATGCTAATAGGGACATCATTTTTTCTTGCATTCTTAAACACTGATTAATTTAAAACATTTTTCTTCTGTCAACTCCATAATATTACCTAAAACACAACAAACCCACAAAAGGGAGGACAAAAATAAATAATTTAATTCTCCCGCATAAGTTTGTTCGCCGTTTTGTTTAGATTCGTCCAAACCTGCAAACGCATTCGCGCGCATTTTCTTTGATGTCGGAGAAAAACCGACAAGTTGCGGGAACGCCGCAAACCGTTCGTGGAACAATCAGGACTTGCGAATCTGTTCTAAAATTCGTACGTAGCACCGTCCAAATTAATGTTCCGATTGCCGTTCGGTTCGTTGTTCTGTTTGTTCCTCGGTTTGTTGTTCAGGTGTGTACGAAGCTTTACAATAAGCATATTAATATGAACTATATCTTATGAAAGGAGAGTTATGTAACTATAATTAACGACTTAACGTTACGTTAGTAGATTCCATTTACTATTTACACATATTTTCTTGGAACATTCGATAATTAACTATCGGGATATGATGACCCTATACTTCGCAGGTTGTGCGCAACTGGATACAAGCAAATAACTTGGAGCTGTTACCCTGGCCAGCAAAAAGCCCAGATTTTAACATTATCGAAAATGTTTGGGCTCGAATACTTGCTGTTATCCGAAGACAACAAGGGCCAAATTTTATACCAGTAAACCGTAATGCACTAATTGCAGCCATTGATACCGCATGGGAAACGATTAATATTAATTATATTGATACCTTGATAGCGTCAATGAGCAGACGCCTCCAAGAATGTATCAATAATAATGGAGGTCACGTCAGATGCAAAAGCTTCAGAATTAATTTTATTAAGATTTCTACATATAATTGTTTTAGTAGTTTGTTTAAATGTGTTTGACTACGGTACAGGTGGTTCTGTGTCCGAAACCTGTCAGGATCATATTGTTTGGTTTTTTCGACATCCACATGAGTGTACAACTTTGCTTTTTTTAAACAGTATAAACATTTTTTCGTTAAAATATTGTTATTATTAACGTTGAACACTAGAAGCGTGTACGTTTTATATTAAAAATACTACAAAATTGATAACATGTATAAAACATTTCTTATTATTACTCTAACATAAAAGTTTGCGGATTTTTATTTAAAGTATCTTTTTTTTTAAATAAACGTTAAATTTATTGTAGGTTAGTTTTCCAATTATTTGAGCCTTCTTTAGAGTTAATGTAATCGGGTCAATGAAACATTGTACTTATTTCGCTCGACGTGTCCATTGGCATGTCTCTAGTATTTTTCAAGAGTTCAGAGGATTAGTGTTTCAGTGACTTTGTGTTTGTTGCTATACGTTGTGGTGTTGGATTTTATAATTAAATTTTATATATTTTTACAATTTAATGACGATTAATAATAATTTATATGACTTGGTCAAAGAGGAACTTTATATTAGAGTCCCTGAAGCACTAATCCTCTGAATTCTTAAAAAAGACTAGACACATGCCAGTCAAAACGTCGAGTACAGAGTTTCATTGACGCGATTATCTTAACTCCAAAAAAGGCCCAAATAATTGGAAAACTAACCTACAATAAGAAATTAAGGAGTTTTTACCATCAGTTAAATTAATGTCTATGTCAAAATCAATTCCTCTTATAATTATGTTTCACATCCAAAATAACCGCGTGAATGTGGTGGTGAATTGCCAAAGCAGTCTCATCTTTTTCTTTTTACAATCATATTTGTGTTTGTTAATATCTGTTCTTTAAGTTTTGTTTAGTTTGGCCTATATAATATTTTCTTCATTGTTAATGAAATGACCTGTAGAATTGATTGTGGTGTATAATAAATAAGAGCCTATTTGTGCGTTTGTGTTTGTTCTGCCTCTTATAAGAAGGAAAGCTGCTTTCACGGACCTAGACGTGGAGGTGATTAAACCGACAGGGTTATATTGAAGATTTTCTGGGAGTTAAAATAGCAATTTCTAATAAATTAATTAACGGACCTTCTGCTAATTTATCCATCACAACCGTCTACCAGCTCTTCAATACCACAGTACTTTACCAGCTCTTCCAAAGATAAAGTTTTCATCAGTAAATTAATACAATCACATTCATCATCTTCAATGAGATTCACTAATTTTCAACAAACTTTAATTAATTTTTCTTTTCCCAAAATTTAGATAATAAATATGATGTCAATTTATCGCAATCAAATGAAATTTTATTCATATTTACGATTTTTTAGATTTAGATTCTTAGATTTTCTATCGTTTTTTTTCTAGCCTTAATTTTCTTGTTAACTTTTTCCCGTTGTAGTAATTTGTTAGTTTGTTGAGCGTTGCAAATTGTAATTTTAATTAGAATTAATTTATTTTTGTTATCATAATAATATGTATGGTTTTATTATCAACAATTGTCATATATCTTAAATTCGACGTAATCGATCTGCCCTCTCGTGTTTCCAAACTTTACAAGGCATATGCCTGTAATTAACTATTTTCTGGCCGATTTGAACGATTGTTAACTTTTCTTGGGGCGTACAAAATTTAATAAAAAACAAAATATTTTTTGTTCTCATAAATTTTAATGTGTATTCTTAGAAACGTTTTACTTTAGAATTTTATGTCAGCAGTTACTTATTGTTTACTATTTTGAACTAAATAAACTACATTTATAGCATGTTAAAATGTTGCATCAAATTAAAGTGATTTCTACAATTTCCTACTGATATTATCAAGTTTCGTGATTAATTTCGTGCTTACGTTATTACATCTTACCTCAATCCAGCTAACGCTGTCTAACATATGAAAGCGAATGTTTTACGTATTGAGCTGTTTATTATTTATGATAATTTAATTAGAATCGTCGTCGTTAATAACATAAACTCAAATGAATTTTGTGTTATAAATTCTATTTAATTCGAACGACAAACATCGATTATTAATTTTGTTTTCAAATCAAAAGACAACGAATTTTTGTAATAAACAAAAGTAATCGTTAAGAAAGAAAACAACAAGCAAACATAAAAATAATGTGTTTTATATTTCCTTTCAATAAACTTTATTTATCAATAAACTTTTCAATTTGTTGTTACATTGATTAACAATGAAACATTCAACCGAATAATAAAAAAAAAAAGTTACACTTTCATTTTAACTCGAAAATTTTGAAATAGAAATATTTACTTTTTATTACTCTACGGATAAATGTTTGCGAGAATATCAAAATAAATACAATTTCACATTAGGATTGTTCTTTTTTTTGCTCTTATATTTGGTCTTGGTTACGTTTACTCCCAAACTGTAAGCAACTTAAATTCTGAAATCCCTATAACGTGTCTCTGAAATAAATGGAAGCAGAAAAAGTTCGGCGAAAAAGGATATAAAAATTGTTATTATACATTAGAAAAGAAATTAGATAACGTTATGATAATAATCAACGTAATACCGAGGAAAACTAATACAAAAAAAAGAAAATATTTTTTTTAATTTAACAAAATCGTTGTTGATGTTAAACTGTATAATTTTCTGAATTTCTTTGTTGGAATTGAGTTTTGAAAAAACAAAATAGTAATAGATTGTATTCAATAATGAATTTAAAGTTGAAACAATTTTTAAAATTTTTTATTACGAGCACGCTATAATTAGCCATGATGTTAAAAACAATATATTTTTAAAAATTTTGAAAAGTGACATTTTATAATCAAAGTAGTTGTCAAAACGGTCCACTTTTTGTAATTTGTTACACTTTTTTGCCACTTGTCAGAACGTTTTGACATTTTTTTGGAAACGGTAACCGTTGTAATATCGGTCGTACTCGATTACAATTTAAATTCGAAATAGATTTAATTTTATTTTTAAACTTTATTTTTATTTATAAGGGTTGTTTTCATTTTGTGTTTTTGAGTTATATTTCAATTTTTGTGAATAGTATAAAAATAATAAGTAATTTTGATGTTTTTCTTTTTATCTTGAACGTAATAATTGTTAAATTCTTCTCCTAAAAGGTTTTGGTTGTAAATCAATTCCGTTTTCTGTTAGTTTTTGTAATTTGATTTTATTAATCCTAAATTTAATGTGTATTTTTATAAAATTTAGTGTGTAGTTCAGTACTCTTTCTCTTTGTTTTAAATTGTTATTGTGAAATTTTGATTCAGAAAGTAATATTGATCTATATACATTTAGTACACTATTTTTACATTTTATTTTTTAATGTATAAGAAATAAAGTTAATAAATAAGTTTTAATTTTTTTACGGTACCTACCAAAAGCGGTTATAACAGCGAAACCGCTAAAGTTAGGGGTATAACATATTACATAAAAAAAGAAGTTCTCTTCGAGTTTGATACATCACTGGAATACGGCACGCCACTGGTGACCAAAAATATTTTAACGACATGGCGGGGATAATTGTTTGTAAAGTTTTTTCGATAAGCTTTATGGTAAAGGAGCTATGGTCTGAGGATGTTTAGGTGCTACAGTCTGTATAATTATTTTTAGAGCTAAGTTATAAGATTATGATAAGTTAAATTAAGTTTTTCAATATCAATGTTATAATAGTTAACAGTTTTTGTCACTTTTGCTTTATATGTATCATTTCTAAAAGTGCTCTTTTATTATAGTTACCTTGAGTATCTAAAATTTGTTACGGTTCAAAATTTTCAAGTTTAACGTTGCGACAAAAATCAAATTTACCGCGCATTGAAACGAATTTTCCTATTGGTGAATCGGAATTGTGGGAGTTCTACTAAAAGCGACGGGCCGACATGTTGAAACATTTTTTCTTTTTCTTGGGCAATTGGCCGTGCTGCACGAAGCTAAAAACTACATCTAAAATTGCTATGTGGCTTTAATAATTGCACAATAAATTAGTGTGGAAATATAATCCGACCAATTTACGCCGTAAGTGGTTTCCTCCGCCATTACTTTAGTTTATTTAGCCGTTTTATTTGTTGCTAATTACAACGTATGATTTAGCACGTGTCTGGACCTCATATCCTTCTCACAAGTGACTGTCTGGATAATTCCTGGGGTCGCTGGAACGACCAATTAGAATACCTATTGTGACACAAAACGTGCCTACGTTCGTGCTGTCGCCGACCTCGGAGACACACGGCCGAATATCCTTCAGCGGTTGGGGGTCAAGCACGCGGTGCGCTTTCTATTCACCAAGGCAACTATCTACTCCTAGAGTTGGGTCTTCTATTTCTCCCCCACAAAATCATACTCATCTTTGGGTGGCTGTCAACTGGTTGTTCGTTAGCAAGGACCTTTCTTTTCAGAACTACGTACAACAATATACAGCTAAGTTATCGTTTTTAACGATTCATTATTGCATGCGTTTGAAACTTAAGTACACGCGACATCAAGGGATTGTACCTTTAGCATTTAAGACAATTGTTATTCGGGGTAGCCTCTATACACCCACGCTAGTTGTTGTTGGCATTAATTCCTTCAGTAGTATCGTGGAGTAAGCTAAAACAAAAGGTCTTTTGAATTGGCGAAAGCTGCATTTCGTATTAGAATAAGTGTACTTTTTAAGTCACCGCGTGTACGTGACGAGTGTACGTCAAATTTCTTAATCCTCAATCTTAAATTGGTACACTATTTCTATTTTGGGGTTAATAAACGAAAAACTTAACTGAATTACTGCATACTTGAACGCAGTTATTGCTAATGAACTAAAGTTTCATGCGACTAGATACTCCTAATATTTAAAATTGTATTGTTATATTTATGTGTCTTTTTGGTCTATCTTAAATTTGTGTTTGTTGTAGCGTGTTAGACTCTAAGTAAAACCAAGTGAATTTTTGTTGACCGGTTTTATGTCTCTCCGTTACCTAGCAGGTGGCGCCACGTTACTCAGCAGTTATTTCTTTTAGTTCTCCTAAGGACTTTCCCCATCTCACCGATTTAACCGGACACTGCTGTGCTAACGCTTATAAATACGGGATTTTCCAAGCATTTAGTACGCTACTTCAATCCCAATATTTTTGTGTTTTTTTTTTAGATTGCATCGCTAGAACCGTCACTTTATTTTTATCTATCATTATTTGTCAACTGCAACAGTTACAAATTTTAATAATTAAAATTATAAAGTTCGTGACAGCATTGTCTGACAATGCGGTATTAGGTTTTTGAGAAGTTAATTTAGTTGTAACTAAATTTTTATGTTAATTTATTTTTTTGTATAGGTATTGTTCAGTTTGACCTATATAAGATTTTTACAATTTAGACAATCTGTTTGATAAACTATATTTCTTTGTTGTAATGTTTCAATTTTATTCTCTAAATTACTAAAAAAAAATTTGTTTGAAATGTATTATTGTTTTTATACGAAATTAATATGTTACATTTTTAAATTCACTTTCTAATTTTGTGATAATTTTGGTATGTACGGAGTATTAATGTAGTAATTTTGTGTACCTTGTTGTGTATAATTAATATTAAATTGGGTTTATTATTATTTTTAGTATTTTAAAATTATTAAAACGTTTGTTATGCTTTTTGATAAAGTTTATAGGTTAATTATTTTTAATAAGCATTTATTCAATTTTGTTTAAATTTGTTTCATCATATTTAATTTCAGATAATATTACTGCTCTGTCAACTAAAGCACTTTTCACACTTATTTTATATTTATTCGTTGTATAAGAAATGAAATTTAAAAATCTTTTTTAATGCCAGTTTGATTCAATTTTATCTCTGTTATTAATTTGTAATGCTAAATCTAAAAAATTTATACTTCTAAAACTAATTTAATCTTTTGTTCTCATTTGTGAATTTTGAGAATGTTAATTTTGAAAAAGTATAATAAAATATAATTGGGAACTTTATTATACAAGGTGGGGCACTACCAATAAATTATTCTGTAGCACTAAAACGACAAATAATGAAAAAAATCTTAAAAAATACCTATATCGAGATTATTTGAAACCACATTTTAAAAATATTTTTATTGTACACAATGCTCCAAAAACAAGTACTATATCAAAGTTGGAATATTTTAAATGGAACACTCTGTATTTTTTTCTGTTTTTGAATGCAAAAAATGCAATAACTTCAAAATAAATACGAACAAGCAATTTTCTTTTACCTCACATTACTAAGAACATTCAACATCTCTTTTGCAATATTTACTATTATGTTATGATGTTCAGAGTGTTTTAAATACTACGGCATAACGCTAACGACTTAAAACTTTAATAACTTCTTTAACTTAAATGGAACGCCCTTTATTTCTGTAAATTTTTGGAATCAGGAATTAGTTACCTTTGAATCGGTATTAGGTTACCAAACCCTAACTCTGATAGTTTTCGAGATATTTTAAAATTTGCTAGTTTAACAATTTGCACTTTACTACAATTTAAGTTACTTGTGACATATCAGTAAAATGAACATTATCTTGCAAACATTTTTAATGCATAGACCAATTTAGCTTTAAATATTAAGCTTAAAAATTTTTTTTTCAGAACAAAATAACAGAAATATGCTCATGACTTATGCCGGGCTCTAACAGTCAGTCGAATCATTCCCACCTGTCACAAACATAAGCAACCGTTATTAGTTTCAGCAAAAACCAATGACACTGTAAGCATTGGTAACTTTATTTAAAAAAATCAAAAAATAATGGTTTTTGAAATTATCGTACTACTATTAGAGCGATTTGTATTACATTCTTAATTAGCAGGTTAAAGTTTGTCGATGTTTACAGTATCGTCGATTTTGATGTACCAAATAACGGTTGCTGTTGTTAAACATCAGTAAATTGTGACCGGTGTGAGCTCGGGATACTAGTCATAGGTACATTTCTGTTTATTTATCTAAAAAAAAATAAATATTTTTAAAGTAAATATTTAAAACTGAAAGTTGCAAGGTAATGCCCATATTGCGGATATTTTACAGGTAACTTAGACTCCAGTACATTGTAAATTGTTAAACTATAAAATTTTTAAATATCTTCAAAACTATCAGAATTAGGGGTAGGTAACCCTAATACCGACTAAAAGGTAATTAGTTCCAGCTTTCAATAGGCTGCAGAAATGTAGGGTGTTTTATTTAAGTTAAGCAAGTTATTTAAATTTTAAGTCGTTAGTGTTATGCGGTAGTATTACAAACACCCTGTACATCATAACATAATAGTAAATATTGCAAATGAGATGTTGAAGGCTTTTAATAAGGTGCTGAAAACTAAAGTTGCTTGTTCCTATTTATCTTGAAGTTATATCATTTTTTTGGAGGGTCTGCAAATTCGGTGAAATCGATTTATCTTAGAAGTGGAAGTAAGTAGATATAGGGACCTGTTAAAAAACATACATTATTTTTTATCGTACAATTCAAAAATAGAAAAAAATACAGGGTGATTCTTTTAAAATAACCCAACTTTGATAAGGTACATGTTTCTAGAGTACCCTGTACAATCCAAAATATTTTAAAACATAGTTTTAAATAATCTTGACATGTGTATGTTTTATAAATTTTAACTTTATTGGTCGTTTTAATGCTATAGAATAATTCGTTGGTAGTGCCCCACCCTGTATAATTTGTTTTTAAATTTTGCTAACTTTTGTTTTAAATAATTTAAATTTTAAAGAGTCTTTAATGATGATGTTAATTATTGAGTTGTTAAATTTATCTAAATAATTTTTAAATATAATTAAATTATGTTATTATATTTTGCGAAACGGGCCCTAATTTAGTTTTTTTAAAGTATAATATTTTAATAAATAAAAAATTAATTTACGTTGCGGCTATTGCAACAGAAACCAAATGATTTTATAAATCGTATATTTTATTGTTGTTCACTATACACCATACAACCAAGAATCATTAATTCCAAGAACAACTACTACTTTTCTACTAAAATACTTGGTATGTTTTCTATTTTATCCTTGATTATTATCCCACCAACAAATTTTGTATAAAAAATTAAATTTTTAATTTGTTTGAGGTTTTCAAATTTTATTTTTTCCCATGTAAACTTAAAATGTTGGTTCGTAAGAAAAAAATCAAGAACAAATTCTAAGATTTTTGCAAATTCTGTTTGGGTATTTTTGCTGTATCATTTTTAAAAACAATTTTATTGATTTTGTTTGCATATATGTGTATAAAAAAATATATCTAATGAGAAAATTTTGTAATTTGGTAAAATTTTAAAATTATTGATTGATTTTTTGGAAAACCATGAATTTTTTATATTATTTTTGTTCTTCATTATGGTATTTTTAAGAATGTTAGATAAATGTTGGGAGAGTTTGTACGTAGGTCTTAATGGAATGTTTGGTTTATGTAATTTTGGTAAATCATACAGTTTTGTGAAATTAATTTATTATTTTTTTGTCTATTATTTTTTATCATACAAATTGTTTAAAATGTTATTTTTATTTGGTATTGTAACAGTAGAATCTTTATTATTTTTGCATTTTGTTTTATTGTTTTGTTTTTCCTTGATCACAGTTTTGTTTGTTTTGTTTATTTTATTAATTAATAAGTTTTTGTTATCTTATTGGTATTTGTTGGTTTTTCTTGATTTTATTATGTAAATTTTTATTTTGCATATGAAAGTTTGGTGGTAAAATAGTGATTTTATTAAAAAACTTTAAGCAAATTTGTCGACAGGTATGTAAAGCAGTTACATAATCGATCCTTCAATAATTATAGCCAACATAACAGTTGGCAAATATAAAAATCTCGAATCGCAGTAAAGCTTACAAGAGGTTGTACAATAGCAAACAAACACTGAGAATCACTAGACAGCTGTTTCGTCCTTTTGGGACTCTTCAGGAGTGAGAGAACTTGCGAACTTTACTGCAAGCAATTCGAGATTTTTATACTTGCCAACTGTTATGTTGGCTATAATTATTGAAGGATCGACTATGTAACTGCTTTACATACTTGTCAACAAAGTTGCTTACATTTGCGTACGTGAACGCTTTCACAAGTCGACACTAGATGTCGCAATACGTATTGTTTAAATATGATGATCCCTCCAGTAGGAAATATAGTCGACAGCACGCGTTTGTACAATAGTGAACTTACACTCAAGTTCTCTCACTCCTGAAGAGTGCCAAAAGGACGAAACAGCTGTCGAGTGATTCTCAGTGTTTGATTGGTATTGAACAACCTCTTGCAAAGTTTACTGCTGGCAAAGGGCAAGAAACAGTCAATTCAATATTGAATCATGCATTATTGATCAATCAATAAATATCTATTCTGCTTACTACCGCATTGCATATTCGCATTTTTGTTCCTAATGATTTCACAGTGGTGATTCCGAACGTGAGTAACTTACCCCTCTTAAAAATAATAGGAGGATGTGCATTAAGGAAAAGATCATTCAGCAGAACGCTAACGGCTGCACAACAGCAAATTTGGCCACGGCGGAATTACTTTACATGGCAACAATTGTATTGCTAATCGTTATGATTCTACAATTCGCTGTACAGCAAACAATTCTTTTTACAAATATACCTACAAAAAAAATTGCAAATTGCCTGCTAAAACTTTGCCCGCCATCGCTAGAAATGGGCATCGTCGGCTTTGACACTAATACCATCTAAAGAGGAGTCCGCTTCCAACCCTCTTTAGGCTTCGCCAACCATTTGAGTTATCTTGTTTATTCTACCTCTACCAGGAAGAAGCCCTATCAGACTATTTTAAATACTAAAAGAACCTTACTGGATCACAAATTAGAATTGTATCGTTCAATTTGGACAATATTAAGCTCGCCGATTCACAGTTTAATGTTTCCTCTAACAATTACCTGCTCATTAGAGCGCCAGTGGCTATGTCTGACATTTGAATTTTGTCAATATTGCGTCACATTATTGCTGTTGCGATAAACTGTTCAAGCAAATCTATTTTGAAAGGAGAAGAACTGTCATAGATAAAGGTAAAATTACATTTTGAAGCATTTTTTCAAGTTCTTCATACAATGGCAAACGCACACTGCATCGCGTGGTCAGACAATAGTAGACATTATTGATAGCAATTGCCATTATTGAAAACTGGATTCGACCAACAAAATTTTAAAACATTTAGAGCATAAATGTTTGATGTAAGATTATAGATGGTCATCTAAATTCTATAAAGCTACATTAACTGAAGTATAATAATTAAAATTTTTAAGAGATAAACCTCTTATTTTGTTAGAAGAGGTATAATTAAATTTGAGGCAGATAATAATTATTAACAAAATTGTGCTCTACTACATGATGAGAGGACAGTAACGATTTACTTTAACCAAAGTTACCCAAATCGATAGATCTGACGTCATTGCATTTTTTATAGCTTTATTTTAATCAAAGAGTGTATTTAGCATCCTTTCCTGGCGTGGAAAATTAGTTTGAGAATGTGATCAATTGTGACTTTCACTGATATTTTCGTTTTAAAATACTAAATAAATTTTTGTGTCGCATAATTAAATTGCGTTTAAATACAAGCAAACAGAAGTATTGGGTGTCGTTTTGTGAGTATTGCTTGTTGTTCGATTACCTTATTTTGCAGCTGCAGTCTGTTCGTTCGCTTTACCTTGAGACAAACTTTATGCTCGTATCATTCTATTCTTCCTAGCGTGTTTCGTGAATTAGTCGCCAAAAAAGTTTTATCCGTTTGCATTAAGGGCTTGCACTACTCATATACGACATGTTGCTGGAAGTAAAGTAAAGTGTTTTTCCCCGCTTTGCAATTGCGGATAATAAGATTTCTTCAATCCAAAATAGTTAGTATTCGACGTGTGTCGTATGATATTTTACTTCATCCTGTTCTGTTCATTCTTTTTTTTATTAAAAAATATACCTAGATATGTTTATTAAAATACAAAAAGTTGGCAATTTTAAATCATATTATCTTGGTTTCCATAATTAACTGTCACTGTCAAATAAATAAAATCATAATAGTGTCAGTGTCAGAAATTATAAAGGTTGCGAATGAGATTCTGAAATCATAATATGATTGCTAGACAAAACATATTACGGTATTTGATATCGTAATGTTCCATTTACCGGCCGCAATTAAGTACCTAGACGGTAAGTTGATTTACTGAACAGGATGGAAAGTGTAGGTTTTCATTATAAAGAATTGTACTGTAACGACATGCCAGTTCCTGGTGTATACCAAAAAGAATTTACGCCTTGTTTTGCCAGTTTTTATGGGTGTTCATCAGGAAGAATTATTGTGATTCGATTCTTACGTCTTCGATTGCTGCATTACCTTCGAAATACACCACGTTTACGTCGTCTACATTTCTTTATAGGAAGCGAGTCCTTTAGTAATTATTTACGATATTTCAATAATACTTAAATATTATAGAAGTTTGGAGTGGCTTGGAAATATTTGTTGTAATTGCCGTGATGTGTTTGCGTATTTATGGGTAGCTTTTCATTATTTCTTTTAATTCAAATTAGAAGTATGCATTTTCATTAATTTAGTAGGTGTAAATATAATCTCTTGTCGCGAGTAAGATTAGATTTTATTACGTTTGATTGATTTTATATTCAGAATATATTTAATGTAATTAGTTAAATATTCCTCATTAAAAATTAGCGATCACATGATCAATTACATTTTCGTTTACTAATGTTAAACACATATTGACCTTTATTTATTTAGTAGTCACCCTCCTTTCCTCTAAAGTACGGTGCAACCCTCATTTATGTTACGTTTTTAATTCAAAATTGTCGTTACCTGCTTTAAGTAAATAATTTCTCCTGTAACTTTTATTTCAATAATTAGTTCTTCTTTGAGGAGGGACACCAACAACCACTAAATCTGGCTACGTTTCATGCATCTAATGTGTGCACTTAATCAGGCCTTCGAAACAAATAATGGGTCCACCACTTAAATTAATTTGAAAGTTAACATTGATTTTTAAACAATCTGTTACGGTTTATTTGTAAACAAACTAACTAATATAGCAGTGTTAGAAAACCTTGCCGGCAGCTCCTCTTAGTCGGAGTGGTCGTGGGCTTATTTAGAATCGTTAGAATAAAGACTTCTACACTGTAGGAAGAATTTATAAAGCTCCACCTAGGATTGCGTATAAGAGATATTCTAGAGCCACTAGAAACTCGTAGGGACAAGAAACAAACTGTACATTGGTACAAATGTATATAATTATAGCGACCAGACTTCAAACAAAGCTCACATAGAAATACATAGACACACAAATATATAATATCGTTTAGAGTTAATAGCAATGTGCAGTTACAAAGTAATAATAACTCACGAGAGCGAGTTAAGATACGAGTAATAATTTGATGCACAAGCAGTTAAATAGGTTAGCTGTCGTGGTGTATTATGAAATTTTGACAGTCGTAGCACCGATCATTCCATGCAAGCGATTTACCAATTTCGCGTTGCAAATATGTTATAAATGTAAACAAATTACGGTAGGTACCGGATCTTTACCAATTATCTAAATAGTTTCAAAGCGCACACGATTAAGTAAATACTTTGAAATATCTTTCTAGTTTACATAGATTTTTTACACAGCGCAAATGGTACGTTGTTAAATTCACAACCGTAGTACGAGTACTTAAAACGCGACAAAAATCATTAATAACATGCATAAAAAGAATTAACATAAGTTGTATCTGACAGATCTCATATCCAAATCCTGTAGTATTTAGTGTCCAGCGAAGAAAAAGAAAAGACAAAATAGACTCCGTTGATAACAGTTGCTGGGCTGCTCACAAGGAACCAGATAACAGTATTACTTTGGGTAGTGTCTTTGACAACGAAAGAGGTTCTAATGTAGGTTTAAATTTCAATGCTAGTGACCTTCACTGATAATACCAGACCCAACTTCGTTTTCGGATTATTATCTATACGCCAGCATAACCATAATTAAGGCATTAATTAATTAATCCATAGGAGCAAGCAGAGCGCCCACAAAGAGACCAACAAAAGAAAACAAAAAAGGTGTCTGCAATTGATAGAAACCGTGATAGCAAATATTTCATTAAAACAAGAAAAAATAAAAGGATACTTACACATGAACGGTAGGTGAAATCGTATCCCCTAGTTGTACGGGATAATTTTACTTCAGTTTATACTATAGAGCATATATCTAGCTGTTCGAATTTTTGACGATGTTCTAAGTACAACTTTCCCGTACGGTTATTAAACCAAAAAGAAAGTATGTCTTTTGCGATCGGCTAATCAGGAGTAATGTTCGGAACTGACAACCTCAAATGATTAATTTTTCCATAAAATTCGTCTCCATCGCATAAGTGTAAACACGTTTGTCTATACTGTAGAGAGAAATTGGTCAAAAAATCAATTTTTAATTCCGAATTTTCGTTTATTCGTGAAATAATAACGTCACAAATCACAAAAAAATCTAAAAGTTAAATTGTAAATAAATTTTAAATCAATATCTATAATATAAAAAATGATGGTTATTTACAATTTATTTTAATTAAATGTTAAATTATTTTGTAATTGTTTAAATTTCAATCTGTCAAACTTTCAAATTATTTTTGATGTCCTTCCTCAAAATAGAACCAATTATTTAAACCATTTAACTATCATTCACTACAACCAATCGATTTTAAGACACTTGCTTTAATTATTTTGAAATAGTAAATTGTTATATAAAGCACAGTTATTTAAGCAATCCTTTTATGTCAAACATTTTTTGTTTCCACTTTGTTTGCATTTACTACCAGCATCTGTACATACCCTAAATTACTGAGTATCCCATTTATATTTAATTTATTTCTAGATACCTATAGTATTTAAGGCGTTTCATGAAATCATATTGTAGTAAGTAGTCACAAAATTTATTTTGAAATTTACATGTTCCTATAAAAACAGAATTGCAAAATTTACTTTAATTAATGTAGTTCTCATATAAAACACTACAAGTAACAAAATATCTTTCATTAGAATTAATGAATGTATACCTAAAGACCTAAAATTTAATTAGCGAAACCAAAAGCTTTATATGCAGAAACAATTTTTAATGCAAACCTGAATGGTTAAATAGGGTAAAGTCGCAGTTGGACTAAAATCCATTTTCTCGTTTCTGTATGCAAAATATGTGGAGTTCCACAAATTCATTCAAATACATTTATTCAAGATCTGTCAATAGTATTATCATGATAAACGACATACCTTATCACAAGACATTTTAAAAGAGCTTTTGAGAAAACTTCATATGAATCTACGTACGTCTTTGATAAACTTTACCCTCTTAACTTTTGCTTTAAATTTGATTTGAAAGTTTTCTGGTTCACGTTCTTCACCGTACACTTTTGTGAAAGTGTTCAGTTGTAAGGTAAAGATATTTCCCATGAGAAAGACACGAAGATGGGAATTGCGTGGAGTGCTTTATATGAATCTTAACTAAGTAATAGGAGGTGTTTTTGTACACCGGAATAATCAACAGTCAGTATTATAAGTTTAACTTTGCAAATTAATTTATGTGTGTGTTACTTAAAAGCTGTATAATTCAGTATCAATTTTCTCGTTGCAAAATTTTAAACAAGAAAATATTTGGTTATGCACTTAGTGTTGATGGTTTCAGTACGTATTAATTAAATTAATGGTAAATAAGTTTAAAAATTAAATAGTTTTGTTCAGTAAACTCGGTTTGTGTGTAACACAAATGTATTCAATTTACGTTTTCCTGAAAAGACTTCATTAGTACCTGTAATATTCTATCGAATACGCTTTACGCTACATTGTAATTTTAATTAATTGTCAGTTACAATGTTTCTATTTGTAAACGATCACTTTCGGAATTAGATTAAATTTATTATTTTAAAGGGTAATTAAGTAATTAACTAATTTCGGATCTGGTTTGTTATATTACATTAAAATAATTTCCCGCCAAAATTTAAACATACTCCTAGTATAACGACAAGATAGAAGAGACTTAATTCCTTCTTGTTAACGTTTCTTCTAGAGTTTTATTAAATAAACTATCAATTCTTATTATGTGAACAATATAACACTAAAAAAAACGATACAAAAAAATTAGTAGTTGTACTTCTAAGGCTTCTGAGTTTAAGGAGGTAACTGACTCGTCTTCAACTCATCTGTTATGTCCGTCATTCGCCAGTAAAAACCAATTAAACTGTCTTGTTATGTACAATACCATAACATTCAAAAATAATAAAAAACGTAGACACAAACAATTGTACACATAAATATGTAGGGTGGCCTCGAAATTCTTAAGTGGCATGATGGGTCAACATGTACCTAATATGAAAGCTTTTTAATTCTCTATACAGTTGTATGCATCTTATTTTGGTCAGAAAACCCCAAAGGCCCCCAACAGCCCTATTCATGAAAACAAAAAAAAATTAAAAAATATGGTCAAAAATGCCAATACATTTTCAAGGCACATTTATTAACAATTAAATTTGCTTTGATAAGTATACATAGTGCCCCGACAGCCCCCAACTCAAAAATCTCAATTTGCAGGGCGGGTCAAAAGGCGTCTCATATGAAACGTATTCTAATTCTCAATTCCGAAAAGGACCTTCTTTTCCTAAAAACAATAGAAAATCTAAAATGCTGAAATAGTTGGTAAGATCAATTCAAATTTGAATTGAACTTCTTGTATTGATGAAATTTCTCTGTAGATGTAAACAAGGCAGCACATTTCTTAAAAACGTTAATTCGGATAGGGGTGAGACCTTATAGTAAGATTTTGTATAATTCTTTGCAATCACAGACATATTGTGCTTATCTAACTTAATGATCGAGCGAAAGAAAGGAGGATTTGTTTATTTTTGTATGTTCTATTGTTTTCTAAGAAGAAGAAGTTCTTGGGCCCCTTTAGCCTCATTCTCGGAATAAAATGTTGTAACGGTTAAATAGACCATTTTCCTACAAAACGTTGTTTAGTCTAAAAATTCACTCGCCGAAGTTAGGCAACTTACGATACACCGGTGTTGAACCGAAGGATTTGTCGTCTTTTAAAAATTGGCGGAAATACGCCGGAAAAACTCCGAAGGGCATTGTGAGAATTTATTAAAACGAACGTCCTTTCTGGATTATCAGTTTCCGTTACCAAGTCTCAACCGCAACTTCTAGTAATTTCTGTCTGCGAGAACGAGGGTTTTCTTTGTAAATAATGGGTGCATCTCCACTATTCGAAGGTGGACACATTTGAGACGTCTTTAGTAGCGCTCGTTCTATTCCACAAGTAAATATAAGAAATTAGATTGTTGCTCCCCCAAAGAAAGGGCATACTTACAAGTAAATGTTTCCTTACAGAGGTTTTTTTGTTCCTCCTCTTCTTTGGCTCTTCTTGCTGCCGTTCCTGGTCACGTCCTTGGGTTAAACACGACCGTTCCACCATCTAAGAGAGGTACAGAGAATCAGCCCCGGACTCAGACTACATCCAAACGTTCATATGGGAACCATCTTCGTCGCAGGAATATTTCACCACCTCCAGAGATTCTCTGTCATCGGATCAGGTCGTACAATTACATTACTCTTTCCCTGCTCGTGTTATCGGCACCAGCCCAAGAGAGACTTTACTTACGTAGGCGAACTTGCGCCACATCCTAAAACTTTAACACGCATTAATAACTTTACTTGCATCATACCGTCGCGTTCCCCTATTGCTTGCTGAACGTCGTTGGTAAAAATGTACCAACTTAAATCCAATCGAAACTTATTAAATGTTGGAATCGTTGCATGATACCTAAATCGTAGTGTAGTAAGATATCATCCTGTTCGGGACGTGTAAGAAACATCAGTTTATTTACTATCACAACAACCTCTTTGGAAGGAAAACCTTTTTCAGCGCCACGTTAGTGCACTATCGTAGTTTAACTGTAAGTTTGACTAAATAAATACTGGCACTTGCCTTCTTTTAAAACAAATAGATACCTACTTACATGTACCCCGGTTGTGTTTAATTACATGTGAATGTATACTGGTCACAACAAACGCCATAATTATAGAAGTATAGGCGTGCGGTTTCGAGTACATTTTAAGCGCGAACAAATCAGTGGCGGCGCGAATAATTTTTATCCAACTATAATATATAGTTTCCTATTTTCTACGTGAATATCTATTGTTTTGTTATGTGTGGAGGTACTTCAATTGAGTACACCTTTGTTGTGTGTTGATAAATATATGTATTTCCTGTATTGGAGGATTTCTTTACTACCAACGTGAACCAAATTGAATTTTAAGCAAAATGATTAGGTACTTTCAGCTTACTTCTAACGACTAGTTCCGAGTTAGTACTCGCTTCAGTTAAATTGGAACTTGGCGCCCAATAAATAAGTAATTTCCAGTACGATTAGAACCCAACGTGTAGAGGTTCATCCCACAACCCAATCTCTTCAATGACTAGGTATTTCTATAACTGTTGATTTGTACTTTAGTATCTTGTTCATTCTTCCTACCCTAGTACACCACCCCCTAGTACCCAGGTAACAAAAGGGTAACAATGTATTTGGTTGAATAGAGAATCACAATCGTTTTATATGAGGTGTCCTGTTTATTTGTCAGGGTAAATTTTATTGTTAATTAATGTCCCTTGTAAACATCATTTGAGATTCTCAACTTTATTATACTATTTTTTGATTTTTTTTAATTTTAGAAAATAGGGTTATCAGGAGCCTTAATGCTCCTTGACTGTAATATGATGCATGGTGAAATTTTATATGAGGTACCTGTCGATCCATCATGTCATTTGAGATTTTTGACTTGGTGGCTGCCGGGGCCATGTTGATATTTCAGAATGAACTTTGCTTTCGGAAGATATCTACCTCTAAACAAAAAATTAACCTGTCCGAGCGTTTTTTTTTAAAGTGTAAGATATCTCTAAAAACGGTCTGTTACGTTTTTGGCGAGCCACCCTGTATATCAAAATATCATAGAGCATCAACTCGACCGACTATTTTGGAATTTTTCTTCTCAAATTTTTTCAAAAAACCTGAAATATAATAGAAAATATTTACAAGAAAATATGTTTAGAATCACTAATATGTCTCCCGAAGTTTGTACTCGTATCTATAGCATTAGTCAACTAACGTAATTTGTATGCAAATAAAACTTTTAGACCAGTTAACCCTATTGAGTGGGTTAAGTAAATCATATCAAAGGGTTAAGTAGACTTAGGTTAAGGAGAGTGGTTATAATTAAGAATATTAGCTAAAATTGTACTTGAACTAAACATAACACTTCAAGACAGTTACATAAAACAAACTACAAACAAAAATCCTATTTCTGAATACAAAATATAATATTAAATTATACTACATTGATCAATAAACTAATACGAAAACACCAATGTTTTTGTAACTCCCCTTACTAGGTTTGCTTGGCGGTGGCAAGAGCTGAATACAATCCCGTTTTCCTACAAAAGCCTCTTCCTTGGTGTTCAAAAATTTATTTGTGCTATTCACTCTGGTAAAAAATGCTACATCATAACCAGTTGCAAAGATTTTTGTTACTTGTGCAATATAGTGCCTAAAGCTTAATTTGTTATAAACCTTGGCAATGATTTAGGGAGTCTCATTACTATGATCTTCAAAATCAGTAGATTGATCATGATTTTCAAATTTTTCTAATTCGGAAATAATGAGTTAAAAACTTGACTCTTGATACTTTTGCCTTTTAAAGTCTGTAAAGCTTTCGATTTTCCTTATTTCGTCTTTTTTCTTCTCTATCTTTCTATTTTTCTCTTTTAGTCTCGTTTTCTCTTCTCTTTCTAAATGTTTTGTTTGCAGTTGATTCCATACAAAAATCCTTGTTAATTGTAATAAGTTTCCTTTCTCTCTTCCTTTATTAGATATTTTTTGAGGCAGTGCTTTAGGAAAGGGGCGTAAGACCTGTGGTAGTATAATATCCTCAGATGGCAAAATTTGTTGGTTCCCATTTGAAATAGACGTAGGTTACAAAGTTACTAACGATGTGATGTGTCCAGATGTTGAAAGCTGCTGGCATCAATTGAATTGACACAGATTTGGTGGGTTGTGTATTAAAGCAGCACATAAGGCACTCGTTTCAGGAATATTACTAAGGCCAGATAAAGATAATGCCCAGATTATCAAGAAGAGGCCAATCGATTATATTAGATGGTAGAAAGTTTTCTAGTTTAAATATTTCGTTATTAAATTAGCTTTAAACTTATGACAAACATTACTATACGTAAAAGCTTTAGTGAAAGCTTTATCAATTATTCCT
The DNA here is from genome assembly GCA_030710515.1 of Abscondita cerata. NCBI lineage: Eukaryota > Metazoa > Arthropoda > Insecta > Coleoptera > Lampyridae > Abscondita > Abscondita cerata. The sequence continues at coordinate 298,457 of JALBCR010000622.1, forward strand.
GCTACGTCGTAGTTTTTAATTGGTTTTTTAAGTCTTTCTACCGACTGGCCACAAGCAGAATTATAAAATATTTTAAAGGGGCCAAACATACCAACGTCTAAGGCCTGCAATTATGGCTAGTATAAGGTAGTAAGGTCAGTAATTCAATACCATTACGTTTGGTATAATTAAGTGCAAAAATAATGTTATGACTCTCGTGATTGTTAAGGATCATTAATTTGTGGGCATCAACTGTGAAGCGTTCACGATTAACAACATAAATTAGTACTTTTCCAAATCGGTTCGTAATCATCCAGCTACTAAAAGTTGCTGCTGTAGTTGTACCTGTACGAGCGTTAATTAACTTATCGTTTTTGTAATGGGTCCTTGAAAATACAAGAAAAAATGGTACGGCTTTTCCTGTGGCGGGAATTATTTTAACTATATCACAAGCATTCCTCGTTCTGCAGATGTGGTATTAACCAACCAATCCTTTTCCCATTTTTCACCAAATTTCTTGTTGTTGGCGGCTGCTAAACCAATTATTTGTACTCAACGGTTTCTTATCCTGTTTGTCCGTATTACTATCGAAGTAACCTTGACCGCTTTGATGAAGTACGTTTGATGTCAAGGTAGCGCTTATAATTAACTACTCATTAGTACATTTGAATCCACACGCTCTGGGGGCGCAGTTACCTGGTTAAGAACAACGTTCAGAGAGAATAAGAATCCGTTTTACTCAAATGCCACGGCTATCAAATGGTGTCTTTTATTTGTTTGCTGTGTCGCTAATTACTTTATAATTTTATGTGTGAATATCACCGAGACAGTACGATAGGCTGTATTACTACCTATATATTTTGTGTATAATGTATTATGTGTGTAACCAATTAAGTTCTTAAATCGATGTAATGTTTTTTTTTTGGTGATTATCCATTAACTAAGATAATGTAATCGGGATATCAAAGCGCCTCGTAAAGAAGAACTCTAAAATCTAACTAAACACAGCAATTAAAGATGATATGATGCTAGTTAACGTAGTAGACTTTAAAAATTTTAAAAGTTGTCAATTGAGGAGTGGAAGTACTAAAGTAGGTGCTAAAAATTAAAAAAAGTTGTTCCAATACATAAATATTGACATGGCAGTTATGAAGATCCTGCAGATTGTACTATATCATATTTGGTGCCGATTAAAGATAAATCTCACAATTCTCAAAATAAATCAAGCAAAGAATACATTACTCTAGACTTAAATGTACATTGATTGCATAAGGCTTTACAAACGAAGTATTCTGAATCTATAGTAACTTAAAAATTGTACAGGGTCGTTTTTAAAAGAATCTAAGTTTTCATAAACCTAGAGCCGTACATGTGACCGGCTAAACTGTGACATGAAATTGAACCACAACTCAAACCTTGCTGTTGAAGCTCAGCTTTAAGTACATCACCGAACAATTAAACAATGTCTACATTGAATTAAATCAGATCCAAAAAAATTTTGGTCATTCATGAATTTAAAAAAAGGACACTCGGGCATACCTGGACACATGTACAGTAATGGACAGATTATATCTAAATCAGCAGACATTGTTGAAGAGTTTGCTACTTTCTTTAGCTCTGTTTATGAAACAAATGATGTTGAAAATTTAAATTTATTAAAATTATTACAATCGCCGGATAATATTTGTTCTAACACCGATACACTTCCTTTACTTAATGTCTCCGAAATTGAAGTTCGAAATGCCATTAAAAAAATCAAAGGCACATTAACAATGGGTCCTGATTCGATTTCTTAATTTTTAGTGAACTGGATACTTGGTGCAACCATTCACAATGATTTTCAAGAAGATTATCTGTCAGAGAAAATTCCCGGATGAGTAGAAACGCTCAAGAGTAACACCTATATTTAAGTCTGGTTCACGAATTGATGTAACAAACTATCGTCTTATATCTATGATTTCAAACTTTGCCAAGATTTTTGAGACTATATTGTATAGACAAATATATGACCATGTAAGGTTGCTAATTTGTTGTAACCAACATGGGTTTGTAAAAGTTAGATCGACCGCAACCAATTTAAACAATTTTACTCAGCTAGTATCCGAAGCTGTTGATGAACAGTTTGGAATACATAATAATTTTCTTACTGCGAAGTTACGTAACTGAAAGGCAGCAATATGTTGAATACGAAGGGATCAGGTCACGAACTTTTTTTGTACGTAGTGGAGTGGCACAGGGCTCACACCTTGGCATTTTGTTATTCATTTTGTTTATAAATGATGTGTGTGAGACAATTAATTCTAAGTGTTTGTTTTATGCTGACGATTTCAAGATTTTCCGTAAAATTAACACCATTGAGGATTGTAATATGCTTCAAACTGACATAAATTTATTATACAGGGTGTAACTGAAAGACGTGGCCAAACTTTAAGAGCGTAATATATGGATTAAAAAAATGAAAAAAGTTTTTATAAACATGGTTCCGGAAATCTTTCCTAAGGGAGATACAGCCCTTTGAAATGTAGTAAGGATTTACAGTTTTTATTTTATAACAAAAGAACGGTGGTGTCGAAATGAACAAAAGTAACCACTCTAGATGTACTTTTCATTGTGATTACATTGGTGTAAATTTTATTTTGATAGGATGTTAGAAAGGGGTAGTTTTGTCTAAGGATGGAAGTATTATGCACTACAATTTTTAATAATGAATTACAGCAGCTATTATCCGAGCAGGCTGCGATTTTATTCACTAAGTAAGTGACAGTTACTATTATAATTTATAAGTTATTAATTATTGTTAAAGTTAGAAGGTACTTAATCTAATTAATTAACATAATGAATTTTACCAACGAAGAATGGACAGATATTCATTTCACTTATGGACGTGCAAATGGCAATTCCAATTTGACTCGTCGGTTGTATGCTGCCACGTATCCCAATAGAATATGCCCAAATAAGAATACTTTTGCGTCAGTCCATCGTCGTCTTCGTGAAAAAGGATCTTTCCAACGTAATAGTGGCGATTGTGGGCTTCAAAGAAATACACGAACACCGGCATTAGAAGAGGATGTACTCAACAGAATTATGGAGACTCCTGAAAGTAGCACGCGCAAGGTAGCTGAAGAAGTAGGTGTTTCGCATATGACAGTATGGAGAATTCTACATGAACAGCTATTGTATCCATACCACATTCAGCGAGTGCAGGCTCTTATTGAAGCTGATTTTCGGCCACGAGTGATATTTTGTCAGTGGTTTTACAACAATGCATTAATCCAAATTTTCAGTGTTTAGTGCTTTTACGGATGAGGCAAAATTTTTCAGAGATTCCATTATAAATTTTCATAACGACCATTTGTGGGCTGACAACAATCCTCATGCTATTCAAGATTCTAGACATTAACAAAAATTTTCGTGTAACGTTTGGGGCGGTATTGTAGGGGATTATTTAATAGGACCAATGTTTTTGCCAGAAACATTAAATGGACAAAATTATAGGATTTTTAGAAGAAAATCTACCTGAGCTTATGGACGAGGTGCCGTATGCAATACGCCGTGACTTATGGTTTATGCACGATGGTGCTCCGGCCCATTTTAGTCTTGTTGCTAGAGAATTCCTCAACCATAATTATCCGAATCGTTGGATTGGCAGAGGAGGACCTGTTGCGTGGCCATCACGGTCTCCCCGATTTGAACCCGTTAGATTACTTCTTATGGGGACACCTAAAAAATATAGTTTATACTACTCCAGTTCCTACCGTTCATGTTCTTCGTGAACGTATCATCAACAGTTTTGATGTAATTCGGAATACTCCTGGAATTCTTGAGCGTGTCCGGCTGTCGATGATTCGACGTTGTCAAGCCTGTATTGTAGCTGAAGGCAACCATTTCCAGCAGTTGCTCTGATTTGTATGTTTGTATGTTTCAATTTTGTGTGTTTTTTAATTAAAATAATGTAAAGATGAGTACCTTTTTGCGTATAAAACCCGAAAGATGCTAAACTTGGTATTAAATTTACAAAAGACCCGAAATAATAAATTTGGGGTGCAAAATACTTCCAGCCTTAGACAAAACTACCCCTTCCTAACATCCTATCAAAATAAAATTTACACCAATGTAATCACAATGAAAAGTACATCTAGAGTGGTTACTTTTGTTCATTTCGACACCACCGTTCTTTTGTTATAAAAAAAAAACTGTAAATCCTTACTAAATTTCAAAGGGCTGTATCTCCCTTAGGAAGGATTTCCGAACCATGTTTATAAAAACTTTTTCATTTTTTCAATCCATATATTACGCTCTTAAAGTTTGGCCACGTCTATCAGTTACACCCTGTATAAGTGGTTTCAAAAAACTTTATAAAACTTAACATTAAAAATGTAAAGTGATGACATACTTCCGTAAAGCTGTTATCCTAAATTACAATTAAATGGTCAATAATGTGACACTTCAAAAGCACACTAAAATTAAAGATTTAGGCATAATATTTGACAGTAAATTAACATTTTACAATCATATTATTGATATCTATTCTAAGTGTTGTAAGTTACTAGGATCTATTTTAAGGTCATGTAAAGATTTTGTAAATACGGACACCATTATTACTTTATATAATTATTTAATTCGTAGTAGATTAGAATATTGTTGTATAGTTTGGTCGCCTATGTATTTAAAATACATAAATCTGTTAGCATCACTACAAAAGAAATTTTTGAAGTATTTGTATTTTAAGAAACATGGCACATTTTCAGATTTGTCATATGAATCTTTACTTCTAGAGTTTAACTTTCAAAATCTCGCCAACCATAGAAAAGTAATTACGTTGTTATACTTGTATAAATTAGTTCACAATATCACTGATGATTCTATGTTTTTATCTCAGCTAATGTTTTATGTACCACGTTTGAGTAGTAGAAACTCGATTACTTTTGTAAACAAAAGAACTGCTACAAATTTGTATAAAAATTCACCATTGTTTCGAATGTGTTTTTTGTTGTAACTATTTTCTGGACATATTTGGCGATAGTTACAGTAAATTTATGGTTTCCGTGAAAGAATGTATTTATTTTACTTTAGGGCAATAATATGGTGTTAGGTAACTTATTTAATTAAAGCTAATTGGTTTAATTTAATTTAAATTTAAATTAATTTGATTAATATTGTATATATATAATAATCCTGTAATTGGTTTATCTGTTGGGTTATTAAAATAATAATAATAATAATAATTAATAATAATAATAATAATAATCATTATTATTATTATTATTATTATTATTACCTAAAAGAAGGTACCAGACAATTGCAACTTGCGTTTAGCGACCCTGGTGTTACTAATAACCTAATAACAATCACTTAAATAACAATTGCGCGGGCGAGAACAAAATAATTTTATTTGTTCTGGTATTTTTAGTTGTCCATAGAGTATTTGAATTAATAGAATACAACTTCTCGGTAAGAGGACATAGTTATAATCGAGAATATAAAAAAAGCAATGACACCAATTCATTTGCATAACATGGTTCGTTTAGCAAAATTGGACACTTCCTTCTTTATTATCTACATAGCAAAAATGGTTTCTAGGATAAGTATTAAAAATAGGAGTAACACTATCTCAACTAAAAGTTACAAAAATGGGAAAAAAAAGGTACTGCTAACAAGAAGATATTTTTAAAGTCCGTTGCCCTATTTACAAAATGAAGAACGTAGGGGTTTGAATCATAAAATTTTAGGGGTGAATAATGATGAGTAGGTGAGCGTGATGAAACTTATGACCCTAATTGTAATTGGTACATGTATCATTTATAGTGAAAATGATACCTGATGTATGGGTCATTTTAATATTTTAATTTTTGCAGCCACGGTTTAGTATGTTACACGTCTATCTTTTTGCTAAGATTAATACTTAATCTACTTATTCAAATACGTATACCGTGTCTCACGGAAAAGTTGTCTGGTTTGCACAATATAGCAAACACATTTTATGAGATAAATAAATAAGAACAAATTTACGTGGTAACGTAAGTGTTTGATAAAATTGTTATTGATGTTATTATTAATTAAATTTCTAAAATGAGTTTAATCTTTTTCAAAATGTTAAATTCACGTTACAAAATTGTATTATATTGACATCAATAATAAAGTAAAAAAAATACTGCAATCGGAATCGAACTCTGGTTATGGAGCGAAAATACAACGTCAATGCTGGTAAGTATTGACTAACCAATGATTTTTTTTTACCAATTTTTTAGTAAAATACGCTTTAAATACTCATTATTATTACATAAATCTGTTCTATGTTACAACATAATATGTTGTTATATTGTGTTCAAATTGTGCCAGAACAAAGATATACTATAATTTTTAATTTACCATTGTAAATGTCAATGTCAACTTTTCGTGGGACACACGTATAATTTTTTATGTCAGTAACAAGAAACTAATGTTTCCACATTTAGTTCCTTTTGTACTTACACTCCTCAATTTATCATGTGCAAGCCAGAATGAACAATACCTACCCAAAAACATAGACCTACGAAGGTTTGTTGCAAAAATTACTGGTTTACAATGAACAACATATAAAAATTCTGTGATGGTACAATCCTATTATTGCGATTGCTTAATGTGTTAGCTAAATTTTTAATTTTCACACTTAGAATCAAAATTGGCACCCCCTGACGACACTTCGGGATAATTTGTTGCTAGGATTATAAGAAGTACCCTACAATAATCAACATATAAAGAATCAGCAGGGGTACAATTCTATGATTGCGTTTGTTTAATGTTTTTGCTAAGTTTTAACCCTTAGATTCAAAATTGCCACCCCCTAACGGCTCTTCAAAGTAATTTGTTTGGATTTTGGATAAGTACTAGTCTAAAATGACCAACATATAAAACATCTGCAGTGGTACAATCCTATTATTATGATTGTTTAATGTTTTGATAAATTCTTAAACTTGAAATAAAAATTTCCTAACCCTGACGCACGTTAGGATGATTTAGCACGGATGTAGATCAAAGTAAAAATGTTCTGTTTGACAAAAATAATAGCACAGTAGAATTAAACCACTAAAAAATGGGCAAATCTTATAAAAAAATGTATCAATAGATTTTTCTTTTTTATGTTCTTAGGTATGGTTCCAGTACTTCATACTCAATTTTGCAGTTTCCAAAACTCTGTGCTAACTTAAGACAGCCCCAAAAAACTGCGATTTGTGTAGAATATTTTTCCAGCCCAAACAATGCATTCAAGCGCCATCAAGATACATTAAATTTGTGTCAATTTAAGCCCAAGTTTATATCAGCAGCAGGTATTTTAATTTTAATAATCTAGAAATTCACGAGCTTGAAGTTGATCTTTATCCATTCATACAAATTAAATTTTACGTATTTAAAACAAATTGCTTGATCATTATGTAAGTTTGTATGTTCTTCTATCTGGTGTTTTTTGTTTAAGCGAGAGGCACCACAAGATGTTGCAACCATCCTATTAGTCGTAGATGATATACCCAACTTGTGTATAAAAGTTGACTTCCGCATATATTGTACAATTCAGAACTTACACTCGAATTCTTTCACCCCTGAAGAGTCCCGAAAGAACGAGACAGCTGTCGAATGATTCTCGCTGTTTGTTGCAATTGTAAAATTCCTTGCAAATCTACAGCACGCGTAGTTGTCAATAATAAGTAAAGAATTGACTTTGGAACTGCATACACATCTGTCAACAAAGCTGTTTTAATGCAGACCCCGATAACACGTGGCGGCACTAGATGTTGCAACCGTCTTATCAGTTTCCAGTCAAAAAATTGTTAATCAAAGTTGTACAAATTTATTATTGTTTAGTTTGATCTGCATTTATTTCTAAATGTTATTTGTTTACTTAATATTGTTTAGCTTAGAACCTTATCGTTATTGATTCATTTTCGGGTTGTAAAGTTGCTTTTCTCGCTTAGCGGTCAAAAATTATTTATTATTAACTATTGAAAACAGCTGTAACTATTGAAAAACTAGGATAAGGGAAAAACTGTACTTGTTGCTTAGTAACATGACTTGATACTAAAATATGTAGCTGCTAGATCTTGAATTTTAGATGAAGAGTGATTAAATCGTTATTAAATTTAATTTTATTTAGTAGTGAAAGAAATAGTATATACACTACGATAAAGAACATCATGAATACTTTTGTATAATATACTATTTCTTACTACTTTTAAGAAAAGAGAAAGAAAAATTAACTAAAAAAATTTACTTGTTAATCAAACAAATTAATTGGTTTCTCCTTTATTGTCGATTAGGTATAATTATTAATATTTTTTTAACTTTGTGACAAATTTTTTTTAACAATAAAATGCTTGTACCAAAATACATGACAGTTTTCTACATAACTAATTAATTAAGTCAAGATATTAATCTTCAATTTTAGTAAATTTTATACGGTGAATACATTTTTCGTTCGTAATTTTTGCTTTTAAGTTTGTGCTTTTCAATCACAATTTTATTTGATTTTAAATCTAATTAGCGTTATTACTATAGTCGGAATTCTTGCTACTAGCAAAACAAATAAACAAGAAAAGACGCCTTTGCATAATGTAATCTGAATGTACAATTTTAATTTCTTTGCAACAGCTACTTTGCTAGATTAAACTTTTATAAGATTTAGATAGATACGTATAAAATCCTATTAAGTTTCTGCATGTAATTGAAATTAAATACGGGCGCATTGTATTTTCTTCTATTCAAATAGAAGTACAAAAAATTAAGTAATACTTAACTTTAACGTCAAACTTTTTTATTAATTACTTATAATTACTATATTTAACCAGTTGGACGGTTTTAAGTCCTTTAAATTGTGTGTTTTCAAATTTCAATTGATTTATATTTCCACAAGTAAAGAAATGATTATATGCACACAGAATATGGCAAAACACTTTACTACTTCATAAATACATTGACTTATTTTATACGTGCTCATATATTGTTAACACAATTATCCACAAAATGTTTTTTTTAACATAAAATTTTGACGACGAAATTATGTGAACATCAACGGACGTTATGGAGGCATTTTTGTACTTCACTGGATTTTTAGTTGTTACTGTAGGATCGAGTTATTTGCTTTCCATGAGATTTTTATGCTATTCCAAACTTGAAATTTTTTTTAAAGTGCGAAGTTAGTTAGTTTATTATTAATTTAGTCGCCAACTATTCACTTTACCATTTTACTCGATTTTTCAAAGTTATCTGCTTTACCCAAGTTTAGTACGTCACCTGTAAACTAAACCGTTAGTTTTCATATTGTTAAGACACGAAAAGAACGCAGAATTAAATCTGTGACTATAAATATGAAACGGTTAACAAATGGAATTTGCAGTAAAGAGTTCACGTTGAGAATTAAATCTCAAGATGGGCATCATGTCGTAAAGAACGACATGAATCACGAGAAGGAGTTATTTTACAACAGTAATAACTTGTATTTGTACAGTTTATCATGTGGAAAACATTTTAAACATTATTTCCTACTACCTTGTAGGAGTTAAATAGCGGCAAAATAATTTTCAGTTATTGAAAACACTATCAGTTGACTTTTTTTAGAAATTTATCAATTTTTTGATATTTTTTAACCATGATTTTAATAATTAGCAAATTTAATGGTCGTAGTGGGCGAGTCTAACAATTAGCGAGAGCATTTTAAATTTCGGTTACCGGGTTGAGTAAAAAACCGATGGGTTTGCAATTATCTATAATTGATGTAATGCTTGCCGCTAGGTTACTATCATGTTAGTACCAGCTGTGGAAATCTCTTTGCTATAATCAGGATCATGTTATCATAAAATTGAATTTTTCGCGAAGAAATGTTACTCCAGCATACCTTCATACTTAAATCCCGTCAACTCAAAGAGAGTGAATAATTCCCTAGAATAATAACTTTGTAATTTGTCTTTTGCAGTTATTTTTGGATGTCATTTTGTGGCAATAGTGGTCTTGACAATAATAAACGTTAAACACTTGACAAGATGAGGTAGTGTGTTTATGCATAACAGTTTGCAGATGAGGGGCCAAGGAAAATTGTTAATATACTTCTTAAAATATTTGACAAGAACTGAGCTCAATTTTTTCTTCAGTTTCAAGTGTGATAGGTTAGAAACAGAAACGTATGTATATGTAAGCTTGAGAACAGACCATGTTGCATGCGAAAAGTCGCACCACAAATCATGTGAGCCAGTGGTGATGTTGGCTAGATACCGATTTCTAATGTAAAAGAATTCCTGTAGTTGTGGATACAATCTAAATAAATTTCTTAATAAAAGACAGTGTCAAAAAATTTTGTGTCGTGATTTTTTTATAATTTTATTTTTAATGATCCCTCTGCATTACCATTTAGAGTGGTGACTTTGTAAATCGTAAAAAAGGTTTTAAACGCTTTAACATTTTTTTTTGGTTTTGTTTGGGTTGCTTTTTAGTGCTTACTCTTTCATCACAAGTTTTTGTTGCTTTATTTTCATTATTTTTCATATTTTACAGTTACTTTTAACATACCTGTTATCATTGGGTATTGGATGTATATTTAAAGAAATCTTCCAACAACATTAAAATAATAGGGGTCCTATTGTTGAGTATCTGAAAGAGTGTATAAAGATTTAATTAGGAACTTAAACTCAAAAAAGAACCCAGTGACCATCGGAAAAATTCTCTCGCCGAGGTTAGTCATGCGATCAGTGATTTTCGACTGATGTCATGTTTGAAGGGTTGAAGGGATTTGTTTGTGTTTTTCCGCTTATTTTGTTTGTGAACAGTACTGCGTTTTAGTTCTGTCGAATATAAGACAATTCACTTTTTGTTAACCTTGTCATCAACAACGTTGCATACAAGCATGTAATTCTATTATAAAAGTGAAATGATTAAATTATTGTTGAATTGTACGCGTGACGAATTGCAAAAAAAATTTGTGCAAGGAAAAATTAAGCTGAACACAATCTTTAAATGAATGAACTCAAAAACAAATTTCATAAATAAATAAATAACCAAAATTAAAACCAAGCATTTTCCAAATAAAAAAAAAATCAGATTAAGTAACAAGTGCTTGAGTCGTCACCTGCTTTTATTTTTTAAATCTTTATTGTTTGTGGTCAGCTGAGATAATGTTATCTTTTAACGTTCGAGTCGTTCATTTCTGAAACAGGAATTTGTATATTTTTTACATAATGAGACTTACAGAAATAAAATATTAAACAAACTGTCAAATTTTTACCTTAGATTTGGTCGGCACTCATCTCCGAATTGATGTTATTAAAGGAATCGTATTATATTTTCATTTCTTTGGCCACAATGTAAAAATGCCCACCAATAGAAATAATATTTCGAAAATACACACACAAATATAGAAAAAAATGTATTACATAATAGAAATGGTACATACGGTTCACATATAAAAATCGTAAAATAAATTTTAAACGGTAAATACATAAATTAATATTAAATTAATCAAATACTTTAAGCTATTTTAAGCATTAAATGATGCTCACCAAAATTACTTTTAGACCTTTAGACAGAGATAATTAATAAACATATGGTAAATGCTTATGTATATGCTTTGCAAGTGATGATGGTAGTGTTAGGGAAAATGAGTGGAATTTTTAAAAATAAAAAAAAAAAAAAAAAAAAAAAAAATAAAAAAAAAAAATAAAAAAAAAAAAAATTTTAAAAAAAATTTTAAAAAAAAAAAAAAAAAAAAAAAAAAAAAAAAAAAAAAAAAAAAAAAAATTAAAAAAAAAAAAAAAAAAAAAAAAAACAAATTTTTATCTCAGTTGGTATTAATGTATGACGTAGTAACAAATAACCCAAAAAAAACCCAAAACCAACAAAAAACCCCGCAAAAAAAAATAAAAAAAAAAAAAAAATTTTTAATTGTTGAAAAATAAACCTCGAACTAAATGTCTTGAGGGTAACATTGTATTAACTGATCTGACGTCCCTATAACAGAAAGTAGTAAAATGGTATCACAAGCTTAGTTAATAATAAGAAAACAAAGCTCTTAACAGCTAGAAGCAGTAAAAAATAATCAAAACCATCTATAAGACTCTTTCATCAACAATCAGAATACAAATTACTTATCTGTGAACATACTGGAAAATATCAACTGGCCGACTTCTAAACCCGAAAGCATAGATCTGCTAACAGATCAACAGAACAACTCGACGTGCTGATGTAGAAGATAAAGATGTGTTTGAGGTAGTTTTGGTAATCGATTTAGATGTAGCCTGTTTTAACAGTTAATGTTCACTGTTATTACTGTTAGATGTTTTGCGTGGGTATTAACTCGGAGATAACAGTTACGCGGAACTAGCCGATGAAGTTTATTATTTACGGGAATTGGCACAGATTCTACGTGATCCACCTCAAAAGGTATTACACTAGCTTCCAACAAGTTAGTCAAGTGTTAGTCACTTGTCAGTAAACGCTTTTCTCGAACGAGTTGAAGAAGTGGGCAGGGTTCGTAATGTAACTGCGGAACAACTTTTTGATTTATTAAAATGTAGGGTTTTTTTACTGTATCATGCTCAGGAATTTTCTTTCTACTTGGGGGGATAAAATTTTGTTTTTAAGTACTCAGTTTCAACTTGTAAATTATGAGGAAAAATTACTAGACGAAATTAAAAAGCGTCTGAGGAAAAACAAATTCGAATTATTTTACAAAATTTAACTGCCTTTTTTTAAAATCCAATTAGTTTTGGTAGACGTCGTTGATGTGAATATGTTACTATGTGTTAGTTGAAAATTGGATTACAGTCGCGTGTCAACGGATGACTATGTTCTTTCGCCAAAGAAAAAGTGAGACTTATATTAGGACCTGCCTTAGCTTGTTTCGTTCGTTTTATTCTTTGACAACTTATTTTTCACTTAAGCCGTTAATATCTTCTAGTAAGGCCATGCCTTTGAATAAATTCAAAAAACAAATCTCTAAGACTACTAAAATAGTTCATATTCTTTCTACAACAACTACCGCTAGACTTGCTTGTAGGTGAGGTATTTGATAAACAACCTACTGGTTTGGGGTGTACTACTCTGATGGAACATCAGATTCTATAGCAGACCTTATATCACAAAACTACTAACCTTTCTCTGTCCCTCTACTGAAAATTGTTAAGAATAAATTAGACTTTATATTAGCTCTAGAAGTAGTCAGACCATTCAATTATCCTTGGTCTAGTTTAATTGTGTTGATGTGGAAATGAGACAAAAAATATCTGTTCTGTATCGGTTTTAGAAAAGGAATGAAGTAACTCTTAATGACGCATATCCGTAATCGTACGTGTCTGCTATCTTGGATCGGTTACGTGACGGTTGTTATTTATCTTCTTTGGATAAACGTTCTACAGACTAGCAGATTCCCTTTACCGTTGAATCTAAACTGATAACTGCTATTACTGTTCCTCAACGAGAATTGTTCTAGTTAACTCGTTTGCCGTTTGGGTTGAACAATTCTCCTACCACGTTTTAAAGATTGATACTTTGAGTTAAAGGTGCTAATTTAGAATCCTACTATTTTACTTATCTGGATAACAAAATTATTCCTACTCCTATTTACGAAAAACAGCTGCAATTATTACGTAAAATTCTAGATAGATTCTTTACTGCTGGTCTTACGTTAAATAAAGAGATGTGTCATTTTTGCTTACTTGTGCTAAAATATTTTGGATACGTGGTGGTTAATAAAAATAAATTACTTATCAATCCAGATAAAGTTAAGTCGATTCTTGTTCTTACTACGGTTACGGAAGACAACTGCTGGGTATGGCAATTTCTTTTCTTATAACTCTACTTTCTCGGCTTACTTGTAAAAACGCTGTTTTTTGGCCTGCTAAATGTCAATCCGCTTTTATGACTTTGAGGGAAACACTTGTTGAAATACGTGTAATTTCATGTAAAGCAGAAACAGGCGGCAACGCTGCGTTTTGAAAAACGATCTAGTTAGGGTTCGGCGTTCGCCATAATAAATATATTGATATGTAAAATGTGTCTTCTTGTTGAAGTAAATAGTTTTTGCTTGGGCTATTAAAATTGTTTTTTTTGTTTTAATTTTGTATTGAGACTTGCTTCCGCTGGCACCTGACAAAATTCAACAGGTTATGGGCTCCAGTTTCGCGTAAGTGAGTTTTAAATATGACAAACAATTCGCGTTAGTGATCCGACATCTCTCCTTACCAACCTGACAAAAACAACGGTTGTTCGCCGTCGCCATTAAGGACGTTGCAGTTGTTAGCTGTTGTCGAAAAGTTCCCGGTTGCTCGCCAGGTACAAACGTTTAATATGGATTTTGTCAAAGGAATAAAACCGCTGGCATCGGCCACCGATTGGCCACAATGGCGTGATAAGATTCTCGACATTCTCACGTATTACAATGCGGTTGATATCGTGGAAGGAAGATCGAAATGTCCGGATGCACCTACAGACAAATCAACCAAATCGGAAAAGGACATTTATGATTCGTGGCGCAAAGCAAGCGCTCAGGCAAAAATTATAATCTCGCAGTGCGTTTCTGAAGAATTACATTCGCGTATCGCCGGCCGGCTGTCAGCCGCCGAAGCCTGGGACGTGCTTGTTAAGGAATTCGATGATAAGGCGGAGGACCAGCTATTCCGAGAATGCTTACATTTTTTTAATGCCGAGTGGGGCGAAAACGAAGACGCACCTACGGTTCTAGCAAAAATAAAAGGTCAGTATCGTGACTTTCGAGCTGGTTTAACAAATCGGAAAATTACCACAGTCGATCAGCTGTTGGAATTATTATTCGTTTCAAAAACGCTACACGTACTTCCCAAACGTTTCGAATCATTCAAGTCTTCTTATCTGTTATTAAACGCGTCGGCAGACAAGACACTTGATAATCTCGCATCTGTCCTCGTCACACACGAACGGAACGTCGCACCTGTGTTATCTAAGTCTTCATCGTCTAGTGAAGCATTTTATACGCGTCCGAATACGAAACACAGTGCTAAACGATATGATAAAAATGACGACAGTCCTGGTGTAAAAAAGTATACGAAGAAATCGAACGATGTAGCTTGCCGATACTGCAATACGAAAGGCCACTGGCTTAAAAATGCACGAAGTGGATCGCCGACGGTAGACCTCCGTATCCTGCCCGAGCCGCCGAAAATTCGAAAAATCCACCTGCAGCAAACGTGTCAGAAGCTAAAACAAAATGGCTCTTGTTGTCGAATGTGAGCAAATCAATGCAATTACATCGTCAGATAATTTTTGGTGGATAGACAACGGTTCCACAAAACATATTACGCCAAATCGCGAGTGGTTCTCAAAATACGAGGAACTTCCGTCTAATTATACAGTGAAAGGTGCCGGTAGCAGTTTAGCAGCCGTCGGTCGCGGCAGCATCGACGTTGTGAGTTACGTAAATGGCCAAGTGATCGAGTTCGAGCTGACAGACGTATGGTATGTACCTGGTGTCCATAAAAATCTCTTTTCGGTCGTAGCCGCTCATGACAAAGTTCCTGCTAGTCAATTTCATTCGGACCAGCATACGTGTAGTTTTGTAGTCGATAACAAAACTATGTTCACTGGCACCAGACAATCCAATGGTACCCTGTATAAAGCGTCGTTTGAAACCGTTCTGCCGGAGGCAGAAGCAAGCGTAAATTACGTCGAAGGCGACCGTGTTACCCAACTGTATCACGAAAGGTGGGGGCACATCGATAAAGCACGCGTACGTACAAAGCTCGCGAGCATGGGTATAAAAACAAAATCGAGTACCGAAGTTTGTGGTTCCTGTCAGTTCGGGAAAGCCCACCGCCAGCCGTTTGGAACGCGAATTCCCGCTAAATTACCAGGCGAGTTACTATCTGCGGATGTTTGCGGCCCCTTTGATCCCTCGTACAGTGGTCGCAAATATTTAATCGTTATCAAAGACCATTTCTCGCACTATCGATACTCATTTGTGGAAAAGTCAAAAAATGCGTCCGTCCTGTCTCGTTGTATTCGTGAGGTGTTATCAAACGCGCGAGCCCTTGAACACAACGTAAAGGAATTTTGACAGACAACGGCGGTGAGTTCGACAACGAAGAAGTGCGAAGCGTGCTCCATGAGTTTGGTGTAACACCTCGTCTAACAGCACCGTATACTCCTGAGCAAAATGGTTCCGTCGAGCGCGAAAATCGATCGATCGTCGAAATGGCTCGAACGTTCATGTACGCGAATCCAGACGTAAAATTTCCGCAAGCGCTCTGGGCGGAGTTATGTATGACAGCAACATACATACTCAATCGACTCGGAAAGTCGAAAACCGATAAATCACCGTACGAGTCGTGGACTGAAAAGAACCACGACTGAAGCACCTCCGAATCGTTAGTTCGAAGTGTTACGTACATGTTCCGGTCCAAAAACGTCGGAAAATGGATCCGAAAGCGATCGTCGGTTACCTCGTGGGTTATGACGGCGATGAACGATACCGAATATACGTACCTGCGAAAGGGGATGTCGTACTTTCTCGTGATGTTGTTTTCAGTGAGAAAATTCGAGACTGCGAAGACCAAATTCAACCTATCGCCGAAGATGCAGTTCAAGGTCAATCGAGCGACCACGACGACGAGGAACCTGGTAGCGCACCGGCCTCTCCTGCATCAAAAGCGTCGAATATTTCCGATAAAGAAACCGATTCTGAACCGGAAAACGTGCGTAATTTGCGATCTTCGAGCGAACGAAAACCACCTAAGAAATTCGACGACTACGTTACCCTAGTGGAAGTATATCTTGCCGAATTAGGCGTGTTACCGGCAAATTACGACGACGCGTTTAAAAGCCCGGAAAGCGCGCATTGGAAACTCGCCATGGACATCGAAATTGCTTCAATGCACGCCAACAACGCGTGGGTACTGGTAAATCGTCCTCAGGGAAAGCCAGTATTGCGTAATCGATGGGTATTCCGAGTCAAATTCAACGTTGACGGCTCCATCGATAAATATAGAGCAAGACTCGTCGTCAAAGGCTGCGCTCAACGTCCCGGCATCGATTATGACGAAACATATGCACCGGTTACTCGTCTGGACACCGTTCGATCGTTGTTAGCGATCGCAGCTGCCGAAAACATGCGAGTATGGCAGTTCGACGTCTCTACCGCCTTCTTATACGGAGACATCGACGGCAACATTTATATGCAACAACCAGATGGATACGACGACGCGTCAGGTCGAGTTTGTCAACTGAAGAGTAGCTTATACGGCCTGAAGCAGGCTCCACGCTGTTGGAACCACCGATTCGACGTTTTCGTAAAGAAAATCGGATTCAAAAATAGCAAAGAAGACCCATGTGTATATGTAAGGGTTGTTCGTCGCAAAATGAAAAACGTTAAACTGATTTTCGCCCTTTACGTCGATGATGGTCTGGCTATTTGTACGTGCGACCAAGAAATGAACCGATTCTTGACTCAATTACGCGAAGAGTTCAAGATAACATCCGGCATAGCTGATCATTTCCTTGGTATCGAAATAAAATTACGTGAAAGCGGTGACATCGCGCTGAATCAGACTACATACATCTCCAAAATCATCGAACGTTTCGAGATGACCAGATGTAATTCCGTCGCCACTCCAATAGAGAAATACACGACCCCGCTGGAGCAGAAAACATCGCCAAATTTTCCGTATCGTTCAGTCGTCGGCGCTCTGTTATACGTAGCTCGAGGTACGCGATTCGATATCTCGTACGCAGTCAGTGTGTTGTCACGTACACTTGAAAATCCGTCAGTCGAAGACGTCGCTAGAGCAAAACGTGTGATTCGCTACCTATCCGGTACCAGAAATCTCGAACTGGTGTATCGGAACAAACCGAAGAAGCAGCGATTGAAATGCTTCAGTGATGCAGATTTTGCCGGCTGTCCGGCCACCCTCAGATCAACAACAGGTGTCGTTATCAAATATGCAGGCGCGGCTGTATCGTGGCTGAGTAGAAGGCAGTCCTTGGTTGCCGATTCAACTTGTGAAGCGGAAATAATGGCTGCCAACGAAGCTTCAAAGGAAGTTATTTATATCGCGCGACTATTCGCAGAAATGACTGGCAAGTCATCTGTACCCGTACTAGAAATCGACAACGAAAACGCAACCCGAATCGCTGAGAGCAATGCTGAAAGTCACTGTCGGACGAGACACATTCAGAGAAAGTATTTGTTCATACGCGACAGAATCCGGGAAGGAATGATTGTGGTTGTACACGTCAGCTCGGATCAGCAGTTGGCGGACATCCTTACAAAACCGACGCCTCGTGCGCGCTTAGCGAGGTTGCGTTTGAGGCTAGGGCTAAATTAAATGAAATGTATTCATATTTTTTTATTTTTCTTGTTGTCTACTTTAGGGAAAGTGTTGAAATACGTGTAATTTCATGTAAAGCAGAAACAGGCGGCAACGCTGCGTTTTGAAAAACGATCTAGTTAGGGTTCGGCGTTCGCCATAATAAATATATTGATATGTAAAATGTGTCTTCTTGTTGAAGTAAATAGTTTTTGCTTGGGCTATTAAAATTGTTTTTTTTTTGTTTTAATTTTGTATTGAGACTTGCTTCCGCTGGCACCTGACAAAATTCAACAACACTGACCTCCACACTCATATGAGTTTGTCCAGATTTTACGCGTTTATTTGTGATAACTATTATCTAAATAATTTATATTGTTCATTTATCTACACCATCTTATTGTCTATTTTATTATATGTATTTGGTGTTCTTAAGGTCTAGTCGTTCTACAAAAACTATATCACTACCATCTTACGGTTTCGGTTTAGAGATCCTGGTTGCTCTAGAAGATTTACTACACGTTCTACTAGGTGACAGCCTATTATTAATTATTTTTCAGTGTGAAAGCCTACTATCTAAATACTCGTAATTACACCCATGAACCCTCTTCAACTAACAGAGCTGTGGACCAGGTTTTCAACGCTGACTTAATTTATAGTTTGTTTACAAATAAACCGTAAGAAATTATATTATTTAAATTTACAGTTTGTATTATTATATCATGTTGAAATAAAACAGTTTTAGCTTAAATGAGCCTGAGAACATTCTTTAGTATAATTATTGTTGAAACTAAATTTATAAATTGTTAGTTGAGTACTGTTTACCGTTTTGTCACGCAATGATAAATTGCATGTTTAATACCCAGACTTAATCGGTTAAAATTGTGTGCTGACAAATTATGATTGACTCTTAAAAAAGCTAAACTTAATACATTTCCGATTATTTTGTTAATTTTGCTGTAATCGTTAATTTGTAGTACACAAAGTTATCTCGAAATTCGAGCAGGACGTGTTTCATGTCAAATGCAATTAATTTAGGTATAACAAAATTAAAATTAAAAATAACTTACTCTTAATATTACATTATAATTTAACACTAAGCTTCTGTATATTATATGTTTTTATTTATAAACAATTTAATATTTTTTTTACATTAAGTTTTATTTGATTAAACTTACACCTACAATTTAAGGTCTTAATTTGATCAAATTTAATTTTTTACTTACTAGGTAAGTCCTCTTATAAAGTAAGGGTAGTTAAATAATTGTCTAAACAAATTTGTAACATGTTAAATTAATTGTGTTTATTTAATTTCAAAATCAATTAATTATTTCATTCTTAGAAACCTGACACAAATGTTGAACCCTACTTTATTTTACCAAAGTTCTAACTAAATAAATTTGACTCCGTATTTTTAGTAGGTATATTAAATTCTCTTGTTAAAGATAATTTAGTTTCTTCGTATTCATTAAATTGGTTTTCAGTCCTATTACATTCTACCTTGATCTACTAAAAGTCGATTATTGATTATCAGTCAAATTTAATAGAAGAACGCTTTTAAATTGTTGTCTTTGAATAATTTTATAGTTAAAAGGATCACATTTTAAATGCATTGAGAGTCTTGACGTCCCTTTTCTTCGTAGAATTCAGTTAGTGACATCAAATTCCTGACGCCTTGTTAAATATTTGACAAAGCTTTCTGCAAATGACACTTAAGTGGGTTAGTTAAAAAAAAGAGAATTAAAGCGGAATTAATAAATAAGTATCTGATAAGTACCTACTCTTAATATAAATGAAATTTGATAAATTATAAGATTTTTTTTGTAATATTTTTATATTTTCATTTTTCTTATAGTAAAATACCTTTTTTAAACACCAATTTTCAGTAGTTACTACTATAGAATCTCATCTGACAAGAAGTTTATAGATTTAAGTTACACAACATGATTAATTTCTTAAAGGGTACTTCTACAATGACGCATTGTCTTTAATTAATCAAGTTTATACCGAATACGTGACTTACAAAACGTTGATTTTGATATAGCATGTCTTACATAGCTTTAATAAAGAACAAATTACAAAGCATAATCACAAAGCTAAGAAAAACAAAAAACTGTTTGTTTAACGGTTATAAAAAGAAAATGGAATGATAAAAACACATTGAAGTATAATTAAGGAGGTTTATTACCTGCGCCAAGTAGTAAAATAACGATGTAATTAAGAAAATTTTAGAGGACGTTGCTTGCAAAATATTCAAAAGATCAGGTGCTTAAATTAAAGATGTGACATTTTTTTTGAAAATTGTTTTATTTTGGTGTTCTTCTTTCTATAATGCTTTTATTTGTTTTAAGTTGAGTTCTATTTTAGAAACTTGTTAAATATTGTAGGTGATATTTTTAGAATTGTTACATAATAAATTTTATTCTATAAATTAATAACTAACCCCTCTGTTACTTATGACATAATCTATGAGGGTTAGTTGGTTTAGCTTCGGAAGATAAATTAGTGATACTATTAATTACTTGAACTTGAGTACATTTTACAAAGCAATTATGCATCGTGTTCCTTCTTTGGAAGAATTATTAAACCATTTTATTTCTTATTTTGTTACGTTTCTGCATTAGTTGAACTACTGACTTTCAATTAAAAAAGCTCATAATTATTTGATTTATTTGTTTATATACCGTACTTTTATTTTAATTATTTTTGTTATTATAAATAAAATATTTTTCTGTTGACAGTTGGTTTATAGCTTACATTAATATAACCAAAATTAATTTACAATAATTCCTACTAATAAACGATTTTCCAATAATGAACGGTTTTACTATAGGCAATTAAACATCCACCTGCCTTAAAACTGTAAATCAAATTTTACGAATGTCTGTCAATGTAAAATACTGAGTTTGAATTGGTTTTATTTATTTATTTATTTAATCGTATCGTACATTTTAAATATTGTATTGTGATGTAAGTGTTATGTATGGTGCTCTAGAAGATCAGTATAAACCTGTACAGTGTGGTGACGAAACCGTGTGCAATTGTGGATTGGTTTGTCTTGGCAAAGCACTTACTTCAAGGTTTAGGAAAACCACTAAAACCTAATCATGCCAACCCTTACCCACCCTAGTAATTAAGTGTGTAATGTGATTGTGTTTTGTGAAATTGACGTACGTTATGACGTTAAATATAAATAATTGGTTTTGATACATAGATATTTAACACGAGAAATCAAAGATTTGGAAATATTGGCTTTCCTAAGTGAAATGTTCAATACAAAGGATTTAAAATTATAAAAAATCCAATACAAATGTATTTTTCTTTATTTTATAAAGTCCTCAGGTGTTGAAATAAAACAAAAAACGAATTTAAAAAATTCAGTGTATAATCGGAATAGCCATGAAATATCACAATAAATGTAAACAATATTAATTAATTTGGCAATTAGAATTGTTTCTAGTAAGACCCTCTTGGTAATTCTCAACGCGATAAGAAAATAAATTAATTAATATTTAAAAAAAATTAAATTAGATATTGTATATTCACTTCTGAGATAGGGGTTTCCAAATTTTTTATATAATGAGACTTACCGAGATTTTGTGCAAAATAAACTAACAAATTTTTACCTTAAATTTGGTCGGCACTCATTTTGAATTGATGTTATTAAAAGAATGCTATTAAGTTTTAATTTCTTTGGCCAGAATGTAAAAAATGGCAAACTATAAAGATAATATTTCGGAAACACAGACAAATATAGAAAAAAAAATGTAAAGGGTTCATATAAGAGAATTGTAAATCAATTTTAAACGGTAAATACGTGAATCAATATGAATGTAACTTTAGCATTAATTGTTTGGAAATTGATCCAGTTTCTTACAGATAGGTACATTAAATATTAATTAAATTATAAATAATGATTAATTTAAAAAAAAAGGTTACTTGCATTTACGTTTTTTAAAAATTTTTACCAATTTAATTAAAAATATTAAATTTTAAAAAGCAGAAATGAATACTTAAGTGAATGATACGTCCGGGCGTTGTCGTTCTTTGCGATATTGTTAATCAGCGTTGCTTTGGAATTTCAACCCTTTGACTTTATTTAAATACATGCATGAGGGATACTTAGATTATTGCATCCCGAAGTAGCGACAGAGAACAGTAAACGGCAATTACACATTGGCAAACAAGGAAAACAGATAAGATAATTCAAAAAATACGCCAAAAGAAAGAAAGAAACGGGGAAAGACCTTAAATCAAAATAAACTATTATTACTTAACAGGTTGACTGACGACTAAATATGTTAAAAAATTGTTTCAGGTGGCAACTTGAAAATATCCTCTGTGAGAGTATTGTAAACACAATCCAACAGGTTTCTTATGTTAGTTCAACATTCCCCCACTGCTAAGCTGTCGTATCAATGGTCGTCTGTTGCATGTTGGAACAGGAAATGTTTGACATGCGCCGTATGCAGAAAATGTATTACTATTGTTTCTGGAGTACTGCGATCATTGTCTGTCATCAGTAACTGTCATTAAGGTGTTAAAATCAGTACCTGTGGTAAAATGATTTTAGAATTAGCATTGAAAAATACGTTCTTAGGTATGTATTTGAACACACAAGTAGATTCTTCGGACTATTATGCGGATATTCAAGCATACAAATTCAAATATTAGAAAAATATAAATATAAATATAAAGAAAATGCCTTTAGCTGAGATTCTGATTTGGATGCCTTATTTTTGCCGTCCAGTGATCAAGAAATTTTGTATAGTTCCGGTGATTCGGAAACAGAATGTAAAACAATTGGTTTGAAAAACAAAAGTAACAAAGAAAAACGTAAAATTCAACCTTCAGACAAGGATGCAAAAAAAACAAAAAATCAACACTAAAGATCAGCCACGCTGTTCTAAATCTTTAGTTGAGTCTGAATATAGAGAACAAAATTTAGTTCATCTAACTGCTATACCTTTTGAAGAAGTTTTACCGTAACACAAATTCCACGAATTTTTTAGCATTGAAGACCCTGAAAATTTTACATATTAAGCAAATGAAGCAAATAATATCGAAAATGCAGAAAGTACTTGGAAAAAAGCTGTTGGAAATCATTACGTTTTTTATTATGTTGGGCAAGGTGGTCTCCATGCAAATTACGCTGCAGCTCTTGGGGATAATTTATCCCCATACACTTGTTGGCAAGCGATTGTTACGACAAAATTATTAGTTAGTTAACAAATCAGACATGCAAAAAGAAAATTTTTGTGTGAAACCAACAATATAAGTAAAGAATTACGATTACACCATTATGTCTCTACTGATGAAGCAGAAATTTAAAATTTATTGGAATTGTGACATATTAATAGATAAATACTGGAGCAATGATGACCTTTTCAAAAACTATTGTTCCTAAAATTATTACGCGAAATAGGTTCCAACTGCTACGACCCATGTGGCACTTCTCTGACAACACACAATGTCCAGAAGGTGATCGTCTGCACAAACTTAAGCCTGTTAAAAAAGGGTAAAGTTTTTGGCCTAGAAAATGAAAGAGGTATCTGTATCATAAAATAGAAGAATAAAAGAGATGTCCTTTTTTGTCTACCACTACTATTATCGATTACAACGATGGGAAGTCATCAATTGATCATTCTAACAAAATGTCCAGTTACAATTCACCGTTAAGAAAATCTCTAAAATGGTATAGAAAACTAGCAATAGAATTTGTACGGCCGTAGTTATGCTCTGGCGGTCGTACATCATTGTTAAAATGATCCTTGCGACGTTCGCTGGCACAGAGAACACAAACATATACAGAGTGGTCGTATACGACCGCTGTAGAAAAATGAAAAAAACACGGGCGGCTGTATCAAGAAATGATGCCTACCAAAATTACTTTTGGGCCTTTAAGTAGAAATAATTAATACACAATCGACAAATCAATGCATTTTACCCTGAAAATCTCACAATCCAGTGTCATTTTTGAGTCGGCGTCGAGGTGTGTCTACGTGTTGCGTCTTGCATTTTACAGAAACAAATAAAGGTAGAAAGCATATACCGGGTGAATTAAAGTTAAGTATATAGCTTCCACAACAAAATAGGTAGGTAAGAAGGATAAATAAAAAACAAAACAAAAGTTTCAACATAACAATGTTTAAGTAAATTCCCGCCAGCACCTAATCAATATCTCAACCTATTGTAAAAGTTTCTTCTCATAGACTCTAATAGGTAACAACTTATTTGCCTCGATTTTGTTATTATTTCTGCTTGTAGTTCTTTCACACTGGTTACGATTGTCCTTTGTAAAGATCTTGCAAAGATTTCATAAAAAAACTCTTTCGGCGCCAAATCCTTAGACCGGGCTGGCCAGTGAATTTTACCACCTGTTCCGATCCAACGGTTTTATGCACTAGACATCCATCATGTTAAAACCAGAATTTATAATCAATTCAATTTTTGTTATTACCTAAACCCACCATTTCTTGTAGCAATTTTATGTAGTCAATGCCATATTTACATGATCTCAAGAAAAACGTATTCTCAAACTTTTACCTATTTACCGTAAGAAGACATTTTTATTATCTGCTTCCCTTAACAGGACACGTTTTATTTTTTCTTGTTGCTATAAGGGAAATTTATCTCTGTCACTTGCGTACGTTGTTAACGCTGCCCTTGTTTTCAAAATTTTTTAAAATTTTTGAAATTGTTTTAACACCTGGAATGGGTTTATCTATATAAAAGTTGCGCATAAAATTAGCTTTTTCTATTAGGTTGTAGAGTTATGCAAGAGTTAGTTTAGAAAAGTAAAAACAATTTTTATTGTCAATTTTTTCCTTTTTTCTTAATCATCTTCCGTTTGCACCATTAAATTGATTCTCCATAAGATATTTTAATCGTATTACAGCTGAATGGATCTTGGTTCATTTTTTAATCTTCCTTTTATTATAGCGTTTTAAGAGAGTTTATTTCTTAGTTCTCTTATTTCTTCTATTGCATAGTTTTTGAATTTTTAACCGTTGGCATTGCATGTACTAATATCTTCTTCCAATATTTATTGCGATTAGTTTGATTATCCATTTAGGTTTCTGATTAGTTTAGATAGTAAGCTATCCATATTTTATTGCGCTTTTTTGTTTGAGGAATTTTGCCCGGTTTTGATGGTTATACTTGAATAGAATAAGCTTTCCGTAACTATTCTGTAAAATCTTCCGGATTGTTAATTTTTTCTTGCGACCTATTTGATACTTTGACTGGTGGTCTTCTTTATAGTTTGCGCATTTGCGTGCCATTTCTTTGCCTTTTGCGTAGAAGAAGCACCTGTAATTATTTATGCATCTGGATCTAGCGTGGCCGTAGCTTTAGCAATACCATTGAGTACACTTTGTTCTTGTTTTTCTTTATCTTTACTATTGACTCTGGTTTGAAACCTTGTCTTCTTTTATGACCTCTTATCACCGCTTTTCTGATTTTCAAGAGCATATGCGAATCTTTTAGTTTGAAACGCCTTGATTTGAATTAATTTTCCACTTTGTTGGCGGAGGGTTTTTCTTCTGCTACTACTCTTTATCTGGACTTTTCCGGTTTTTCTCTTTTTTTCCTTTTTTTTGAAATTTGGTATTTGGTGGTCTGTATTTTCTACGTACAGGCAGTTCTTCAGTTGTTTAATTATATTCGTACTCTCTTTCATCAACTTCTTTATGTTCTCTATTTCATGTCTTAGAAACCCCAGTTTGCTTTCTCCTCTGATATTTTTTGGTTAATTTTTTTTGGTTTTACCTTCTTTAACAAAGTCACCCGTAGTTTTTAGTATCATTGCTCTCTTCAGAATCGCTCTCCGACAACTGCATCATATCACTCTGTATTCATGTACAAGTAATTTATGGGGTGCATTTTATTATGGTATATACGTATATTAATTTCTCCTCACAATGAGCTGCGAAACGTCGGCAAATTCAACCCATTGAGTTAGTTGTGTTAGTTTATGTCACCTCCACTAAGAAGGGGCCTTACAAGTTTACACTAAATTAAAAAAAAAAAAGTTTTGAAGAATAACCTGCTTGAATAAAGGAAATTTCCTTGTTCTATTCAAATGAATTTACATTATTCTTTCCTTTTCACGACAAAGTTTGCAATTTTATTTTTTTGCACTAGCCCCAGCATCGCGCTTATGATCGCAGTCTCCCCAAACGGCGGTAGCAACGGAGTACCCCAACCACTCCATTGCCTTCTCGCTCTCCGTCAATTTCGGTCATCTTTGCATGCATTTTTCGCGTGTCAAATATCATTTTATAAAAAAATTAATTTTGTTACTTTCCATTTCACCTTTAATACTATTTCTTATTTCTGACAATTGGACAACCACACGAGCATTCAGCCTTGATTAAAAATATTGCATTAAAAAATTTAAATCGTATTTATGCATAAACTAATTGTCCCAGGATTCTTGGGTTCATTAAGTACGCATAATTACCACGTATTTCCCGAAAGATTTACGCTACATCTGAAGAAACGACGGATCTACGAATTTTTAAAGAAAAATGCAAATATTTTGCTTTTTCCAATTTTTCTTGAAAAATAATTATCCGATCGACTCGAGTTAGTGCTCAGTTTATTCATATTTTTATTCTCTACAACTATTTTTACACAATTAATGTTGGTTCATTACTTTACTCAACCGAAAAAAGAATGAAAAAAGCACGTTTGCATTTAAATGTCAATAAACAATATAATGACAATTCATTTTGGTATAAAACATGACTACAATGTTCTATATACTATTTACAATTACATGGGCACATATTCTAATATTACTTTTGTCAAAAATTTAATTATTATTTGCTCAATTGACTGGAGTACTTATAAAAAAATTACTTTGTTCTCGAAAATGAATCGGCTTAAGTAATATATTGTTGTAGTCATTATACAAAATTGCAAATAGCTAAACTTAGTTATTGTTATTAAAAATTCCGTTTGGAGTATCTGTTATCCATTAAAACTTGATAGCTTCCAAGTTGTGTAAAATATTAAATTGCACATTAAAGAAAAGCAAGTAGTCGCTTATTAAATAAAAAAACCATAAACAGAATATTTCGTGTTACTTAAAAATAAGTACCTACGTAAGACAAATTTTAGGATTGTGTTTAGTTTAAAGAGCTAAATGAATTAGTATGCTAATGTTAACGAAATAATTCTAAAGCATGAAAATACTGTAGTACGTTTCTGTTAATTTAATTTTTAGAAACGTTCACGTTCTCGAAAGAAATTTTATTTTGCACGATTGCCGTTGTTATTTAATTAAATTTTATGTTGCCACAATTCTTTATTAAGTCGGCACCAAATCGTACTTTTTTGTTAAATAGAATAAATCATTCTGTTATTGTTTTTTTGTAACTTAAGAATGTGTTTTGTCTATTGTCGTTCTGTTTTTAGAAAATGATACGTTCCAAAAATTAACTTTTATTGGTTTTTGTTTTATTAACTGAAACTAGTAATATTTTTGTGAACGCACATTTTCTAATTTATCACTTTTAGCTGAATGTGTAATAATAGAAACAAGTTTTTTTTTAAATTGGGGTTCAATATTGTGACCCCCAATGTGAAATGTGAAATTTTGTTAAATTTAATCGGTCACGTAAATAGTGTGTAAATTTTATGTATTGAAATAAGTGGATATTTCAAAAGACAGATAATATTTATATTGCTTACGTTTATGGTATTTTGGTTTTTAATGTAAGTGTACGGGTTTTATTGTTAACCTTTCATAAAAATCGATACATATATTCTTTGTAAATGATGAAAGCAATTTCAAAGATTTCAATTTAATTATTGTGAACACTACAAATAAATATTTTTAATAAATGGTTACCGTTTTATACTATCGATATTTCAAAATATTGTTATGGTTCCGTTTTCAATTTAATTTTCTGCTTGTCTTTTAATTTCTTGATGGTCTTCATACAAGAGTACGCCGATGTTTAAGGTTTTAAATATAAGTTTTGGTTTCTGATTTTAAGGTGGCGGTTAATTGTAATCTTCAATTTATTAAAACGTTTCAAAAACGTGAAAATGAATTACTATGGAACGTTCACAATCTTAAGTTTTATGCGCACGCTCTATAAGCATGAACTAAAACATCCAAAGAAAACGTTCCAAGCGGGTCAAATATATTCCTTAACTGAAACGTCCATTATGTTCTAAAAATGTTTTGTTTTACTTGAGATATCTATAACTTAGAAGCTGTAAACTATAGACGACGACAAATTTCTAAATTGGACATTCTTCCTCCAGCACCCGTCTAACGGCCGGTTCACACATGTCTCCGTTTTACTGTTCCGTTTTATCGTGTACGTTTTTTTTCGTCGATGGCGTATGTAGTTGTATGAGCCACTTCACACATGACACAGTATTCTGTATACTGTCATCGAATACTGGATGACGGAACAGTAAAAATATACGGATACGTAGAATTTTAACGGATAGATACTGTGTGCGTGGCGGGCGGTGTATGCGAGGTGTAGGAGGGGGAGTGATGCGACAGGTTTTGACTCACATTTTCTATAGTAGATTCATAGAGAACGCGCGCGTGCATTGTGTGTAATAATTATTATAATCACTGATTAACTATGTCAACCAAGGAGTGGGAAAAGCATAGACAAGGAAAAGTTAATTAGTTTGGTGGAAAATAGGCCAGTCCTTTGGGACAAAGACGCTGAATAAATACAAAGACAATACTGCAGGCTGACGCGAAATATGCGTTATTTTAATGGGGGATTTATAGGTTATGTATTAAAAACAAAGACAAGAGTTCGGTAAGTGTCTGTTTTATTAGTTAATTACATTTTAAATAGCTTCATCCTGCCATGGAACTGATCCAGCTTCGGACATGAAATAGTTCACGAATTCTGTTAGAACTAAATTAGCAGTATTACCACCTCGTGTTCTTATTTCATGGGATAGGTTTTTGTAACTAAATTCTTTAGATACGTTATTATCAGTGTTCAAGCGCTCCTTGTCTCTTATAAAGTTGTGTAGAATAGTACATGCCTTAACGGTCCATACAGCTGTTGTTTTATCGATGTTTAGAGGCCGATGGAATATTCTCCATTTATTAGCTAAGATACCGAAGACACATGGTATTTGTAGACTGTCCTCTAGCATCATTTTCCAAAATGTTGTCTCCTTGAAAGATCCGATACTGACGTATACAAAGCGATAGTCGGAGTCTACGATCGCTAATAATATGATGGAAACAAAATTCTCGTAATTGATATACAGTTGTAACACTCTACCCTTTTGAGCCCCTGCTTCGGTTGCAAAACGATTTGTATAGGCGGAACGAAACAAAATTTATATTTGCAACACAGGTAGCTTCCAGCGCGAATTAAATTACCCAGGGTTCGTTTTATCGGTATATTGAATTATTTACAATTTTTGGGCGATTATTTTTACAGTGGATGAGAATATTTACAGTAGGTTAACGAATTCAAATTACGCGCCGTTCTTCGGGTGAAAGTGGCGGTAGTGGAGACACGGCCTCGCTGTCACTTTCGGCCCTAAATTGGTGGTATCTGTGTAGTTTCTGAAACAGGTATCGGTGTGTGTGGTGTAAAACCACAATTGCTGTTTTAGGTTAATCTTCGATCTGGCAAGGTTCGCCCTTAATTGAGACGGTGGTTATTTGCGGCTTTTTGCGTGTCGGTACACGAGGGTCTTATTAATGTGGCGGAGCCTGGTGTGTTAACGATTTTAGTGCCCCCGATGTGGCTTTTGACCTGGTAGTAGTTACGTTGGATTGTTCTAGCCAGCGGTTAAGAATGCAACTCCTTTTAGGTGTTACCGAATCCTCAGTTACCCTAAAAGGGGCTTCCACCGTTTTAATACGAAGATGGTGTGTCGGAGTCGTACCAGTTAATGCTTCTCGGTGGTTGACGTTGCCTATAAGCAAAGCGAATGATGTATAAGATTTTACCGAGTGATCGGCTACACTTTAGACAGGGGAGGATTGTTGGTTTTATCTTGGCTAGGACAAGAACGGGTTTAGTATCGGACCCCTCCGTTACCGAAGCAATTGGCCACTTTAGGGGTTGCACGTAAGGGATGGTGTTTAAAGCGGTTTAATGCGTCGGTTTTATTTCAGATATATAAACAGCGGTTAGTAATATTTTGCCAGAACACGTACCGAAATCGAATCAGCATTTGAAGTGGTCTTTGGTTAGTGAAAAGAAATGGCTCTGTTTCTTAATCGCGAACGAATTGAATCACCGGGATCATTGCAGACGCCAGAAGATAAAAAAACGGATAGCTTAAGTTTAGAGTTTAAGGTTTGGTTTGCGGTTTACGGTTTGGATTGCTTTTGGAAGGTTATTTGGGTCTAGGAATCGACTCAAGTGCCGTTCTTAGCATCGCATTTGCTCTTTTAAAGGGGGTCTTATCATACAGGGAAGAGTAGGTACCGTTAATAGAAGGGAAATTTCAAGAGGGCCAGTGCGCGCGGCGCTCTTAGTTTGAAATATGTAATTTTATGTTGCGAGATAGTGTTATCTATGCGGAAAAATTAATTGTATCAGTTTTCGGTTTCTTACTCAATGAACCGCTATTTAGTGGTTTCTAAGTCGAATATGTTTTCCGTCGACAGCTCCGAGACAGTGGAGAAACATATCTTTTTTGTTAAATCCACTTGCTACCTGTTCCCATTCGTCGACTGATGTAGAAAGTCGCATAAATCTTTCACTTAAATTGTTCTATATACATCGTGAAACTTTTTAAATAATGTTGCTAACAGTCGATACACCAACGCGATAGGTGTAATAAAGATCTTTAAATAAACACCCGGATTCTGCATACTTGAAAATAAAATTAATTGTTTTATTACTTATTTTAGGAAAACTTGTTATGAAAAAATGGAGACAGATGAGAGATGCCTAGGTGAGAACACTAAAAGATAAAAAGAATTGCAAGACGTCTGGTTCCGTTGTTTCAAACACGAAGCCCTACAAATACCATAATCAGATGCTGTTTTTGAAAA
The DNA here is from genome assembly GCA_030710515.1 of Abscondita cerata. Classification (NCBI taxonomy): domain Eukaryota; kingdom Metazoa; phylum Arthropoda; class Insecta; order Coleoptera; family Lampyridae; genus Abscondita; species Abscondita cerata. The sequence goes on from JALBCR010000622.1 coordinate 329,747, forward strand.
AAGTAGTTGCTGCTGGTGAAACGCACCAAAGCGTCTCTGCTAAACAAACTGAAGAACACACCAAACATGACACCACGACATCGAATGAACCTACAAAGGAAGATGACAATGTGACTACAATGACACAACTTGACAATGACAGTCAAGAGAACAAACAAAATCTAGCCCACCCGCCAAAACGCAGAGCACCAGCCAAAAGAAATTTTAATGAAATGGACGCCAAAATGATGTCCTACATTGACTATCAGATAAAACCGAAGAAAATTGAGCAGGAAGATCGCAATCTATCGTTCTTCAGAGGTATTTTGCCATCTGTGGCTTTGCTTGATGGTGGCCAAACTTTGGAATTCTAGTCAGGGGTGTTAAACCTATTATAAATATTAAACATAGGAGAGTTGGCCAGTCAACTTATGACTGGTCAGCCTATACACAAACATCTGGTCCTAGTCACTATTAATCCCAGTGCTATTTGAGCACACCACAGCCTACTGATAGTGCACTATCGCCAGTACAATCTGTATACAGTAATGCTACGTTACGCATTATTTTACCGGTGTTTGTGTTCAATCACTCATACCCTTTCCTTTTTCTACCGCGTTCTGGTCCCTACTACCTGGGCCCACCTTAGTGTTTGGTTCTATTTTACAAGCGGTTCCACATACACATACACTAGTTTTTGAAATAAAATTTTGTTTGAGACGTCTGTAATGGTTTGTCGGAAGCCTAAAGCTAATTAATTAAACTAACCTAATTCTCTAGTCAAGAACATTACGTAAGTTTTATAATTTAAATTTGAACCTCATAATTTTTTCTTGAATTTGCCCACGACCTCCTAGGGCTAGCGATAGTTATTTAATAACTTTGCCTCCTACTTTCCATTGTAGCAACTTCAAAAGCTTAAGGTGGGGCAGTTTTTCTCTTTTTTCATTTTTTTCTCTTTCTCCGCGTTTCTCTGAGATGCTAATTTTTTTTATTTTCTTGGTGAATCTGTTTATTTAAAATACATTTTGTTTGTTTACTGTTACTGAATAATTTTGCTCTATTTCTTGTATTATGAATATTGAAAAATTGTTACTTGGTGGAGTAGAGTTTGCATTTTTGAGATATCTTGTCTCATGAAACTATTGCTGAGAAAAGAAAATTGCTTCGGGCAAGGCTTAGTTTAAAAAAATTAATAAACGACAGCTTTCACGATATAACTTTAAAACTTGATGAGGAATTCTAATTATATAGCGATAAACTAATTATTTTATCTGCTGAGGTTTAAACTTATAGACCTACTACTATTGATAGTACATACATATAAACGCATCCCCACTATATTAATACACATACGTAGTCGCTTAGATAGGTTCCGTACAACCGCAGAATCGTTTGAGTTACATAATCAATGTATGCGATTAATGGATGACTTGGAATGCAAAATTCAACCTCTGACTTCTGCTAGTTTTGTAGCTGTAAATTGCGAAAATCTGATTACGCTCAACTATCTCATCCTTCCGAGGTTGAAAACACAGTCATTTATGGTTTCTCTAAAAATGTAGCTCTTAATGTTGGTAACTCAAAACCTACTTGGTTTTGTTTTGTGGCATGCCTTCTTATATGATTATGTTTTTTTGGCAAAACTAATTTAGCCAGAACTTACTAAATCGGGAACTCTCTTCTTCGACGGTGTTGGAGGATGTTGTTTGTTCAATGGACCGTAAATAAACTTTACTAACTAAGGTTAACCTAAAGGATGCCACAATCTATGGTAGTGTGTTGATCTCCTCCATTTCGGCATTAAGTATAGTTTTAAGTGTACGGTTTGTGTTTGTTTTTTTAACCGGTAGTTGTGGATTTTGTTGCCGTCCGTCGTCTTGGGCGGTGGTTGTAGTTTATTTGTAAAATTTAATTGTTGGCCGGTGGTTGTTTTGATTGTAGGTTGTTTGACTGGCGGTTGTAGATTGTAGTTAGTTGTCAGTTTGGCCGTTGGTTGTAGAGTTTAATTATTGGCTAGACGGTGATTGCTTTGTAGTTTTTAGTTGTCGTCGTCTTCTTGGCCAGTAGTTAAAGCCATTAAACCTGAACGTTACATAAATTTTTTTAATTTTTTTAATTGTTTAAATTAAATTAGTTGTTGGTCACTGTCTCTACCACAGATTTTGGTACCGTTTAGGCACTGATTATCTTGGTTATTGACTTTTAATCATAGTTTTTCGAGTAACCATCAAGCAGCGCCGTCAAAGATTCTTTGAAATTTTGCAAATTTTGGCAAATTAGTTTAGCCAATAAACTCCATAGTTTGTGCCACACTTACCATTCATTTTGCCCTACAAACCAATCCCAGCATTTGACCAGTACAAGTCGCTTTCACAACTTAGCAGGAATTTGACTCAACAACTAGTGTCACGAGCCGATGCATATGATCTTGCAAGGTTGTGTCAGCATTCGGTCAACGCAAATCGGTGCCACAACTTATTAAGCACTTGCTAAGCCCAGCGAATGCCAGGCAGTGTTAACACGAGTCTTTGCCACAATTTACCAAGCATCCGGTCTCACATGCCAGTGCAAGAATTTGTCAACTTGATACTCTACTTCGGGCGGACAGAATGCTTCAAGTTGTTATACATTACAATTTTATTATTATAATAATTAATTAATTTTAAATTCATTTACATTCTCATCATCATCAGTTTGTGCATTAATTAAAATAAACATTTACGAAAAAAGTTTGTAGGCACGTGATTCGCACTATTTGTCAAATTTAATTTTGTTTCCAAAAAAATTACAAAAGTGGAGTTGTTTCTCAGAATATCAAAACACGTTATAAGAAAAAGTTGTTTTAAATATTTTGAGCCCGTATGCAAAATTTCAGCTTCTTGGGGCAATTGTAAATTTTTACTATTTTTTGAAAATTGCACCATTGTTTAAAAATTGAACTCAACGCAACCTACATAATTCGTTTTAATTTTGACAGACGAGTTTTCTTTTGAAGTATCGCTATATTAAATTTCAAATTGAGCAATTAATTAATTTAATCATATGTTATGCAAAGTTTATTTGTTTTTGACCCTGTATAAGGTAACTTCATAAAATATCTTTTTTTATAAAGGCTGTTTATGTCTAAAAATAATACACATTGTAACTGAAACAAAATCAAGAAGAATTATGCAAGTTACGTTGAGTCTTAATTATGATAGTGGCGCAATTTTCAAAACATAGTAAAAAAACCAAAATTGTTTAAAAAGCTTTAGAACGACTTTTTCTTATAACTTTTTTCAAGATTATGAGAAATAACCCCACTTTTGTAATTTTTTTGGAAAAGAATAGTGGGAATTAAGTGCCTATAATTTTTTTTGTAAATTTTCACTTCAATCGATGCAGAACTAATGCCAAAATCAAATTTCAAAAAAACTATTATCGGGAATTTGCTGGTCACACTGTATATATTCGTCAATCGCCATAGTTTCATAATGTGTATAGCTTTCATTTCAAGAGCTGTCACTTTTACTCTATGTTAAATGTTAAAATGTTTAATTCACAATCTAAAAGGTACAAAGACTGTATTGAAATTTAAAATAAACATCATACAACGTAAATTGTAGATCACTGTCACTATCATAGATTTTGGTACCGTTTAGGTGCTGAATACCTTGGCTTTCAATGTTTATTCATGGTCCTTCGAACCGGATCTTCATCATACAACATTAGTTGTTGGTTACTACCTAAACGGTATCAGAATCTATCGTAGTGACAGTTAACAACAATAACTAATTTAATTTAATTTGAAAAAATTATTTATGTTTATGTTTAATGGCTTTAAGCACACTTGTTAATATTTAGTATCTCATACTTTATTGATTAACCTACCAACAGGCATATATTTATTTTATGTAAAAAGCGTTTATATCAGGCTTTTTCTCACCAAGCTTAAATTAAAGAAATTGTCACACCTACTTCAATAAATAGTTTTAATATTCAACTTTTATTGAAATTACATGAATAAAAGGTTTGTAATTACTGACAAACATTGAGACTTTCGAGTACACGTGCGTAACATACTTTGATACAAAAATTTATATTCATTAGAAGCGTTTTATTTGATACAAATTCTTGTTGATTGTTTGCGCTTGTAGTACTCGTGTTATGTAAATTTGTATAATCATCGTTGCCCAGTTCAAACTAAATTTTTTTAGCTTGGTTTAATATTAATTTATCTAGAATTAGGTTCGTTCTTTACACCTAATAATATATTGACATTTTAAAATATAAAATTTTGATTGCAAATTTCAAATTAGGATTTAATTTATTTTTGTTAAAAAACAAGAAAATTAGTTTGTTTTGTGATATTGGTTGCATATATTTACAAGTATATTGTCTAAATTAATATTCTTTTTAATTTCAATTTTCGTACGTTTTATCAAACACATTTATAAGATTCTCTAGTGATCAGTATAAAAATAAAAGTAGATTTTCGTCAGACAACACTAACGTAATGGAAAACTGAAACAGACGGGACATTAGTGTTCAATTTAAGTATTTTATTGCTAACGTTCGGTTTAACAGAGAGAAATTTACATTTAATTGTGATCTTTATTGGATATAAATGCGGTAATAAACAAACAGCAATTATTGTTTACAATTAATGATTTGGAAAATTTCGCGCAGTTTCACTTCATATATTAAAATTTAATAACAACACAAATATTGAACATGACTGTATTATTTCAAAATACAGTTTGATTTAGCGACAAATTTAAACTTTCCATGTTTACCAACAATATTTATGATTTTGCACAACTTTCCGTTTAAAAAATTCATGTTTTTCTGTGAAAGTTTCGAATTATGTCACATTTTGATGACAAACCTCTTGGGAAACAAATTTTCGGATATATCGATATACATTAATCTTAACCGATATTTTTTGTGCGGAATTTTTTCTTTAGGTTCAATACGTGTAGAACTCAAATGTGATTAATATTAAGTTGACTATTTATTTTTCAGGTTATCTGTCATTGCAAATTAAGCGATACTAAAATATACACACTTCAACAAATTTAACAAAAGGTAATAATTAAGGTGGGCAAGAAACAGTTGCAATATGAGCAAAAACAAGCTTTTAATGCACTTTAATATACATGTATATGCATTTATAAAACAACGATTGAATTACATGAAAAACAGCAGCTTTAACGCTTTAAAAGTTAGTTGAAGCTTTAGTAATTCACTGCAAAATCACATTGTGATAACCTGTTTTATATTAAATTTTTGGTTTGGATTTTTATTCAATCAATTTAATATGGTTTTCTGTTTTCAGTTAATAGTTAGTTTTATGTCAAAGACTGAAAATACTGAATTGTATGAATCTAGACTTCAGTTATTCAATGATTTTTATTATATCAAAAAGGTACTCTGAAGTTAAAGATTTTATTAGAAATAAAATAGAAAATTAGAATTAAAATATAGAATACAATATTTTTGAGGTTTGTGGATTGCATATAATAAACAAAAATTCTGTTTTAATATCGCAAACCAACAACACTAACAATCACCAACCTACCCGAGGGTCTATAATCACGTGTACTGTTCGTGGCTGGTACGCTATTGGCTGATCAGTATATGGAAGACTTTAGAAAAGACTGCTTTCACCTCAGAATAGTATATATAAAATTATAAGTTGCAAAAGGCAGCTAAAACTGGATAACTAAAGGAATAAAAATCTCTAGTGCTAACAAACGATATTTATTCCACCTGTATAAATCAACGGGTCTAAATTTCATTGGGCAATATTACACTAATTACAAATCAATTTTACATAAAACTGTAACATTAGCAAAAAAGTTATAAGTCAGTCAGATAACAGCCAAAAAGAGATATGGAAGGTTGTCAATGAAATAACGGGTAGGAAGAAATTGCAAAATATTAATTTTACAATAAAAATTGACGAACATATTGTGATTGATAATCCTGAAGTTGTTTCTGAGATATTTAACAATTATTTTCTATCCGTAACTGACAATATTGTCAAAAGTATTAAACCAAGAATTAAACCGGGGGAATTAATCAAAACGAGTAATAGGGTTTTAGACCAATCTTTTTTTTTATAGAACCAACGGATGTAGCTGAAATTAAACGACTAATAAACAGTATTAAAAGTGTACAGACGGCTGGTTATGAATTTAATATCAAATTTTTTAAACTATTAGATAATAACATTCTACACGTACTATGTCAATTAATAAACGACTCGTTTATGGAGGGCATACTTCCAGATACTTTAAAAATATCAAAGGTTATCCTATTATACAAAGGTGGTGATACTCAAAATCCAACCAATTTCAGATCTATTTCTCAGTTAAGTAGTCTTTCTAAAATTTTTGAAACTCTAATAAAGGGACGTATGTTAAAGTTTTTAAACAAGCATCATATATTAGCTTATCAACAATATGGATTTCGTGGTGGACGCAATACGAACAACGCAATATATGACTTTCTTAACTTTGTCTACTTTAATCTAAATGAATATAAATGCTGTGCTACAATCTTCTGTGATCTTGAAAAGCATTTGACTGCGTCAATCATGAAGTACTTCTCGAAAAACTAAATTTGTATGGATTCCGTGGTACAATTAATAACTGGTTACGAACCTACTTAACTCAAAGAGAACAATAAGTGTATGTGCCAAACTCTTGTTCTTCAAAAAAGGTTGTGTTACATGGGGTGCCACAGGGCTCTGTTTTGGGTCCTGTTCTTTTTCTTCTCTACATAAACGATATATCTTTCCTGCCGGTTTCTGCTCACTTTCATCTGTTTGCTGATGACATTGCTATTACATGGGTGGCTAATAATGAAGTACAACTAAATTGCTAGTGAATTTAACATAATTTCGGATTGGTTTAACTCAAATTACCTAAATATTAACATAAAAAAACCAACTGTATGTTTTACAAAAATCAACATATCTTGAATATCAATGTAAATAACAATAGCATGCCGATGGTTCTTAACCAAAAGTTTCTTGGAATCAGGATTGACTCGAATTTAAATTGGAATAAACACACAGAAATATTGTCATCAAAATTAGCATCTGCATGTTACGCATTAAGAACAGTCAGAAGGGATATTGGTTTATCATGTGCCCTCAATGGTTATCATGCTTTATTTTATTCAGTTATAAAGTATGGAATTGCATTCTGGGGTAACTGCAGTAAAACATCTTTTAGTAGCATATTTAAATGTCAAAAACGAGCCATTAAAATTTTAAATGAGTCCGCACCATGGAAATCGTGCAAAATTTTGTTTATAAAATTTCAAATATTGACATTAAGCTGCATTTACATACTAGAGGTATTAAGCATTATAAAGTTAGCGATAACAACAGATGATGTAAAAGAATCACATTACAACATTAGGAACCCTTCACATATTAAACTTCCATCCCTCATTCGGCACTTATAAAAAATTTTTTTATTTGTACAGGAAAAGTGTTATTTAATAAAATTCCTAAATCTATCAGACTCCTAGAATTCAACCGTTTCAGAAAAGTTCTTAAAAAACATTTGCTAGCAAAGGCGTATTATATGAATTTTTAACCGATTCCCCATATCATTTGATAATTTAATTTAATTTAATCTCTTAAATTTCTTTTTATTATGATTACATTATATATGTATGTGTGTACATGTATGTATACAAAGGTGTAAGTAAAAAAATTTTGTTTAATTTAGTAATGAATTGTGAAGTACAAATTATTATTATTCTTATTATTCAACTCTGTATTGACAGACACAGAATAAAATTTAAAAAAAATAAATAATTAGAATATAACTAATTGTCATTTTACATTTTAATGTTACCGACTCGAATACATTAAATTTTACTATTTTATTTACTTATTACTTATTCTAACACTGTTTTGACCTCACTACGGTGCTAGAATAGACTTATTATGAACGCAAAAATTGAAAAAATGTGCATCATTTACTTTGTTGCCGTGGTGGTTTATTTCCCAATCATACTCTTCGTGTAAATACAGTTTTTCACGTTTACACGGCATGACCAAAACGTGATAGCTATTTTGCTTCGTGAGTTTTACTTTAGTACTAAAGGTGTGACTCTTTTTAATTGTAATCATCCCTTTCACTTTAAATTAACTGCAGTTTGTTTTTTCTTAAATAGATTTTATCTAAAAAAATACTACAATACTAATTTTATAAAATTAAATACATTGCTTATTAATTGTAATAATTACCCTGTTCATATACGTTTATACAGGGTGACCTGGATCTAAATGTACATACGTCACTACAAGATAGAGGCCATCATAATGGTTCTAAATAACCCACCTTTAGTGATTCCACCTTCGACGGTCATCCAGATACAGGATGATTTATAATATTTGGCACACATTTATTTTTATGATATTTTTTTAAGTACCTCGTATAGAATGTTCATATTTGGTGAAAATGATTTGTATCTCAGTCGCATTAAAATGTCATATGCAAAATTGTTGTTTCTCAAGTCCGTATTTAAAAACGCTCCGTATATCAAATTTTTTAAAAATATTTTTTATTTAGAAAGTACATAAAAATATGATTCTAATGACATACTTTGAAAAACTGCCGCACTAAACAATCAATGTTAAAAATGACAAATTTTCTTCATTAGAATTATTTTTGAAGTACGAACCTGTATAACACCATTTTGGGTATAGCTATTTAAAGCGGTTGAAGTACAAAATACCTCCACCCAAAATAAACAATTTGTATCGGGTGCTAAAGAAATTTTGTGTTTAAGTGTATAGCCTTTTTTTTGTTAATTTCTAAAGAAGAAAATTTGTCATTTTTTTAAGATTGATTGTTTAGTGCGACAGCTTTAGAAAGTATGTCATTAGAATTATATTTTTATGTACTTTCTAAATAAAAAATATTTTCTAAAAAAATTTGATATACAGAGTGTTGAATTTTTAAAATTGAAATCGACATTTTTTTTACAGACTTGTGAAACAATAATTTTACATATGACATTTTAAAGCGACTAAGATACAAAACATTTTCACCAAATATGAATATTCTATACAAAGTACTTAAAAAGATGATAAAAATAAATATGTGCCAAATATTATAAATTATACTGTATCTGGATAATCGTCGAAGATGGAATCACTAAAGGTGGGTTATTTAGAACCACCATGACGGCCTGTATCTTGTGGTGACGTATATACATTTAGATCCAGGTCACCCTGTATAACTAACTAAAGTTTAGAAAAAAAAGTGTAGGTGCCAATATTTTTTTTAATTTTAATAATTTTAATAACATATAAATTTTTAATTTTTATTTACACGATCAAACTTTTTCTTCCTAATTTTTGATTAATAATAAAGAAAAAAAAGATTTACTATCTAAATCAGGTATGTAATCAATTTGTTTGTGATGTTTGTTCCATACTGTATCTGCTAACCTGGAAGTGCTAAAAAAATCGGTTCTTCAGCGTATTCTATTTACAATTTTTATTAGGCTGTGACTAACAACCAACACCGTTTACCCCAGATCACACCTACCAATCAAAACCGTTTACCCTAAATCACAAGAAACCATAATTTTTTTTAAAGAAGAAAATTTTAGTAACTGTAACTTACCAACTAACACCTTTCACACCCAATCACACCTACCAACCAACACCGTTTACCCCAAATCAATGATGAATGTAATTTTTTTAAGAAGAAAATTGTAATAACTAACCTATCAACCACCACCGTTCACCGCAGATCACACCTACCAATTAACACCGTTTACCCTAAATCACAAGAAAACAATTTTTTTAAAGAAGAAAATCTTAGTAACTGTAACTTACCAACCAACACCTTTCACACCCGATCACACCTACCAACCAACACCGTTTACCCCAAATCAAATGAAAAATGTAATTTAAAAAAAAAAAAAATTGTAATAACTGTAACCTACCAACCAACATCGTTTACCACAAATTACATGAAATCATACAATTTAGAAGAATCCGATGTACTAACTAATTTCGTACATCCTATGTACTGCTAGTTCAACATTAATCACAAAAGCCGATATTTTTGAGTACTTGGTGCTCTAAAATGTTTTTAGCATTGTATTATTTTATAAACTTGAGATGTATATGCTTTAAACTACTCCCAAGATAGTGTTTCGCTTAGTCGCTTGGTCTAGTAGTTTTCGTTTTTAAAAAGAAATATCATGTTTAACTGCTTTATTTAGAATATAACAGTAACATAAAAACAATAGTTATTTATGTATCAAGGCACTAAAATTTGATTTTTCGTGACGAATGTGTTTTGGTTACAGAGGCGATAGCCGAGGCAAATAAAACACGTGAGTCATGAAAAAAATCTTTATTGTCGAGGTATATATTATATTTTATCCGAAATTTTAAAATTTGAACATAATTGAACAATTTTTTAGCGTTTTTTAAGGAGTAGATGTAATCAGCTGTTTTCATTTTTATGACTAATGTTTGCGTCGCGCATTCTAAAATTTACATTCATTTTACACATTTCTACCGGCAAAAACGTGAACTTAAAAATCGTCTTATAATGAATCACTTTAATGCCAATTTTATTTACTTTACTGCCGATTTTTTGTTACTTTAATGACGATTTCGGAAAAAAAACTATTAACACACTTATAGAGAATAATAATGATAATTGGCATAATAGTCTAAATGTCACTCATTCATACAGCTAACACATACATCGTTTGAATGTTTAGGACACACCCAGTAAAAATACTTATCGTCTTGTGTTTTATTTCTTGCCATTTTGCATGTCAAGCATCGTTCAATGGTGCCGGGTGGTCGTTGATGTTAAACTTTGGGCTCTTGCTCAATGTCTAAAAGAAGTCGTCCTCGTTATCTCAATTCTCTAAGTATTTGTAAAATAGTGATTCTTCGTTCAATTTGTGGCTTAATAAATTTCCAGACGATATTTTCTAAATTACAACTTTTTCGTAACTCTTGTTAGCAGAATAAACGCCAACCGCAGTGATCGCTGCAATATTTAGTAAGTCATAGAAGATCACCAGCATCCAACGTCTGCGATTACGACTAGCATTATACTTTGTACACAACTGGTTCAGTAAATCTACGCCAACTTTAGTTCGATTGTAAAAAGTTATCATATGAGGTTTTTCCTGGTTGCCTGTTTTAGTATCTATGGGTTCCTCATTGTGTAATAATGAGTATACTAAAACCACTTTTCCCTTTTTGGACAATAAGACACGAGAATCATAATATTTTGTAAACCAAACTGAATGGTTTTCTTGACTTATCTTTTAAAAACTCTTTTGGAATATCAAGCTAATTTTTTCTTAGCGCGCCTACTTTTTCTCTTTTAACAAGGTTTTAAATAGCGGTACGCTGGAAAACTAGTTGTCACCAGTAATATTACGGGTTGTTCCATGTTCATGTTCTGTTAGCCTTAGAACCATATCTTTAGCCAAATTTTCTACACAGTATGGACCGTTTGTTTGTTTACCTCAGTATATTTCTATATTCGAGGTAATAGCAGTTTTTGAATCTACCAATACCTTTATACTGTATTTTTCTGGTTTACTGGGCATAAATTGACAAAATGGACAGTGTCCATGAAACGCCAGAAGTTGCTTATCGACAATCAAGTATTCCCCGGGAGTGTAACGTTTTCTGAAATTTTGTACAAATTTCTCTAAAACTTCTTTTATTGAAGCTAGTTTGTCAGTTGTTCTTTGTTGTTCTCTGGTAAATATGTCATCCAGTTTTAGAGTACGCATTAGAAATTGGAATCTTTTGGCACTTATTGCAAGATAACATGACTCGATGCAACTCCCTGATGAATTGTTCCAAAATTGAAAAATGTTTTGCTTAGTACACCTTAGTGCTGCCATCATATACAGTAATCCAATGAGTGCTTTTATTTCTATTTTGTCGGTAAGTCTTGCACTTCTGTCCTGTCCATACTTTTCTTTAATATTTGTAATATATGCCGTTTGTATATTATGTTATTTCTTTGATATCTTCATCAAGAAACAGACGTAAACAGTCAGATTCTGACTTTGCCTGTTTGGTACTTTCCTTAGGACCAGGAAGATATGAAGTTATATTTTGTGAGCGAACATGAACATTGGCAACTTGCTCCAGTTTGTTTCCCGATTTTTTCCTAGATAAAATAATTCTTTCGTTAAGTCTGCTTCTTCTCCTTCGTCGTCATCAAGATCTTGATTGGTCCTAGAATTATGGTCGTTAATTTCCAAATGACCAGACTCACTGCCAAACAGTTCTGACTCTGAGTCTTCTTTCAAAAACCATTGCATTAACATGACGTTATTATCTGAGTCTAAATCACCTACTCTGGATTTTTTTCTAACCGATAACACTACAAGTTTGAAAAGCAGCAATTAGTTATCCATATTTAGAGTCAAACTCAATTTTAACACTTACCTAAAATTGTAACACAAATTGTCGCCTGCTCCACTAAAATTAGAGAGTCGTAATTAACACACCTACGCACAAACAAACACAAATTATATGTTAACGTCAACCTCTACTGTTGTTGGAAGGTACTGAAGACCTCAGCTATATGCGTAGTATGTCCTGCGCACCAAGACGGTGTAAGTATGAATAGATTTCAGTTGTGACCTACTCTACAACTGGAGGATTAAGAACGATTATTTAATTAAAATAATGAATAATAGAAAAATATCGTACGTTGTAGATAAATTATTATCATCGAAAGAAAATCGACTTGGTGATGGTAATTTACGATTCTTAAAGACTTTAAATAGGAAAACCTACCAACACAGATTTGTATAAAAGGTTGAACACATATTAAACAACACTACAACAAATTCTCTTGAACAAATGGAATAAAAATAAATTAATTGAGATACTGCATTATAAACGAGTACCGGAGAATATAACAGTTAGTGACTTAGTACGTAAACACATAAGTGTTGAAAATCATGACGAATTTCACGATTCTATAGGTGAGTTTCCATATCGTAGCCTCAAAGACGAAATTGAAACTTTGACTCTTAAGAATGATTTGAATGTAGTTACCGTACGACTTGTGGGCGCAATGCAAGCAGTAAAGAACCTGGAAGTATGAAAATACTATAATTGAAGTCATCCAATCATATTATCAAATGTAAACAAACAAGTCTCAGGTGTGTCCAATTTATTGTCAATTCCTTTCAGAAGCAATGTTAACACTAATACAGTTTTTCCAACAGTGATTACAGAATCTTTATCACATTTAGGAGACAAGAAAGTTTATAAGCCAAAAATACCGTCTTAACCAGATCATCGAATTGTACATGGAAAACCAGATAAACTTTGAAAATAGATTAGATTAGATTAGATTAGATCAAATTTCTCGACTGACTTCTATTTGGCTCACGCACGTCAACCCTTTGGGCTTATTGCACTGTCGGATGTATCAGGTTGAGAGGGCGACTTCTGTGTCTTCTACTAGGCTTGCTATGTTTCCTATCAACTTGTGGTTTTCAATAGAGTTTAGACTCCATCCTAGTGGGTGTCTTCTACGTTTTAGTGCGGGGCATTTAAAGAGGATATGATAGACTGTTTCATCGTCCTCTTGACAAGGTCTGCAGGCAGGTTTACCTCTGTAGGTGTTGTTTCTGCGCATGATGGTTCTGAAGGCTCCATTGCTTGTTAAAAGACTGACAACCTGCTTAGTTTGGGTTCAGTTCAATCTTAGTAGGGCTTTGGTGATCTGTGGGTTAGGAGTATTTAGCAATCTTTTGCAGTGTGTGGCTTGTGTGCTATTTCTCTAATTCCACTGATGTGTATTGTTAACTCATTCATTTATTATTGAGCGGGCTTGGTTTTTTTAAATGCCTAGACCAGGCTTTGGGCCGGTCATTTTTTTGCGGGCTGCTTATGAGATTATGAGATTATTGGTCGAATTATGGTTTTGTATAGCCAGAGGGTCAATTCCGGCTTGAGCCCCTATGTACTACCTACAGCCCTTTTCTCAATAACTAAGGCATGTATACATCTGGTGATTGTCCTGTCTAGGTGGGGTTTCCATGTTAGTTTGGAGTCAATGGTCAAGCCTAAATACTTGGCTTTGTTCTCTTACTTGACATTTGCACCAAACAGTTTTACGTTAGTTCTGTTTGTTTTGATCATTCTACGGGTAAAGGCGACGAGAGTGGCTTTGTTTAGGTTAATTCTAAGATTATTTTCCGTGCACTACTTGTCGGTTGTCTCTAGTGCTTTTTTTATTGCATTGTCTATTTTTTGGTATTTACCTTGGGTCAGTATGACAATATCGTCTGCGTAACCTTGAGTGTAATAACTTTTGTTGTTCAATTGGATTAGCAGTTCATCGACTGTGAAGCACTACAGGATTGGATAAAGAACTTCTTTCCGTGGACATCTTTGCGTCACTTGTACTGTCTTTTCCTTGTCGAGCAATTTGATTTTCACAGCTCTGATGTTGAGCATTGCCATAGTCCATCTTTTAGTTGTGTTATCGATATGATGACTTGACAGTGATCTTTCTGTACAGTGATAGGAGGTGTTGTCGAAGGCTCCTTCTATGTCTAGGAACGTGCCTACTGCATATTCTCTATACTCTAATGTTTTTTCAATTTTTTCCACTAATTGATGTAGGGCAGTATCACATGATTTACCTGTTTGATACGCATGTTGATATTTATGGATAGGGTAGGCCTTAAGGGTTTCTTCTTTCCAATGTCTGTCTACTAATGTTTCTAGCGTTTTGAGAAGGAATGATGTTAGACTGATGGGTCTGTAAGATTTGGCTTCCGCGTAGCTGTTCTTACCTGGTTTTGGGATAAATACCACCTTAGTCACTCTCCAGGCTTGCGGAATGTAGGCCAGAGTTAGACTTGCTTGAAACAGGTCTTTTAGTGGATTAAGTAGTATTTCTATCCCTTTTTTTAGCATTATCGGTTGAATGCCATCATTACCAGCAGTTTTGAAGGGACTGCAGAGGGTGAGTGCCCACTTTATCCTTTCCTTGCTTGCAATTTTCTTTGCTGATTTTCAGTCCACCTTCACTGGAGTGTATCTGGGTTCTGGTTGATTTGGTTGTTCCATTGCTCCAGGTAGGTTTTTATCAGTTATAGTCACATAGTGATGTTTTGTCTAAGACTCGCCATTCGTTCACTGACTGACTGATTCCTATATTTATTATAGTGATATCTATTACTTCATGTCTGTTAGCGTTGTAGAAGGTTGGGGTGTTACCTTCGTTAACTACTACCAAATCGTTAGTAAGGATACATTCTAAAAGTGACTTACCCCTTGCGTTGCAGTCTGAGCTGCCCCACGTGGTGTGATGCGCGTTGGCGTTATATCCAAGGATGAGGTCTACATCATTTTGTGCAGCGAATGATACTAGTTTTTCCACCTCCTCGCTGGGCGGTGAATCTAAGGAATTTGATGAAAGGTAAACTGAACTTAAGATAGTTTGGTTATTTTCTTCTACACCAATCCTTTTTATTTTTATTGTTGTGTTGTTCCTAGAACAGAATTCCATTAGTGGTGTAAAATCTAGGTTATTTCTTATTAATATGCAAGTTCTACGACTTGTATAATTTTATATAAGCTTACCTTTGGCATCACCTAAACCACAGATTTATCCCTTGACTGTCCATGGTTCCTGGATCAGCGCCAGGTCTATGTCATCTGCAAGTAGCTTTCTGCTTAGGTTTGCAGCAACTGCTTTGCAGTGGTGTAGATTAATTTGGAGGGCTCTCAGGCGTTTCCTTCCTGTCTTTGGTGCGGATAAGGAAAGTGACTCTGTTGAGGCCTAAGTGCGCAACACAGTTGATTGACTAAAGTGCTAGTTTTGCACTATTGTCAATCATAACTGTGAACGTTCTGTCGCCATCTTGTAGGGGATTGACGTTCAGTATCCTCCACGCTTTGATTTGTAGATCGACCTTGCGTTTGTTTTGATTCCTGATCAGTCGGAGGATTACTTCGGGTTTTTGTTTATCGTACCACTTCGGCACGTTAAACAGCACTCTGACAGAGTTTTGTGCTTTTGCCCGTTATTTTACTTCTAGCTTGGCGTTAGTCCACGGGTGCAGCTTAGGTACTTGGTCACTCAACCAGAGTTTCGTAAGTTTGTCCTTGCATGCAACCACGTAGGCACCTGCTTCGAAGTAGTGGCTGGTAAAAAGTGGGGTTTTCACTTCTTCTTCCATCTTGAAGATGAGATCAATCAGGCTGTCTCTGACTAGGTCTTCTTGATCCTTTGTCAGTTTGACATCTGGGTATTTGGCGGGATAGATGGCCATCTTCACTGAAGTAGTTGCCTCAGCGAAATCGAGTTTACTTTGAGCACTTTTGTTGGATAAAGACGGCTTGTCCATCTGTCGCCTAGGATTCTTTTTGGTTTCAGCAGAGGAGGGGTTAGAATCTTCGGAACGTTGTCTCTTGTTCCCCACCTAAACTGTAGAGGTTCTGAGTTTGGAATTGGATCTTCGGCCTTTTTCTTCTCCAGTTTTTGCTTTTTTTAAAAGTTAGTGTCATACTTAATGCCTTTGGCTTATCAGGCTTGCTTAATTTTCTCTCTGCGTTCTTTCGCTGTAAGTTTTGGTTTTGAGAGAGACACTTTGCTTAGTTGGTTGGCTATGTCTTTACTCAATGCGCCCTCATCCTGCTTGGGGACTGTCCTTGACTAGGTGTCTGGACTGTCGACTCTGCAGGAGAGGTGCTAGTGGTTGTTGTCTCGGTTATTGTAGTCTGTGCTGCAGTAATCGTAAAAAGGTAATAACACCATCATTGCGTCGTCTTCCTCCTGAAAAGAGAGTTTTGCTGTATTCTCCATACAAGTGAAAAATAATTTACAAAAGAATGTGTGTTGGCTAAATACTTCTGGAGGGCGCCTGGTATCCAGAAGGCTCCGTTCATAAGGCATATTGTAAACCCCTGCGCCTACACCTGTTGGTGCTCTGTTCTGCACGGGTCGCATAACACATTCGTAATAGGGGCTGTTTGGAACCAAAAGGGCTGATCTTCTAGACAGCCACGCATCTCTTTGGCAAGTTCGCCATCTTGAGATTTAGGATTTTTATTGAGGTTTACTCTTCTTGGTCTAGGGAACTAAGCCAAGACCCCTACTCCTCCTACTAGAAAGACATGGCCACTAGCAGCAGGGAATGGTATTTCAGTTATTGATGACAATAACTGGCACGGTGGACCCCAGAGTGCAGTCCCTTGGCCACGACACGACAGCCGGGATGGGGAAACTTCGAAGATAACTTCGAAGATAACTCACACGCTGTTCATGGATCAGTAATCACAATTAAAAATAATTTGATTCTTGTTGGAGTAGATAGGAGAACATGGATTTACATAGGAAAACTAACTGCCGGCACTACAGAAATAGGATAACACCCTATTTTGAAATAAATTCTCAGAAGATTTTACAGTTGTAAAATTACTAAAAAGAGATGGAGCCCAAAGTTGTTCTTATAAGATGGGTTTTTATTTTGGTATAACGGAGGATCTTTATAAAAGTGAAAAGTGGGCAGAAAATTTTACAGTTAGAAGGTTGATTTTTTTTCGTGCCAAGTTCTAAAAAGAAGCAAAAAAAGGACGGACATAACTTCGTATTAACTAATATAAACGTACGATTGGTTTGTAATAAGATATTCTTATTTAATTAATTTCTTGTCCGCACTGAAGTGGATATAACGTGCATCACAGAGCACTGTCTGGAAACATACTGTAGTTGATGAATATCAGAATCACAACACTGCGACCTCAATTTCTAGGGCAGGTGGTCGCTACAGTGGAGTTTCAATAATTGTCAGAATTGAATATGAAGTAGCTGACAAAATAAAAAAAATGTCAGTAGAAAAAATAGTAAAATGTGTGCTATTATATTGCCTATACTACATACGAACATCATTGGAGTATACAGGCCGCCAGGTGGAAGTTTTGAGATATTTATTAACATATTATCAGATTGTCTAAAAGTAGTTGTAGTTGAAAAGTTTTGACGTATTTGTGTTTTGGGCGACTTAAAGATAGACTTGATCAAATGCAGTAAAGACCAGACATTTTACTAACTACTTTCAAATCATATGAAATTTCTTTAATGTTTTGTGAACCGTTAGTTAGGATAGAAATCAACAGTACCGCAATAATATATTCGGGAAAAACTTCTCTAGGTTTAGTTTTCAAACAGTAAACCTAATTTGTAATTGGTTTAAAAAAAAAAAATGTAATTTGCTATTTAAGTGACATTCCGCGCATACACAAAAGATTTATATGCCGTATATCGGTGATAGTTTCACAAAAACCGTAATATATCATTACAACATCTGAATAAACTAGCGATCTTTGTGATCAGTACGCACTTTTGCCCTGGTCCTCTTTTTGTGATATTGTATCGTTTCTCCAAAGCGATATCTTTGTGATATTGTATCGTTTCTCCAAAGCGACAATGACGAAAAGGGCATCAGGTCAAAAATGCGTATTGAATACATTCCAATCAAATTTTAACACTCTAGGTAAAATTTTCTTTGAACAATATAGACGTTAATGTTGTCCTTCACAGAGAATACATAAATAGGTAGTAAAAGAGGTTTAAAATCTGAAAATTTCCAAAATGGCGATATAGCCCACTGTTGATTACTGATAAATTTAATTTACAGTGTTTACTAAACGTTGCTGGATTAAAACGAGCCCCTTAAAATACGTCAAAACTGCGGCAAACAAGGTTACTACGTTAAGTAGCTTCCAGCCCTTGTTCACCAAAGACCAGTCTGGAAGGGTTGTTGTTAATGAATCTACCTTAAGAAAGTACAGTCACAAATGTGTAAAAGTTAACACTACCCAAACAAAAACAAAATCAATCATAAATCAAAAAGGCTCCTTGCAAAGTAACGTTAACAAGATTTATTGCATTTAAAACATAAGAACTTCTAAACAAACTAGGTAAATACGTGTTTGACATAAGTAAAGGAAAATTTAGTTAATCACGTGTTCGATAATTTTTATCGATAGTCAGTTAACTAATTACATCAAATGAAATTTGTGTTACCTTTAACACAAATTGAAACAAACCAAATAAAACGCGTTTTGCATCAAAAAAGATTAAATTTACACGCACAAAATGTCCACTTTATTAATGAAAACGCACCAAACGTTAATATCCCTATTTCGTATTAAAATAAATAATGAAAACATGCTCATAAATCTAAAAACACACCGCAACAGTTTAAAATTTTACAACAAGAATTTTCAAGCCACTCTTAATTTCGATAATGTTCACATATTTATTGAAATTAAGTACATAAATACCTGGAGGTCTTGCTTCCGGTGTACCCACAGGACTGTAGTTCTAAGATTGTGGAGGTGACGGAAACGGTGTTGTATTTCGAAGATAATGCAATGTAATCAAAGACATTAATGAAAGGTCAAGGATCCTTTGTTTTTGTGTATATGTCGATGATTTTTATCTTGCAGCTGCAGTCTGTCGTTGCTTGACCGAGATAAACTTTGCTGTAACAATTAGTTCAATGTAGCTGCGTTTCGCAAATTTGCGTCGGTTAGAAGAGGGCATTAAGTTGGCATTACGTTTTTGCGGTAGGCAGTACACTCTTCAAATTGTAACAAGAGGTAAATAAGTAAAAAAGTTTCGTATTGTAAAATTTTTGGTAAGGGTTCTTTTTGTGCGTTTCGCATTTATGAGTGTATTTAAGAGCTCAATATTCAGTTTTTATCATTTTTGGGGATATTCAAGTATCCGGCTTCGTTTCGAGTAATGCGGGTTTGTAGAAGTTTTTTAAATACATATACAGGGTGTTTCTAAATTGATGCGAAATATTCAACAAGGTAATTTTTTAGCAAAAATTAAGGGGGGACTTTTATATAAAGTTTTGTTCAAAACCACTTTCCCTCCAAGTTACAGCCCCTTAAAGTTAAGGGGAAAAAACAGTTTTTATTTAATATGTCCACTATGGAAGAAGTTAGAAGAATGAAATTTGGCAGATAATTGATGCTAATAAAGTGACATTTTTTGGCGGGTTTTGTAACCTAGCAAAGTTTATACAAGGGGGTGAAAAAATTAACTTTTATAATATTTTGCCTCAGAACTTTTTAATGCGTCTACATTTTCCTATTTAAAATTTTTATTTAAAAAGACGGATTCAAACTGCAACTTTTTTATGTCTTAAAGTTCTTAGTTTGACTACAAAAAAAACATTCCTTTTTCGCATACATTCAGAGGTGTTATCGTTTGTTTAAAAAAATGAAATAGGCCGGTGTCAAATGATGTCATAATAACAAATATTTGTCTAGGTTTATTGTCCTAGTTTTCTTCGTGAGATTTTTTAAACTTTCGAGAACTGAAATCAATTACATAAATAAAATGGCAAACTATACAAACGCAGAAATGGCAGATATGCATTTCGTATATGGCCGTGCTAATGAAAATGGATTAAGAGCTCAGAGGTTTTACGCTGAATTATATCCACAACGAACATTACCCCATCATAGTGTATTCGCGCGTATTCATCAACGTCTTCGAGAAGAAGGAAACTTTTCAAGAAGTACTGTCGATTGCGGACGTCCTCGAGAGGTGAGAACTGTAGCACTAGAAGAAGTAATTCCACAATATTTAAAATTTTGAAAGAACAAATGTTATATTCCTACCATATCCAACGAGTTCAAGCGCTCTTACCTAGAGATTTTCTACATTTTTGTTTAATTTTTTGTCAATGGATACTTCAAATGATCATACAAGTTCCGCAATTCCTATGTCGTATTTTGTTTACTGATGAGGCAAACTTTTCCCGAGAATCTATCCGAAATTTCCTTAATAATCACATATGAGCCGAAAAAAACCTACACGAAATTGTTGAATCTAATTTTCAACACCAACTTTCATTAAATGTGTGGCTTGGTGTCATTGATGATTATTTAATTAGACCATATTTTCTACCAATAAGATTAAATAGAAACGAATACAGCCATTTCCTGGAAGAAGTGTTGCCTACTCTTCTTGTGGATGTACGTCTCCATTTTAGTGTTATGGCTCGCCGGTTCTTAGACGAAGTGTATGCAAATAGTTGGATAGGGCGAGGAGGCCTTCAGAATTGGCCTGCCCGATCTCCAGAATTAAATCCGTTGGATTTTTGCATTTGGGGTTTTCTTAAAACGCTAGTTTATTTAACTCCCGTTAAAGATATCAATGATTTAAGGGATCGTGTCATCGCATCATGTGAGACTATTAGAAATACCCCGGATTATTTCAAAGAATACGGAATTCAACGAGACGAAGAGTAGAAGCATGCGTTTTATCTGAGGGGCGTCATTTTCAACATTTATTGTAAATTTTGTTATTAATATTTTGTTACCATTGTTAATTAGTTTGTTTTGTTGTTGGTTAATAGTAATTAGTAGTACAATAATTATTATTCAATTTATTATTCTGATATTTCCTAATTTACAACATTTTTTGACTAAATAAAAATGCCATTATTTAGTTCTGCAGACTGTTTTAGGTACTTACGAAACTCTCCAAGAAACCAAGACAATAAAACTGTTTATCATTATGACATCATTTGACACCGGTCTACTTCATTTTTTTAAACAAACGATAACTCCTCTGAATGTATGTAAAAAAGGAATGAGTAATGTTTTATTTTTTTGTGATCAAACTAAGAATTTTACGAGAAATAGGGAAGACATAAAAATTGCAGTTTGAATCCTTCTTTTTAAATAAAATTTTAAAGTAGAAAATGTTGACGCATTAAACAATTCTGAGGCAAAACATCATAAGGGTTAATTTTTTCACTTCCTTGTAAATCCTGCCAAGGATTCCTTAATGTGGAGGTATGAAAATAAACCGCTACCCCGGTTTTAATAGGCCGACGTTTCACATCCAAGATTTATCAAGGTGTTTTAAAGTTATTGCGTGGATGTCACGTCTAACATTAAAAATACAATTTTAACAATTATATTAAAAAAACAATTAACCATTACTCTGGCGTAATGATTGCTAGTTCATTCGTCTACCTGTGTCTTTTTTAATATTTATTTATTTGTTATTTATATATTTTATACACAGTTTTTAATTATTGACCACCATTAATCTAGAGTAATGGTTAATTGTTTTTGTACATCAAACGTTTTTATTTGAGTTCATCTTATCTCACCCCCTTTTTCCTTCTGTGTAACTCCTATTTATGTCACGTTTTTGATTCAAAATTCTCGTTAACTTATTTTTGCATGTGACACACTCTACAGCTGTTTCCTCGTTTAGGACTCTTCAGGAGTAAGGGATGAAACATTATTTAAATTCATACATCTAAGTTTGTCACTTAATTTAGTTTTGTAAGTTAATAATTTAACTTTTGTTAGATAGTGGTATAATAGGAATATTACATTTTGCCTTTTTTTGACTACTTTTGCAGCAATTACTGTGCCAGAAGTTTCACTTTTTTGAATTTTTTTTATTTTCTTTTTTTTTAATTTTTTGATTGTAGAAAAAATGTGGTGTGCAACATGTCTAAAAGCATATTTGTGCACTTTTTGTACTAGTTACACAAATAACTATTTTTATTTAGGTACATTTAATATAATGTATATAATAAAAAAAAGTTTTCAAACTTTAAAATAATCCCCCGCTTATTGAAAGCGGTATCAAAGTTTAAGTAATTAAATTGAAATGACAAAATAAATTGTACTCGTTGCCCACTTTTTATTAGTTCAACAAAGTTAGTAAATTAAGCCTATTTGGTAGTTCATATAAAACGAAAGAAACTCGATCACTCTCGATAGATTCTATGAGAATTAATCAATTTCCTCGTGATTGAGATAAATGTAAAGGAAATTAGTAAAATTTAGTAAACCCTTACAAATATGATATGACTATTCATTTTCGAAAAAAATCTTAAGACATTTTCAGTTTAAAAAAAAATAATTTTCTTGAGGGTACATATTAATTAGAACATTTAAAATAATCTTATAAAGTAATAATTGGTTTCCGGGTGGTTTAATTTTCTACTACATTGACTTGCAAAACGAATTAATTCAATTGATAAACCTTTTTTACTTTACTGATGAAATTGTAAATTTAAATTGGTTTTTTTTAAGTTTTGCGTTAAACATTGACAAATTAAAAGGATGTCGGAATAGCAATTGTTGACTAGTTAGAACATCGACGTCTATTTGGCGCAAGAACGAGGGTGCGTTGGCAGCTAAGGTCACTGGATTATTACATTAAACGACTTCACTCTTTATCCTCTTAGGACCTTTTATATTCGTGACAAGCGAAAGATCCGCACCACATTTTTAAGGATGAACCGACATATTCTTTGCCCGTTCTAATAAGATAATGTTGATTTCCTATTAGCGTTTTTTGTTGTCAGAATTAAAAAAAAAGTCGATAAATTTTCTGTTTCGAATTGTTACGATTTACTTAGTTGAACTGTTTTCTTAAAGATGTTTTGAAGCAATTTGGTGCTTACTCAGCATTTAATAATAAAAGAAAGATATAAGGAAAAATACAATATTAATAGTTTTCACTCAGTTAATTGTTAGTAGTAAATGGATTCGTATAGATATTTTTGAAAAAAGTAAATATAGTCTTTTGTATGGAGTCAATTTTCGTTTCAAAATGCAAATTACACAATTAATTTAGCATATCACAAATTCTATTAAATAAAATTGATTTTAAAAAAATATAATATATAATAATAATATTGGCGATTAAGCAATATTGTAACAAGGTTCAAATCTTGGGTTCACTATTTAATATTAAGCTAATATGGGAAAACCTAATTTTATTAAGTAGCTTCAATAGTGTTGTTACCATTATTGGTTAAACGTCATTAATATTGCATCAATTGTTGTGCACTTTTAGTATCAATAATTAATATTGTAAACCTATATTGCATTTCTAAATTGAGCCAATGTAATGTAATAATATCGTTACAACATTCAAATACAGTAAAGCAAACTTCTTCTGTAATACTTTTATCCTAAAGGTGTAGAATTGTTATTGTCTGAATGTTAATATCCAATTTCTTTTTTTCCTTCCGGTTTCTTTGTCCAAGTCTTCAGTTTGTTGCACCCAATTTTTCCTGGATTTTCATGTTCTTCTTTTCTCCATTTGTTTTCTTTTGTAATATGTTTCTTGCTGGAGTGTTTATTCCTTTTTTTATCCATCTTTGATTTTTCTACAATTTTCCTTTTTACTCAGTATTTTCTTGTTTCTTTTGTGCAATCGGATAAGTATGTTTTCATACCTCTCTTTTAGGATTCTTTTTATCTGCCAGATTTTTCAAAAATGTCTAACAACCGTTCGTTTCCATTTTTTCTAGGAATTTTATAAGCTTTAGCCGCTTGCTTTTTTCCTTGTTACCTTTTAGTGCTTTAGATTATATTTTTTGATCAAGCGTTCTTCTTTTATTGTTTCCTCCTGTCCAACTTTATTACTGATTTTGTACTGATTAGAATTTTTTAAGTTTCGTAACATGTAAATTTTTAATAATGGTCTTTTGTATCGATTTATCTATGCAGAGGTAAACTGTTCAAAATACGCTTCTGCCAAGGTACAAAATACAAATTGTATAAATTCCATAGTTAGGACAGTGCAAGACTTACACAGTAAGTCTTTTGTATTTAGTGTGTCAATGAGCCGGCAACAATGAACAAGCGTTCACGTTGTTTTCTCACCCACAATCAAACGGGGTATAACATAAAGTCTAAAGTGGTGACTCACAACGTTTTGAATTGATGCAAAAACAGACCTGAGCACCAAAAATTCAACCGGAGCCTGTCTATCACAATGGGCGATTTGGAATCAATAGAAGTGCCCATCGTTTAGAACGCCAACGGTAACGCTTTTGCCAGTTTATCAAGAAGCGACGCAACAAAGCTGTTTTATAATGTCCATTGCCCAAGCAAAAAACCCAAAAATGTATTGTGTCTATATGTCCATACTTTTAGTATATCCTGCTGTTTTGATTTAATATGATAATTTTATTTCTGATATACCTTTTCTTTTTCTTTTTGCTACCCTTAACTAGACTTACAGTATTTTAAATTTTTTTTACTCTTTCTGTATTTTTCCTTGTCCTGTTTGCACATTTCTTTTAACTTCTCCGACTTTTTTCTCAGCATTATTTTTTGTGCATTTACAGCCCTTCTTGTCCGGTTTATATGTCTTAGTAATATTTTATTTGCAAATATCTTTAGCAGTGGTATACATTATTTATCTAAGTTTCGTATGTTGAGTTGTTTTTTGTTCTGATGGTTTCTTTTCTACTTCTTTTGATATTTTATTGCTATTTTTTCTTATTAGTGCTTTATTCGCATTAGTTAATATTAAAGTCCTCGATTGCATATTTATTTTCCGAAATACACCTCCGTTTTTGTCGCCTCCACGACCTTGTAGCTACAGTCTGGTGCACTGGAAGCGAAATCTCCCGGTATTTATGTACGAGGGCAGTTTGGAAATAATCTAGCCGTTGACAGATGACGTTACTTGAAAACGAATTTTTCTTGGTTTTAAAATTTGCTATCCAATACATGACGTCTGTCAAAATTTCAAACAAAAAAATATATTAGTTTGGTTTTTACAGACGCCAGAAGCAAGCTACTTTTGTGTTTTCGATAAAATAGAAAAAGTCGAATATCGTTCGGTAATTAAGTTCGTTTACAAAAAAGGGAAAACCAATGCATAAATTAAAGCCGAGTTGGATGAAGTTTATGGCAAGTCTACACCATCGTTAGCAACAGTAAAATTTTGGAAAACTGAATTTGTTCGTAGTCGTACGAATCTTTTCAATTAACCATGTACCGGGAGGCCAATTGAGATCACTACGCCAGAAATAATTAATAAAATGCATGATAGGATTATGGCAGACTGTCGAATCAAGCTCCATGAGATAACTGAGGCTTTAAACATTTTATGTGAACGTGTTTGGAACATCGTACACAAACATTTGAAAATAAAAAAGCTTTTCGCGCAATGGGTGCCGTGTTTACTGACAATTGATCAAAAGCGCCAACATGTGATGACTTTGCAGAAGGATTTTTTTTTGCCGATTTGTTACCGTTGATAAAACCTGGGTGCATTACTATACACCGGAAACCAAAGAACAGTCAAAACAGTGGCGCAAGAGCAGCGAAGGGCCGCCGAAGAAGCAAAGACCACTCGGTCGGCCGGTAAAGTGATAGCGACTGTTTTCTGGGATGCGAAAGGCATAATTTATATTGACTATTTGGAAAAAGAAGAAACGACCACTGGTGCGTACTACGCAACATTATTGGATTATTCAATGCCGAATTGTGCCAAAAACGCATAGGTTTGGCACGTAAAAAAGTGCTCTTTTACTAAGACAACGCACCGGCGCACAAGTCGGTATTCGCCATGGCAAAATTACAGAAATGAATTGGTCGACCACCAACCGTATTCTCCAAATCTTGCAGCCAGCTACTTTTTCCTGTTTCCAAACTTAAAAAAATGGCTCGGTGGACGCCGTTTTGCATCAAACCATAAAGTCATTGCTAAAACTTTGCACTATTTTGAACAGTTCGTACACGTAGGTACTACTCGGATGGGATGAAAAAGTTGGAAAATCGTCTTACTATGTGTATCGAGCTAAAAGGACACTATGTTGAAAAATAAATCATTTTGGCAGACATTTAACATCATAACCTTGTTTGGCGCCCAGTCGACTTTGACTTAACGATTTTATAACCATTTACCACGACCTATTTATTTCACGAAGACAAATAATCTTGCAAAACCATTCCTTCCCGCTGAGCAACTGTGTATCTATGTTAAATTAACTTTCTTTAAGTTAAGTTTCTGTTGCTGACTCCCCGTCAATAACTTGTCATGTATCTGAGTCTTCTTCGATCTGTAGCTTGTTGTATCAAATTTTTGCATTTCACCCCTTATTTAGAGCGCCTATCAAATATTTTAGAAGGTTCTTTTCTTTCCAGGATATTCTTAGGATAGCATGATGAATTATTTGGTAATTTTGTGTCATTTCTGAAGATCCACGTTTTCCAATTTGCTTAGTTGTCAAAAATGTTTAAACAAGCTAAGATCAAGACTATTGCTGGCCACACTAAATGTTTAATGACAACCTCGTTTAAATATTCGTGCAGGATTAGAGCCCGGGAAGGTCTGGCATTAACGCCCATGAACAATAAATTATTATCAGCAACATGAGATGCAAAAGATACGACAAATTTCTCTAAATGTACATCATCGAGGTAAACGCTATACGTCGGATCTCTACAAAATCTGTACGGTCATCTATAGAAATGCCACCCCAAAACATTCTTGAACCACCGTGTAAAGCCACTTGGGACACTATATATGCTTAGCTGTATCTTTCATCAGATCTTCTTCAAACAAAAGTGCCTTTATCAGAATATTTGAAGACCATTCTTACTTTATTTATAAACAAGGTTTTCTTCCAGTTAACGAAGCCTCAGTCCACGTGTTCTCGAGCAAACTAAAATATATCTTGTTTGTGAGCTATAGTTAAAAGAAAACTTTTAGTAAGGCGTTTGCAATCAAACCGGATTTAAGAAGCCTTTATCTTATTGTTCTGGAACATATCGCAACGTTAAGGTCATTTTGAAGTCGTTTATTTATCTCACTTCCGATGATGAACTAATGTCTTAAAGCTTGCAAGTCTAGAAAAGAATTTTCCTCTTGGTTTGTGGATCTTGGTTGACTTTGGCCTGATCGCCTGCGATGGCAACCTATTTTTCTAAACCGCTGCGCTGTTGTAATGAACACCCGTCCTTCAAACTACCACGCGTTGGGTATACACTTCTTCTACCGAGGTGACATTTTCACTGGTAATGCTTACTTAAATGTTTGCTCGATTAAAAAAATACTGTACAAATCTCTTGCGGGAAGAGTATTCTAGCATTCGCGCTATTAAAATATTCACCTATTTCGTTCGCTTGCTCCTTAAACGTGCTTATGCAGAAAAAACAAATTTGGTTCGTAAATAACTAGTAATTTTCATTATTAACATCTTACGCTTAAAAAAACTAGTTGTCAGTCATTTACTGACACATTCTATTGGTCCTTCGCAGCTATCTGGCATTATATGAGAAAGAAAGGTCCCTAAGCCTATAGGGCCTGGCATCGACTAAGATCCAAGGAAGCATTGGATCGCATGGTATGAGAACTATATCGGAAACTAGCTCTTTCTTTAAAATTTTAAAAGATTTTGTTGCATGTTTATTCCATATGAATTGAGATCGAGATTTTATCATATCCCGAAGGGAAGAAGTTAACCTACTTTGATTTGGAAGGAACAAATGGAAACAGTTGAATTTAACTAGGAATGTTTTTATCTCGTCAGCATCTATCGTTTTCGGGGCATTTAATAAAATATTAGTATGCCTATCTAATTTGTACAATCAAGCACCGTGTATTTTGTGACCTAAAAATTTCACGCTTTTTAATATGAATTTTTTATGCTTTAGACCTGACTCATATAGTCTAACAGGGTTAAAGTATTTTCAGTTGTGTCCTCAGAACTAAAACGTCATCGAAAAAATTTACTGTCTGTTTTATCCGGAAAAGGATTTCTTTTAAACGCCTTTGCCATATTGCTGGAATTCCTGCCGTATATTTACCACAACGTGGTTGAATTAAACCGTGATTGAGAGTTGTGACGGTAATATATTTATTATCGTGGTTCTCTTCAAACTACTTTTTTGAATTTTCTGTTGGATACGGTGTTCTTGGTTTCTGGCCGCAGGCAACCTAACGTACTTGCTAATATTTGTAAACGTGCTTAACTAGAATATTTTATTATTTCTTATAAAAATTGACGCAACCGGACGTGTGTATAACCAACTCCTTTAGGTAATTACAATTATTGTTTATATTAAACCGCTAAAATGTGGTAATTAGTTGTATTTTTTTTTTTTTTTGAGTTACAATAGTATACTTTGGGGAACGTGTTAATCTAGAAATGTTTGGTAAACGGCGTAAGTTAAGTGTTAATCAGTAATCAGCAGGTGGCTATATCGTCATTTTGGAAATTTTCAGAATTTCTCCCTAAAAAATTTGAAATATTTTTCTACTACCAAATTTCTTTCTTGTAAAGCCGTCATCAATATACATCAGATAAGTTTTGCTTTTTGTATTTATTAATCGTACTGTAAAATTGCCGTTAACTACATTTGATCATGTATTGAACGTTATTTAAATTACAACTTACATATTTTAAGACACCAATTTAATATTGCGTTTATTGTGTAAACTCAAGGGCTCTTGCAGTTGTGGAATGATTTGTTTTTGTTACGGTACTAATTTAAACGTTTTGTGTATGTGTAAGAACGGAAGTCCAATAACTTATTAGCATATCGTGTGTCGCTGCACGCGGTAATTTAGCTTTAGCTTAAGGAGAATTACTAAGACCCTGTTTGTGGTTCCCCATGCCGCTTTAGAAGCCTTCAATTACTTTTTAGTTTCTTTCCAGTGACCCACTCTACGACACCAAGCTTTATTATCGGTTTTATCAGTATTCAATGTATTTTTTTAATACCTCAGTAACAAACCTGTAATTTATGTATTTAATGTCATTACCTAGGAAAACTTTTCAGTAGTAACTAAACTCATGAATACATCAGTAACATCAAGTTTGCAGAAGTATTGGATATCCATCAACAATGACTTAGAATATAAGGTAGCTTTGTAGTTGCATTCAATTCTAATTTTATCCGTTTTCATAACTACAAGAGTGGGTAAAGCCCACTCTGGGTGATTTTTTTAAATACTCTTTTGCGATTTTAGTGTGTTTCATTAGTACACAAATTTCTAAGAGAAAATGGACTTGGTTTAGCGCGGACCAAAACCGGTTTTGCAACTGGTTTGAAGCGAACATCAACAGGTGGACCAAGTAATGTGTCAGTTACATTATCTAATAAATTAGAATTGTATTTGGGAAATGAAAGTTCGATTCTCTTGTCGGAGGTTTTGATGTTTCTTTAGCTTGTTTGAAACTTGTAGCCATTTGAAATTTGTACTATTGGAGCTTATATACAAAAGACATTTTGGTGAAGCGTTTAATTAATGAAAACTTAGTGTAGTTTAAGTTCGATCATTGGTTTCTATATGTTGCTTATTTCGACAAATTGACTATCTGAAGATCTTCTTGTTGTTGTTGATGAATGCTGTTTTTTTAAATTTTCTTTTGTACCAATGTTTCTCTTTGTGCATAATCTTCACTTTCGACCATTTCATTCGATGGTTATCCTAGAATGTTGCTCGATGCCGCAATTAGAAGTTTCTCGTCTCTTTGTGCAAGTGCGGTGTTTTTTCAGTCTGACGTCTAGAGATCTTTCGGTTTTCCCTACTTATGACTGGTCACATTCACACGGAACTTGATAGATGCAGTTTTTAAAATTTCGACTGGTGTATGGTTTTGTGTTAGAAATCGTACTTCTAATGGTGTTTGAAGGTCTTAACACCGTATTTACGTTGTAACTTTTCCCTATGTGTTTTATTAATTTTGATAAACCTTTGACATATAGGATACTGATCAGTAAATTGGGTAGTTTTGCTTTTTGTGGTTGTTGTTTTGTATGATTTCCAACACGAAACCACAAATCAGGCGAGATTTTAAAAACTGAATCTACCAAGTTCCATGTGAATGTGGCCAGTCATACGAGACGGAAACCAAAAGACCTCTAAACGTCAGACTAAAAGAACGCCGGATTCACTCACAGATAGAAGAAACTTCTAAATCCGCCATCAAGCAACAACGAGTCCGGTCTCGTTTAAATTTGTCGCGTTCAAAGTCGAAATGTAAATCGAATTGCAATCGAATTAATCATGAATTATTACCGTTCTATTCTATTAATCTGAAATTTCTCTAATCATCAGCCTATTGTAATTAGAAATTTAATTAAAGATCAAATAATATTTAACCTGGATTGGGTTTTGTTATTACCATTTTCGCAGGTAAGATTTTTAACCTATTTCGCTTAGTGTTAAGAATTGTCTATATTTAAGTTTCTCTAATTATAGTTCTTTTATTGCGGTTTTCTCTCATTCCTTTGTATTGGTTTGCTTCTGTTTCCATTATTTGTCTGATGTCCTCTTGGATAGTTAATACCTCATCAAGTTTTAATTGAGATTGTTAATACTACCACACTTGCAGTGCGCTCACGATCTGTACTTGAACGTAGGTGTTTCTGCATGTTAATATACCGTATCGCTAGTCATCTTGTCTTGCCAGTTGGAGGAACTCTTAATTGAAATTCTCCGCAGAACTTAACGTTCGATAGTGCATTCTCTTACAGCAACTGTTGATTTTAGAGTGTTTGTCCGATTACCCAAAGTGCAAGTAGAAAGTATCCTGCGTTAAATGTAAACTTGGAACTACGAGGATATATTGAAAAATTCTTAGCCTACTATAGAACCAAACAAAATTTTAATGTCAAAATATTTTATTACTCAACATATTCTCCTCTTAATTGGATACATTTATTACAGCCGAACGTCTCTAGACCTTTCAAAAAAATTTTCTTCTTGCTCTGCAAACCAGACCTCCACAGCTTCTATTACCTCCTTGTTGGAAGAAAATGTACGACCTTTTAAACTTTTTTTCAGTTGAGGAAAGAGGTGATAGTCGGGCGGAGCCAAATCGGGTGAATAAGGGGGTGTTCTAGTAATTCAAACCCTAAATCACGAATTTTTTGCATGGCAACATGAGATTTGTGTGCAGTGGCGTTGTCCTGCAAAAACAAAACACCTTTGGATAGCTTTCCGCGTCTTTTCTCTTTAATATTTTTCCGTAGAGTGGTCAGTAATGTCGAATAGTAATCTCCAGTTATTGTTCTACTCTTATCCAAAAATCAATCATGATTACTCCATGGCAATCCCAAAAACTGAAGCAAGAACTTTTCCAGCAGATTTTGGACACGAAACTTCTTAGGTCTTGGAGAACCAGAGTGTCGCCATTCCATCGATTGTTGCTTTGTTTCTGGATCGTAGAAATGTACCCAAGTCTCATCCATAGTAACAATTCGGTTTAAGAAGTCTACATCGTTTTCAAATCGAGCACAGATCGAACGCGATGCTTCTACCCTTGCACGCTTTTGGTCAACATTCAAACATTTGGGGATCCATTTTGCAGCAATTTTTCTCATGTCCAAATTGACGTGAACCATATGATGAACGCGTTCGTATGAAATATTCAGTGCTTCAGATATCCGTTTTAGCCCAATTCGACGGTCTGATAAAATCATGTCATGAACTGCATCGATATTTTCGGGGACTGACACAGAAACTGGCCTTCCCGATCGGTCATCATCTTCAATGGAAAATTTACCACTTATTTGAGCATATCTTCGTAAATCTGCTTACCTCTTAACCCTTTTAAATACAGGTACTTGATGATGGCTCGATACTCCAATTTTTCGATTTTCACAATTTCGGTGGACATCTTTTTTTTTAATTTATTGCGTGACTCTGGTTTACTTTTTGACGTCAAACTTTACACTGACACTTCTAATAAGTTATTGTTCGTTGCTATGGTAACGCAATATTTTGTTTATGCAAGGAACTGGTCTAAGCTAACTAGATATCAATACCTCCTCGTATTGTATCGAACCACTTAAAGAGATGCATTTCTGTACATGTACACATATGTTATCTTACCTTAAGTAATTTGCCTTAATTGTTGAGAACTTTATGTCGCAAGACAAGTTACTATTACTAGACGGTGTCTTATCAATTCTTGTATGTATTGTTATCAAAGAAACTTGAACTACTATAACGAATTACTTTAAAGTTAAGGTGGTGCTTAAAAAAAATCTACTAATTTCTAAATTCAAATTTACACGCTTGGTTATCATTCTAAGTTAGTCTGGTTAAGATCGCCATACAGGAAGTGATAACGACTCGTCTCGTTCTGTATCAAATGTTATTTATGTATTGTTAACTATTCATTTTGTGTGTCGCCGATGTAAAGTTGAACTGCAAAAGAGAGATCACCTTTAGCTTTTAGTGTTTTAGATTTATTCTAAGATTATAACCAATTAAACAGTGCTAAATCTGTTTTAATTTCTTTTAACAAATCGATTAGATATAATTTTTTTTCGACGTTTTAATTTATTTTTATTAGTAAAATATTTCCAGGATATAATAATAATAAGAGTAATTACTAATAAATCCCTTCTTCCTTAAAAGTTTACAGCAATGTCCTTATAAGAACGTTTTAGAGACGCAATCAATAAATTTTTACAATATTTGCTTCTTGTGTAAAACAAGACTCGGCGTTCATCGTTATAATACTTTTAATAAAACAAAAGTGTTAAAACGACACATAATACATTTTGTTAGTAGAAAATTACATTTTATCTGGGCCATTAAAAACAAAAATACATTTTTTCATCGCCGTTGTGTCATATTACGTGTTTAAAAATAAAAGTCTTCTATGTCAATGTAAATATAAAAAAAGCGTCTTCTGCAAAACAAAATGTGCACTGAATGTAAAAGAATTTTAACGCTATAAAGCGGTGACTACATTCGTGTTCATTCTTTCCTGTATCTCAAAAACATAAAAAAAGCTCCAACAATTTAAAGTTTTTATATTAATGCGTTAGATTTGTGTTGCTGGTTTAGATTCGTTTTATTGCACTCGAATTTATGTTTATGTAGCGATCGTTTTTATTACGTCTTAGTGCATGATGTGTATAATACGAAAACGTGTTTATAACTTAATTTTGTTTTCGACTTTATTTAAATTTAACTTGTAATTTATTTTTCATCAAAAAAAAATTGCTTATCCGTCAGTTCAATAAATTGCGCGTGCTTGGATTCAATAAACTGAAAATCAATAGTTAGTTATCAAAAGACTTTTTGAGTTCTTGTATCGCTTTAAACATCGACTTATGAAGAAGTCAGTAATGCTCTCAAAACGTACACCTTCAAAGTTCAAATGAAAACGCACCTTCAAACTAAAAAAATGATCACTCTGTACAAAATTCTATTTGTGTGGGTTTGCAGAAATTAGGTAATAGTTTTATACGGAATAAAAATACAGTAAGTAAAACTGTTTTTGAATTAATGTTTCCGTCATTTTTGTTTTAATTAAAGAAGATCGATTTATTTATTGGTCTTCAGAATAATCCAACAAAACTTTCTTCAAATTCAAGTTAATATGAAAGAATTTTATTACAGTTTTTTAATTAAAAACTTGTAAGAAAAAGAAAAAATTAACATTACTGCATAACCAAAGTAAACAGTTAGCAAATGAAACAGAAATTAAAAAAGATCCATAGGGAATTTTAAGGTATAATTGAGGTAATTATAAATAAATATAGCTTCCATTTATTGTATAATTTCGACGTCTAACGCAGTTTTAAAATTAATTGAATATAAAATTTAAAAGATTGTCTCAAAACTGTACAAAGTTCTACTAAATTATTAAGGCTGCTATTAATTTATCAATATGTTTTGGATTTCATATGTTAGTATCTAAACCCTTAAACTAACATTACCTCTCTGGAGGAAATATAAACGCCAGCTTCTTTTAGAATTTTTGTTGGTGTTATTTGTAACATCTATAACTGTCAGCGATACTAAAATAAATTTTATCTAACAAGAAAAAGCTTGTCAATTGCAGAGAACAGAAATGTTACTTAACTATTAAGTGCAAGAAATAACTTTAACAAAAGTTAAACTTGGGTTGTTGTTGTTGTGTATTAATCACAATTTATTACACTTGTTTAATAACAAATTTATTTTCTTGTTTGTACGAACATTAATAATTTTAAAAAGTGTTTTTTTGCAATACAGGGTGGCGTAGATATGAGGAATAAAGGAAACTGCGGTAGAGTTATTCATTTACCTAATTGCAAAAATTCTCCGTTCAACACCAATTTTTATTCTGAAACTAAATATTAAGTTTTTTTACTTCTGGGACATTCATGTCAAATGCCAAAATTTTTTTTCGGTTTTCAAATGACTATCTCAAAAAATTATCTAATTTACTACAGTTGCAGACAGGTATAAACTAGATGGTTTCCCAAAATTGAAACTCTTAAGACTGATTAGTATTTAAAATAAAAATTTTTTAGATTTTATCAAAATTTAGACTACGTATTTTTGACATTTCCGTAAATAATGTTAGAGATAATTAAACCAAATTTGTTAATCAGGGATTTATGAGGGGCCGAAAACACTCATATGGACTTGTAGATAAATTCACCAAATTTTATGTCAAAATTTATACCTAACAAATTATAAACGTCAAAACGTACGTCAATTTTTGTTAGAACTTTTTGTGTGTGTTTTTAGGCTTTTTAATACAAATATAAAATATTGAAGGTGATCAGTACCTTACAGTACTCCATGGTCAACAAGAAAAACATGTTGTTCCTGAGAATCACCACTTTGTTTACCTCATCAAGTCCTCGATAATTAGAAAAATTTTACAAAACACAATCACACACTAATATGACAACAATATTCTACAAATTAATGTTGAGAGGTTGAGTAAGGACAAATCAGATTTCTTGTCTAATCTTTGTTTAGGAATAGGGTCGATATGTTACTTTTACAGGAAGCTCACTGTGGAGATGAGACAAGTATACTCAATAAACGTATAGTAAAAGGTTTTTAATTAGTAGACTTTATTGAGAGTCCTATTTATAGAATATTCAATACGAAGATATACAAAAAGTATAATTTCTGGAACACGTAGTAAATACAAACCTCCTCCAATTCCTTGGCCATAAACTTTTAATGTCGTTTTCCCTCATCCATGTGTATATGTTGGTGACTTTAATTATAAGGCTACAAACACAACGATATCAATGGAATAACGTTGCAAACATGGATGGAATTTCAAAACATACATTTAGTATACGATCCAAAAAACAACAAAACACTCCGGTCGATGGCAAAACGATTACAGCCCGGACCTGTATTTAGTATCAATGGATCGTGACATGGTTCCACTACAATCAACACGTATGGTATTAAACGATTTTCCATAAAAGTCAACATAGACCTTAGCTAATACAAATTGGACTTCAAATTCCGTTTGTAGAATCTTTAGGAAAACAAAAAGAATTCAAAAAGCTAATTAGATACACTATAGAACATCTCTCGATTCTATTCTTAGATGGATACCACGGGTTTCTGATAATTATTTACCTTCTTTCTATAATGTTTACACATTTACTCAATATTATTACACATGAGTACTAAGGTGGGTAAGGGTTGGCACATAAGGTGGGGCACCATACATAACATTTACATCACAATACAATATTAAAAATGTACCATACGAATAAATAAATCAAAATAGAAAAAAGTATGGGGACAATTTGGTATTTTTTAAGAAACTTTGCCACGTCTAGTTTTTGGGATATTACCATCAACTTATTTTTTTTAAATACGAACTTGTATTACATGTTTGTATTTGTTTGTATTACAATTTATATTTACATTTATATTAAAATATAACTTCTAAATGGGAAGCTCGTTGTAGGGTCCTGCTTGAAGTTTTCAATGTGACAGAAGGAATTACACTATCGGAGCCATGATAAAGTTAAACTACACGACCTAGAGGCCAGGTAAGAAGACGAATGAAGACTAATGCCCCTTCTAGGAGCAAGTCGGAATAGTAATTGAACCATTTGGTTCTTCATTGCAGCTCTGAAAATACTTTGACACTCCAGCGCTTCAAAAAATGCTGAACAATACGTTAACTTTTTTGATAAAGATACAATCGGTTTTCGTTGCTTGACAGAAGGTTAAGTTCGGAAAGGTTAGTGAGGGATCTACCAATCAGGATATGACCAGAAGTAAGAGTCCTCGAGTCTGTTGATAAACAAGACAGTGGTCTGGAATTTAATACTGCTTTGATCAAACAGTATACAAATCCTCAAAGCATAGTAAGGTATGGCCTAAAACCTTTTTTAAGTGACCGTTCATGGAAATGACGCCATTTTCTCAAATTCCACGTGCACGTGGCGTTATAAATTCTTATTTGATGGATTCTGAATTTAAATTACTGCATATATAATTCTGTTTACTTTAGATTCTTTAAAAAAATGTATAATTCATTTAAATAATGATACGCTCCCACGAAATATTTTGCGTTATCATTTGATAAGCAATTAGGTTTGCCTTGTCTAGCTATAAAATGCTTTAAAATTAATAACAATGTAGTTAGCAACTCCAAATGAATGGCTCGGGTAACTAAACATACTAAAATGGATATACACCGTGTCCCACAAAAGGCGGCATTAGACCTTTATGGATATAAAACAAATTGATGCTTTGCAAATTTGTAAATTTACATAAAAAACTATGCTCTTTCAAATAAAAAAATAACTATCATACTATGTATCCAAAGAAAAATTTGGTTTACCTCAATAGTTAAGAATGTTTTGACCTTTCTCGTGAGTTTTGCTTGCGCATAATTCAAGGCGAGGAATTGATATAGTGCGTAAGGGTGATACACGTGACTTGTCGCATAGCAGGTTTGTGGTGATACCTTCATTTTGAAAGCATCGTACATAAATGCAAACATTGTATGCTACTGTCTAAAAAACCACGCAGCTCTATTTTGTTGCGGGGTTGTGTGGCTACACACCGAATTATTTGAAGTGAGTTCAATGCACTTTTGAAGTTATTCCATTTGCTATTGATAAACTCTGGAATTGGTTTATCCCAGAAGACCTTAAGTTTCCATAATCTTTGAATAAACACCTTTCCTTTAATTAAAAAAAAAAGGTCAAATAACTGTGTTATACCTACTTGATAAAATGTTGCGTTTTGTATTTTCATTTTCATTAAGAGAAAAAATTGGGTTTGATAATGGATTGTGTCGGTTACAGAGCTCCAACATAACTTTACAAAATGCTGTTTTTAAGTTGTCTGTATCAGCCATGAATTACTCGGTATTGGACAAAAAAATTTCTGGGTATTGAATCCGGCTGTCGTTAATTAGATTGACTGCAGATCAAACTGTTAGGAAAATACTTTGCTTAGAAATAAAATAAAAGATTAAGCATGGTAAGAAAACGTACTTTTCTAATCAAACTGTCTAGCCGATAATGTAGATTTCTTGAATGATGCAGATAATATGTGATTTATGATCAATGTCGGTATTGA
The DNA here is from genome assembly GCA_030710515.1 of Abscondita cerata. Lineage (NCBI taxonomy): Eukaryota > Metazoa > Arthropoda > Insecta > Coleoptera > Lampyridae > Abscondita > Abscondita cerata. Next base: position 367,894 of record JALBCR010000622.1, read on the forward strand.
AGAATGCTTGCCAGATGCCGATAATGTCAGTAATGTAAAAAATGTTGAATGCGTCTATGTTTCTTTGCTTGCTTGTTTGAATGCTTGGACACCATTTCTTGAGACGCTGAATTAATTATTGAATAATAATTACTCACTTTTTTTGTAGAAATAATGACACGCTTGCTTTGCCCCCTCATCTTAATAGAGCGAAAAGACGATAAACCAGATTTATTACATGAACCAAATGGCCGCCTGAGTTAATATTGTTACGCGCTGGTTTCTTAATTTTACCATAGAAAATTTATCCGGCTCACTTCAAAAATGAATTGGACCAAACTTACCTTTTTTAAATAGCAGGCCCTATATGTTTCTATTTTTTACTGTTTTTTTTCCTGTATACTCAGTTTGAAAACAACTTTGGATTCTACGTAAAGATGTGCTACAAAGAGGTCTTTGCACATTCCTAACAGGAAACAAACCACAGACATTTTCAAAAATCCAGATTTTACAAAATCAGCTTGTATCTTTGAAAATATAATAGATAACGATGCGTAATTATCTCCATTGTGTTGCTTATTGAACTGAATGACAAAGCTATGCCTTCGCCGTTCAAGGACGACATATTCAGAATGCGCCTTTTAAAATTGCACGCAAAAATTTAAAATGCTTAAAAAATTAAAAATAAAGTAAAGCATAAAGTGTGTTATATTTTTGAAATAGGTATTTATTAGAGAAATAAAATAGATAAAAATATACAAGGCGTTCTATTTAAAAAAGTAAGTTTAGTAGGATTACTTTTTGACGGGACCCCGTATACTCATTTTGAAAACGGCATTGAGGTATACATAAAGAAATGCTAAAGCAATGTTTTTGCAGAAATTGAAAATTTCTAACAGGAAACAATTTACAGATATTTTTTTAAAATGCAGATATTCGAAAATCACCCTGTATCTCCGACAATACAATGGATATCGCCATGCGGTATTCGCCATTGTGTTTCTCATTATAAATAAGCCTCAGACACCGACATCAGTTTTTATCTATCTCAATTGGATCAAGGAGTTTCCCTTTAAAAGAATCGAAAATGGCCCACTCTGTACTACATTTACAAATTTTGGAACAAAGAAGTAGCATTTCAAAAATGAACTGACTTTTTACTAGAAAATGAATGATGCGTACAAAACAAAACTACTCTTTTTCCGCAAATATTGCTAATAAGGGTGAGTTGCATGGTGTGTTGCCTATGCAACAGGATAACATACAAACTACAAAATAACCAATAACTTTTGAAAAATGTCTAATTTTTTAATTGACAAAATTGGATTAATAATAATCTGATTTACAAATGGTTACATGATCATTGAGAAAGTTGCTCTTTCGTAATATGTCCTCGAACTCTTTGTCTTTATCCTTTTCACTTAAGTTATCAACGATCAGTTGCTTCACAGTCTTCATGTCAAAGACGTATAGTAAAATTTACGTTGAATGACGTTTGATTTCTTTTTATTCTATTACAAAACATTTTGAAATAAGATGAGCTTACAGCAAAGATATTTCTAAAAATACATTCATTTAAATTGATAACAAGTAACTTAAATAAATCAAAATAATTCGTAACATATTCTTTTTTTGTGTCAAAATCCAATCTCTCCATTATAAATCCATTCGTTTTATTAGTTCGTTTAAAAAACATTTTTTCTTCTTTGTCTACTATAAAAATACTAAATACTACCTAAAATGATATTACGTTTTATTCCTTTTTTATTAATGATTAAGTTTTCTCTTTACTAATTATTTGACAAGATCTAATTTTTTTTGCACACTTTACCAGACAAAGATATCTTAGATTATAAGCTTGAATCTTATACCCTAGTTATTTATGTTATTTAATCAACATAAATTAACTAATTATAAAACTAGATTTGTAAGTGTATATAAATTAAATACAGTGGAATAAACAAAACTGAAAACAAAAAAAAAGATTTCTTCCAAAATAACAAAATATACAAAAGAAAATAGACTGAACAAACGAAAACTTTGTAATTTATCTAAATCAACAAAGTCTAACTTTAACAAAGAAGTAACAGATTGAAAAAGATAACGTGCAAAAGGACAAACTTTATACTATGTTAAAGCTAAAAAGTTTTTTTTTTACAAAAATTAGCACATTAAAAGATAATAAATATATTTTTTAACATTCAACTTCTCCGAGGTTTTGTTTTAATACCAAATTCTTATTTTTAATAAAGCGTTGTGAGAGCTAATTTTACATGTTGAATTAAAACATAAATGTCATTTACCGGTTAGTATGGAATATTATTAGCTCTCAACATTCACATTATGCATTACTAAACTTTTGGTTGGATAAATCAATGCCTTTATTTAAAAATACCAAATCCATTTCTTTCATTTGCTTTAATAAAAACTGCCGTTAATTCTTTTATGAGCTTATTTGAATTTACACTTTGTGGTTCAATTTAAAAGGTCCTGTACACGACATAAACCGATTATGTTTGAAGCAGGATTATTTTTTAATGTATTACCATTTCGGTAATACCGCATGTAAGATTATAATCGTACACCAAATTCTAATATGTATGTATTTTTCTAGATTGTTAACGCAAGCTTTTATTACAATCCTTGCGGATTACTAACGAAACACGACGTACTAAAATTGGGCGCTGGTTAATTACTTACGCAATTACAATAATTTCATTTACGATTTATCGATAAAAAAAACAGCAAGGACGTAATTAAATAGGGCGAAAGTATTTGGTTTTTGTCCATATACACTAAAATTTATCAGAGCTTTCTATTAAGGATTTCCTATTGTATAAAGATTGTTTTCAAACTGTAACTATAAATTTTAGCAGCTTTTGTTGTGTCAAAGATCTGAATTCGTTTAGGACAAAAAGAAAACTCTTGGCTACTGTCCCCTTAAATCTGCGAGTATTGGAAAACGTGTATAAGATAAAAATTTATTTTAGGATTTTGTTTTTATCTTATTTTTAGCCAATGGCAAGGTTTAGATTGTGTAATTTATTTAATACCTAATGCATCACAAGTGGTTCTCTAGTGCATTTGGATTTTTTTTTTGTAAAATAAGAAAACGTTTGAATGCCAATTTTTTAATTTAAATTAGTTTGCACTTAATTGTTTTTAAAAATATAATTGAATAACTTTGTGATAATTTTAGAACCGTTTATGAATTAAAATATGCATATTAAAATTAGCAGAATATTTTCTGCAATTTTAATAAATTTTTTATTTTTGATCTTACAAGTGCTGTAAGAGCAAGCAAGAGAATGTGACGTTTTATTGTGCTTCAAGCACCCCTCACTAAGTGCCGCAGTACATGAGTCACATTCTTGCAGTTTAAACAACCTAAAATTGTGGTTAATACTGATTCAGGCCAGTCGTCCATATAAGCAACATGTCCTGATACGACGTGTTGACAATACAATACATTTGTTGTAAACAAATTATAAAGCTCGTCATTTGTATGAAAAAAGTCGTCGATGCATTGTTACTTTTACCGGCGCGAAGAAGAAGAAGTAAAAGAATTAAAAATGAATGAAAGTTTTGGATACATCCATAGGTACTTAACAGCGAATAAACATTGCAGTATATTAAGAAGCTGTTGATCAAAAAAAATGCTAGATGGTCCAACTAAATTTTGTCATGTTATAGAATGACGCAAGAAAGCTTTAAATTACTTTATTATAAAATTTGACTAAAAATCAAGAAAAAATAAAAATTTGTTACGGTTTACTTGTAATAAAGTAATAAATTAAAAAACAGTGTCGAAACCTGGTCCGCAGCTCTGTTCGTCGAAGAGGGATTGTGGGTGTATTCTGTAATAATTAAATTGCAGTTTTTAACACTGTCAAAGAAATAATAAAAAGAGCGCCACCTAACAAATCGTGTAGTAAATACTCTAGAGTAACTAGAAAACTCAAAACACTAAAACAAACTGTAAAACTGTAGATATATATTTTTTGTAAAACGACTAGACCTTATTAACACATAACAACAATAAAATAGATAACAAAAGGGGTGTAGGAAACTACACAATACAGATTATTTTAATAATAATTAAATAGAATAATTACTTTTCATAATAAATGAATCGAACCGACAAAATTGATAATAACTGGACCGTATGTTGCGCTACTTAACAAACGCTCCCACACAAATAGGTACGTGTGGCAATTAATGACGTTAAATATAAAAAACATACTTTACTTTGTGTAGCGGTACTTAACAAAAATCTAATAGAACAAAAGACGCAATAACATAATACAAATTTTTCGAAAGATTCTTTAAATTACATCTATTAAATACAATGCGTAAGAATTTTGTAGTTAAATTTACGTCAAAATACAGATACAATCGCGTTTCAGATAAACTTATAATATAAAAGCGTGCACAATGTGACTTACTGATTGTTGAAGATTAAGATAGAAGATAAGCAGGTTCGTATTCCAGAACGGATGAGTGGTAACATTTACAAGTAGACAAAAGGAGCAAGAACAAAATGTCCGAGTATGGATATTTAGATCAGTCTAGGTGTTAATCTTGAAGTCACCGGTTTATTTTCGATGAACCCTGTCGACTAGATTAAGACAAGTTGCAACTAGCAACGACCTCCCGAGGATGTGTTCATATAATTCGTAAATAACCATATTTAGCCGCGTGCCTCGTATTTAAATACTTATTTTCCATTAACCAGACCGGCGAAAATCCTGAAACGTGTTCGAAATGGCGGTAAAATCCAAAGTTCACAAAGGTATGAATACATTAAGAAATGTTATTTACGACGTAAAAGATGTTGGAGAATGAATCCCTTTAAAACGGGAATTTTCCATGGGGTTTATATCCAATAATCATTAATTAATAAATTTTTATTATCAGGATTTTCCCCAATTTTAAATTAGAAGTCCGACACAACTTCTTACATCAACGTTTTATATAGAAGAGAGAGTGGACGAAGAAACGAGTAAATTTTTGTTTATATATTTATTTATTCGTATGGTACATTTTTAATATTGTATTGTAATGTATGTGTTATGTATAGTATAGTGTGGTGACGAAACCGTGTGCAGTTGTAGATTGGTTATTTGCTTCAAGGTTTTGGAAAACAGTCAAAATTTCCAATTTCACTCATTTGTTACGGGAATACTCGAAAGCAATTTAAATTTCCTAATTTAATAGCCAGGCGGATTTTATTTCAAAAATTAATTTTTAGCGCTAACAAATCCAACCTCAAGTGGTCTAATAAAAAAAACCTCTACAAGTTATTTCGTTAGAAAAAAAATTAATAATAACTTTAAAATTTATCTAGACTAATTTTTATTTGTAGTAAATTAATATGGTTTACATTTGTATTTAACATTAAAGTTTTAATTATACCAAAATTAATTTAAATCTGGTGAAATCAGAGGCACCGTTGTTAAAAGTGAATGTGAAATGATGTTGAAGCAGCATTTTGTGTTATTCCTGCTGAATTGTGTGGATATTGAAACTGTGAATGTTCTTGAATCTGGTAAGGGTTTTGGACTGTAAAATTATGCAATGGAACTTGTGCATAAAGTCACCTATAGTTTGTAGTGTTCTGAATGATGTGGAACGGTTGTAGTTCAAAAATAATAATAAAAGAAAGCGACGGCTCTAGCGGTACAACCTAGAGAGAAAAACAATACTATTTGGCTCGAAGTAGCACACTAAATTCGTGGAGGATTTTGTATTTGTAGTAGTTAGCACAGCAGTGTCTGGCTTAGTCGGTGAGTTGGGGAGGTCTTTGAGGAACTGTAAAGAAATAGATTGCTGCCCAACGAGGTGCTACCTGTTGGGTAATAGAAAGAAATAAAACCGACCAACAAGAGTTCAATAGGTTTTACTAAAAGGTTTAATACGCTAAAACAAACACAAATCAGAGAGACAAATAGAAAATTCAATATAGCAAATAAAACTGTACTAGGAAAATGTGACAGAAATAAGAGAGAGGCTGTCGCATAGAATTACGGGCGTTAGCAACAACAATTTAATTAGAACTTAATTAATGTGTCAAAATTCAGTTAAGCTTTTGTTTGTTACACCCCAAATTAAAGTTAACGTTTCAATTGAGGATTGGTTACTAAGAAAACTCGACGTACACACGTCACTTACACACGGTGATTTAAAACTAACTTAAACTCGTAATAGCACGGTAAGTAGCTCCCGCCAACCCAAAAAACCTTTTGTTTTAGCTTCACCCATTTTATCTAAAGCGCCCAAGCTCTTATGGAGCTAGTTTAAAACAAAACCAAACGTCGGTGGAGGAGTCTACCCCAAATAAGAATTTACTTATATGCCAGGGATTCAAACCGTTTAATGTCACACTAATTTAACTTTAGTTTTACGAATCACGTTAAATACCCAGTAATGTCTGCTTGTAATCTTCAAAAGTTTTCGTGAATTAAACAATCCACCAATAGAAAAGCGTCATAAAGTGCTACACACGACACACGTTTCTAAAAAGGCTCCCGACATACGTTTTACTTTTGCAAATAAACCCGTAACAGATTGCTAGCCTTGCTGGAGAAAATTAAGATCGTCTTTTGAAAACCAGGAAAAAAATGTCCTTTACAAATATTACACATTAAACAGTTTTTACGTAAAAATGCATTGCTTAAAACTTGCACCACTTTTTTCCGATATCTCAAAAAATATTGATTTTTCAAAATCGGTAATCATGACCAAAAATATCGTCTTAAAAATAATTCTAAAAAGTCACAGTGTGTAAACTTCTTTGTTTTTAAAAAAAGTGCAAAGGCAGTTTTCAAAAAATCCTTTGCTACGCCATATCTTGAAAGGTATCAATCTGAGCAATTCGCGGAAAAAGACGAATAAAGTCGGGCGTCAAAAAGTGAACAGTATGGGTGTATTTTAGAAACTGCTGGACTTGTTAATTTTGTCAATTCATACAAATCTATTTGTTTCTAAAAAAACCATTTCAAGCTTATACCTTAGGACTTCCCTACAAACCTATGTGGATTATTCCTTTTACGCAATTATTTCCCACTTACCCTCTTTTTCCGAAAAATTTCTCCGATTTAATTTCATTAACGATTAATGTATTCTTACAATATTAACCAATCAGTTTTTAATAACACGAACCAATGTTAATTTTTTATAGTACGCAGTGGAAAAAATCAATAAAAATAAAGCTCCCTTTACAGAATAACCCTTTTGTCAACCTAAAAATGAATGTCAATCAATTAAAATTTATCCAAAAATATATATTTTATCTAAAATATACATAAAGTTATCGATAGTAACAGTTTTTACTCATATATAAATCATCTCTAATACACACGAGATTGAGTTTAAAATCGGGTAATTTTTTTTATCCTTCGTCTTACGATTTTTCCATGCTCTTAATTCTCGATAAATAGTGTTCGTCAAAAAAAAAATTACCCGGTCAAGAATCAACCTCATGTGTATCAGTTTAGAAAACAATTTTTCTAATCTTTATTATAAGGGTCCAATTCTTTTTAAAAATTCCGTAATAAGTAGTAATTTATTTAGTTTTAAAGATATTTCTCCAAATAACTTGGTGATTAGGTATGTACAATCTTAAGACTTCCCGATAATTCCCCAGCATCTAAATCTGGATGATCTATTTCAACCCGGCAGATATACACTCCAGTACTTTCTTCGGAAACTGAACTAATAGTAATTCTGTTCCCGTTACGAGATAGATCTTTCTGTAAATTTAAATATCAAAAAAACGATATGGTTCCATTTATTTTTATTACTTTTACTAAAATACCAACTGCATTCGTTATGTTGACTGGATCTGGTTGGTTAGGATCGTATTTATAGAACTCTTGGTTATCTTTTAACCATGTTATTGATACGATTGGTAAATCTCCATGATCGATGTTACATTCCATTAATACACTTTCACCCGGATATGCGAATGATGGCATTTTTAAATAACTGCCTGAAACAATAACCATTCATTGTTAACATCATATTGTCAATTGGTCAAAAACCGATACAAACTTGACAGAAACATACCATCTGATAAAGAAGTAAACACAAACACTTGAAGCGCAATAACTAACTTAAACATTTCTTACAATTTTAATTACATTCACAAAAGTTCAGCATTCAATTGATACATAGATAATTCTGCATCGTGCCAACTACAATTTATTTTAAAACGATAACGTAGTTATTTACTGACATAAGGTTAAAGCGATTCAAAAATAAATAATACACAATTAACTGATTTCTTTTAAAACAGCTTTTGTTTACATAAATTTATCAGAAATCTATAAACACTCATGATGATTTTATATGTTATATTTAGAATTCATTAAGAACTTTGACAAATTCTTATCAATTTTTTTTATAAAACAAAATTTTAGTGTAAGTACATTTTAATTGATATTGCATTATCGCATTGTCCCTTTATTTTAGTTTCCATTTAAAACGTAATTTAACGGATTTTATTTTAATTAACCGAAGTATTTATTGAACCCGATTTTAATTAATATTGGAGCGCTAAATTGTAATTATCGTTAGTTCAACATTGAGACAGTCTGGGCGCATGTGTTTTACTTCTTTTTCAAACTTATACCGTCTTTCTTGATTGGTAGTCGACATTTTAGTGTATTGTAACTCTTATTGCTGCTCAAGATGTATATGTATCTGTTGAACACCTGTTACGATATTCTACATGTAATTTAAGTGTACATCACAAAGTACAATTTTTTTTCACTAATTATCTTGTTATTAAAAACCTGGTTTTCTATTTTCTGAACACTGTTTCATGTCTAATTGAGCTGGAATTATATTCTGCGAGACGTAATCTTTCAAAGTATTATTTATTCGTATAGTATATTTTTAATATTGTATTGAGATATGTTATGTATGGTGCCCCAGAAGTTCAGTATAAATCCGTATAGTGTGGTTACGAAACCGTGTGCAATTGTGGATTGATTCGCATTTGCTTTAAGGTTTAGGAAAACCACTAAAACCTAAACATGGCCAATCTTTACGCAACTTAGTATTTATATGTAACAATATTAATTAATTTTGTAAACATTATAGAAGGTAAACGAAAACATCTATATTAATAATTGAGTTAATTCTCCTTATGTTCTCCTTCTATAAACACCGTGAGGGTATGCCTGACCTTAAGTTGTGATAGCTAGATTTCTTGGGTATGCCCCCGGGCCAAACGACGTCTAATAAAAATCCACTTTTCCCCACCCATGTGGGTGTGGCCTGGGGGAGGCGCCTGTTTTTTAAATACGACCACCCATTGAGTGATACCTTAAAATGACGGGCTGACCAAAACGGTTTCAAATATGCATAACAAAACTTTTCCAAAAATCCTTATCTTTATAAACAATTGAGTTAATTCTCCTGGTGTTCTCTTTCTATACACAACGTGGGGGTTTGCCTGACCTCAAGTTGTGATAGCTAGATTTCTTGAACATGCCCCCGGGCCAAACGACGTCTAATAAAAACACTTTTTCCCCACTCATGTGGGTGTGGCCTGGGGGGGCGCTTGTTTTTTAAATATGACTACCCATCGAATGATACCTTAAAATGACGGGCTGACCAAGACGGTTTCAAATATGCATGACAAAATTTTTTCAAAAATACCTGAAAAGGTGTAGTCGTAAAAAAAACGTTTTCCTGCCCTGGGTGGATAAGACTTAATCCAGCAGACGCCTCTGACTTTTCATATACTTATTTATATGAAAGGATATTTTTACTAACAGTGCTCAATCAAGTCATCCGCCGGTCTGTAGACCGGCTTTTAACCTAGTGAAATAAAATAGCACAGCCATTGAATGACGCACCAGTTACGACAATGACGAAAAAATAGTATGTTAAAGAAATAGCAAACAAAATAATGAAAAACAGATAATCAGGACAGAGAATACAAAATATTGTCCTTAAGATGATTAAGCCATAATATAGCTTCGTCTGTTAAATTATGAATGTCTACAAACATTTCTTTAAACTTTGTCAATTGACAATCCTCCACAATACGTGGTTTGTTTCTACAGTCACAATTTGAATTAGAAATAGCACCCGATTTAAACAACATAGAGTTGCATTTTGAATGGCCTGTTCTTATGCGATTCAGTTTTGACCAAATTGTTCTTGATTTTAATTGGTTTCTCTATACTATTGTAAGGCTTTCTGTAGGAGAAGGGTTTTCAATTAAACTCCATTTCAAAGCCACTTCAAAGAATAATTTTTCAATTTCTTATAAATTTTGGATGTATTCCATCAAACTCGGCAGGTTTCTTTGATTTTGTGTTTTTTAATGCATTTAGCTCTTCGACAGTAAAACGTCTAGATATCTCGTCTGCGATAGGTGTAGATTTTCTTTTCTTTTACAGACATCTTATCATCTTTGTGATAATTGATTTCACTCTCTTATTGAATTTGAAACATTAACCAACTAAGAAGCAATAGAATTTGAAGAAATGTTTGTATTTGTTTTAGCAGATTGATTTGTGAAACCTAATTTATTTAAATGTGCCCAGCTTTTAGGACTTGAATGTACGAAATTCATATTTTCTATCAATGAATTCCATTTCCCTTTTCATCCATTACTTAGAGATGACAGTACAGCATCTTCAGTTCCTTTATTTGGATTTTCTAGATATGATTTAATTCAGTCGACCAACATGGGACATATTCCTTTCAAAAACCACTAGGAATTGATTTTTTGCTGCACATTTAACAGCACCTACAAACCTAAAATAATTATCAAAAATCTGTGGTATACATATAAGAATAGAATCAAGAGATGTTCTATAGTCTATTCAATTAGCTTTTTGAAAATTCCACTTTAGTTTTCCTAAAAATTCTACAAACGGAATTTGAAGTCAATAATATATAATAATAATAATAATGTAATAGCAAGGCGAAGCAAAGCGAAGCGAAGATCTATGTTTTGATCTCTTCTGGATCGTATCTAAATGTATGTTTTGAAATTTTATCCAGTTTTTAACCTTATTCTATTCGCATCGTTGTCTTTGTAGCCCCATAATGTGTTATGACAATTAAAGTCACCAATATAGTATACACATGGATGAGGTAAAACGACATTAAAATGTTCTAGTCAAGTTATTGAAGGAGGTACGTGTAAATCTCCTATGTTAGTAGCTATAACAAGAATTCCAGAAATTTAACTTTTTTTGTATATTTTCATATTAAATATTTTCTTTGGCGTATGTAGCTATTCCATGAATGGGACTCTCAATAAACTCTACTACACAATTGAATACCTTTTGCTATACTTGTACTCTCATTTCCACAGTGTGTTTAATGTAAAAGTAAAATATCCACCCTATTTCTGAAACAAAGATTAGACAAGAAATCCTTGTCCTTACTCAACAACCCCTCAACATTGTTTGCCCTATATTAGTGTGTGTTTGTGTTTTGTGAAATTGTGTTGTGAATTTTTTAATATCTCTTCAAATAAATTAAAAAAGAAAAAAATAAAACGAAGATCTTGGACACGTTGTATACAAATTATAAAGCATTAAAAAAAATTTAAAATTCAAAAAATATTGCAACAAATACCTACTTATCATCTAAATCTACATCTACCCATCTGTTGGCAAGTTGATTTAACGCAAATCAATTCTTGGACATATTACGATAGTATGGGTCGTCTCTACATGTCCCAACACTCACGTGCTTTCTTATAAGTAATAAATCGACAGTTTTGCATTTGTACAGGGTTATTCACTATAAATTACCCACTTTTATTATTGTTAGTATATACAAAGTTTTTCTGATTTACTATAAACTATTTTGGTGGCTTAATTAATGAAATTTCAATTATCAAACACAACATTTGTCATTTACATAGCTTACTTTGACATTTTAACAATTCCGTAATTAAGTAACAACTCAATACTGGCTTAAGATAAAAACAACATATATATTTTTGAAATCAGAAATTCAGAACGGGGAAAGTTTTTTAGTCGGTCGATACTGCTATTTTGTCAACCCTACACTACCGTTCTACTTGGGCGATTGGTGTCTGTTTGTAGATTTTTTCCTCATCCCTAAAAAAATTTAGAACCATACAACTTTCATATACAGTGACCGGCAAAGAGTTTGCAACAAAGTCCGTCCTTTACCGTTCATTGATAGACAAATAAATAGAAATTACTGGATTGTGAAGTTTATTTGTTTGTTTTATTATGTTTTGTGTAAATCAAACGCAAAAAATTTTGTGTTCTCAATATTTCTAGAAAAAATTCCGGAAAACTAATATTTTTAAAAAGTCATTATTTTCTTTTAAAAATTTACACATAGACGTATAATCTAATTCTAAACAACTTTTTTTTAGGTATTTTTTAATATCTTGTGATCTAATCTTACTTTTTACATATTTACATTTGTCAAAGTGCCTTTTTTTGTCATTCAATATGCTAAATTCATTTACCAAATGAAATTTTTGGATATCTCAATTACAAAAATTTTTCTCATTTAATGCAAACCGGTCACTGTAAATAACCCTTTACATTAGTGAGTTTTCTTTCTTACTCCTGTAGAATTCCAAAAGGACGAAACAGTTGTGATTGATTTTTGGTGTTTGCTATTGTACAATCTCTGGCAAATTTACAGTATAGTTTATTTTTATTAAACCTTAGACAAATGGTTAGTGAGGCACGCACCTGAAAGAGGCTAAATGATTCCTTTGTGAAACAATGTTGAAAATTGAGACATTAATGCTCTTACTTCCTGATCTATGAATCGACAAGCAAATAACATACTATTGTATGTCCAATTTGGTCGTGTTTATTGGTTTTTTTGTATACTTCCAGGAAAGTCGAATTTTATGTAGTAGTATGTGTCTAGATCACAACGGCCATCTTTCACAGCGGTCATGTTTTCTAATTCATAACGCCCACGAAGTTCACGACAGCTTCCTTTGACGTTATTCACAACGGTTGCTTCCAACTTGCATGCCTTTCTCCTGTAAGAAATTGACCAACTCAGCTACAATAAATTCATTACCTCTATCTCTCCAAAATGCTTTAATTCCATACCCAAATTAATTTTTTTGAATTGGTAAAACTCATTGAACGTTGCTAAGGCTTCTGATTTTTCTTTTAGCAAATATCATTTGTTATTTGATTGCAGAGCAAATTAATTAAAGAATAAAAGTAAACGTAAACTATTTTATTGTAACTTAAAACAAACAGGCGAAATCATACTGCCCGACATTGCTGGTTTTAAACTTTTAACCTTGATGTTTATAATATTACATAAACCAGGATGCATTAAACTAAAGCGTAATTGATATAGTTGAAGGGTTACATTTCAACACTCCTACTCGCTGAACCAATAATCACTTAATATTTAAGTTTTCACGAATATCCCTAAATCTTGATTTGACAATGGTTTTCTTAAGATGTCCGCCAGTTGTTTATCAGAAGAGATATGTTTAAGAATTATTGTCTTGTCATTGATCTTTTCACGAATAAAGTGAAATTTCGTATTCAGATAACGTGATTACTTCATTTTCGGCTAATGCTTGACCAGCATTATTATCGCAATATGCTATTGTTGGAGTTGTTTGTTCTTGACATAAATTAGTTAGAATGCCACGTGCCCATGTCACTTCTTTGGATGTTTCAAATAGTGCGATATATTCTGTGTCCATAGAAGAAACTGCTGTTGTAGGTTGTTTCCGTGACATCCACAAGATAGGTGTCTTTTCCAGAACTAAAATTACACCACTTGTAGAACGATCGTCGTATTGAACATCGCCAAAACTTGCAGAGGTCGAGTTTTTCATTGGAACAAATACTAAAGGTTAGACCCATATCTGTTGTTTTCTTTAGGTAACAAAACCCACGTTTTATGGCATTCTAATTTGATGAAGTTAGTTACTTAATTTTGAAATTATGTGAGATATATCCGGATGCGTAGCTGCAGCCAAGTACATTAAGCTTCCAATAGCTTGTCGGTACGGAAATGGTAACTCACACTGTTCCTTAACATTTTCTTCAGTTGTGCAACCAAGTTTCACATTTAGATCCACAGGTATTGAAAGTGAATTACACTTGTCCATGTTAAAACGTTCCAGAATCTTTCTTATATACACTCTCTGATGTATACAAATTGTCTATGATTTTCGATCTCGTTCAATTTTTAAACCTAAGTAGTGAACAGCCTTAGAGATGTTTACCTCAAATTCGATTTTCTTGTTTTGTAGTAAGTCATCAATTGTTTGTTTGGATTTACCACATACAAATCTAACGTCTATATACATTGCACAATAAAGACCATTAATTAGTATAAACTAAGAAAAATGCCAACAGTTAATTGTAACGACATGTGTGCGTTTAACGTGCATATCGCTATCTAAGCAACAGCTTTAATGCTTGAAACGCACGTGTCGATAAAGCTAAGTAAACTTGGCCAGGGTAACAGCTTCAAGTTATTTTCTCGTATCCAATTGCGCACAACCCGCGAAGTATGAATAGAGGCGTTGTCCTTTAACAACAAAAATACATTATGAAAATGTTAATTCAACAGATCCCGAACTATTTTTGGAGAAAGTATAGTGAAATAAGAATACTTACTTGTTGGAAAATATAATCTTCGTCTGGATAAAACACTTCGACTGAAGGTTTCATAATAGTTTCCAAAATATCTAAATACGCAGCAGAATCAAGACGTCCATCGATAGCCCAACAAACTCCTGGACCCCGCGCGCTAACCCAACCCACACATTCACAGAAAAATAACCACTTCGTTTTTTAGGACATATGTGATTATTTTCGTAACGAGTTCCTTCCATTCTAAAAACTTTTAGTGGTTCATTGAACGTTTTTTCGTCGCTAAAAATCACTCGATTCCAAAATTCCAAAGGTTCGTTCACATATCGCCTTGCAAATTCCAGACGACGTCTCATATTTTCGTCACTGAGAACTTCTTTCGCAGCAGCATTATACTTCTTTATTCCCATCTCCTTTAATCTTTTTGTGCAGTTATACGGCATCCGGGAAAATGTGTATCTGCTATAGCCCTGGAGTATGTAGCAAATGGTTGTTCTGTTACGTAATGAAACAACTCGAGATCTTGAGCACGTGTAGATACTTTAGGTCTACCACTTCCGATGGCTCTTTCCAAAGTGTGTTCAAGATTCCATTTTACTCGGTAATGCCCTACGGTGCTTTTGGTATATCTAACATACGTGAAATTTCACGCACGCTACGGCCCGCCGCTAATTCCGAAACAATCCGCGCTTTCAAATCAGCACCGAGATGAGGTGGCATTTTCACAACACTTGAAATTTTAAACTAAAATGGAATTTACATTTCTTACTTTATTTATTGGTTCACACTACCCCTTCTCAAACAGTAGGTAATTGTTTATTTATTACATACTTCTAATGACCAATGTAACAACCCTTAGAGCAATATGACTCAAAGGAAGTAAATTAAACAAGCAAGGATATTCTATTGTTATTGAAACTTATTCATAAAGTAAAAGCCATTTCCTTATAATGCTAATGGACAGGATTTTCTTTTAAGTATTAAGATTACAATAGAGGACTTATAAACTTTCGAAAATATCTAATTATAAATATTTACACTGCAATTGCGCTTTTTCCTTAATAATTTCTTAGCAATAACATACACGTTCTTGGTTTTAAGTTGTCATAAATTTGATATGATATAAATTTGTGTTTCTAATATTACATCACAAACTAATCTTTATTCGCCAAAAATTGTTGCTTAAGTTGTAAAGCTTCGTACACACCTGAACAACAAACCGAGCAACAAACATAACAACGAACCGAAAGTCAAACAGAACGACAAACGATCTTTTATGATTTCCACAATCCGAACAACAAACGGAACGTTTGTGCTGTTCCATAATTATTTTCAGTAGTTTTCAGTTCATATATATTTATTATTGAGAAGAGAAAATTGCGGAAAACAAGAAGATAGTGCCAACCAAATTTTTACGCACAAAGAAGAGTAAAAATTATAATTTACTTCTTTTTTTATTTTGGAAATTTCCCGCCCAAATGATGCTAATAGGGACATCATTTTTTTCTTGCATTCTTAAACACTGATTAATTTAAAACATTTTTCTTCTGTCAACTCCATAATATTACCTAAAACACAACAAACCCACAAAAGGGAGGACAAAAAATAAATAATTTAATTCTCCCGCATAAGTTTGTTCGCCGTTTTGTTTAGATTCGTCCAAACCTGCAAACGCATTCGCGCGCATTTTCTTTGATGTCGGAGAAAAACCGACAAGTTGCGGGAACGCCGCAAACCGTTCGTGGAACAATCAGGACTTGCGAATCTGTTCTAAAATTCGTACGTAGCACCGTCCAAATTAATGTTCCGATTGCCGTTCGGTTCGTTGTTCTGTTTGTTCCTCGGTTTGTTGTTCAGGTGTGTACGAAGCTTTACAATAAGCATATTAATATGAACTATATCTTATGAAAGGAGAGTTATGTAACTATAATTAACGACTTAACGTTACGTTAGTAGATTCCATTTACTATTTACACATATTTTCTTGGAACATTCGATAATTAACTATCGGGATATGATGACCCTATACTTCGCAGGTTGTGCGCAACTGGATACAAGCAAATAACTTGGAGCTGTTACCCTGGCCAGCAAAAAGCCCAGATTTTAACATTATCGAAAATGTTTGGGCTCGAATACTTGCTGTTATCCGAAGACAACAAGGGCCAAATTTTATACCAGTAAACCGTAATGCACTAATTGCAGCCATTGATACCGCATGGGAAACGATTAATATTAATTATATTGATACCTTGATAGCGTCAATGAGCAGACGCCTCCAAGAATGTATCAATAATAATGGAGGTCACACCCATTATTGATTTCTTATATTTATTTATATAGTAATACCTTTATTTAAAAAAAAGTTTTCATTTAATTTTAAACTATAACTTGGTATCTTAATTATAATTATGTAATAAATTCTTGTCAAAAACTAAATATATACGTTGACAATAAGAATTGCCTTAGTTTTTATTTTCACTTTTATATTAACTACAGAAAAAATGAAACGTCATAAAATATACATTTTGTAAGGACTAAATATTATGAATAGAGAGTTTAATGATTTTTTTAATAACTTACAATAATTAGTAGGTTAGATTTATTTAAAAATAAGTAATAATCAGTCAACCCAAATAACCATGTTTAGTTTTTGATTTAATTTAAAAGTTATTGCTTGTAGACGTTTTTAAATCAAAATTATTTCTAATTTTATTTTGTAAACATTTCCTAAACAAAATTTTGATTCGATAATTAATCGAGCTATGGTGTTTAATTAGCGATACCTTCAAATATATTCTTTAAAGAAAAAATTAAGTAAGCAACGTAAATTACCTATTTTCTAAAACGTGCTTAGTGTAATGATTCATTCTTCCTTCTATAAGATAACCCCTGCTGAGACTACCTGCTGTTAGAATTATAAATGATACCCTTAAGCCCGCTTCACAATGTGCAAACTTTTGTTTACAAAAATTGTGGTGTCCAAGTTTTAAATTTCATGAGTGTACATACACAATGTGGCACGTTGCACTAAAATCCAAAATCCATCCATCGATAGCACCCACAAAAAATAAAAATTCGCTGCCATTATTTGACTGTTGCATATTGATTTCGTCGATTGTTTTTTTTTTGTTCTTTTACTTTTCAAATTTTACGCAATTACACTTGAAATAGTCCGGTTTCTTACAAAAATGGCAATGCAACCTTCTTGATAATTGTCGATTTGTCGTTTTACTTTAAATGCTGCATCACCGGGAACACCACCGGCGACACCATCAGGAGCAATTTTTGTCTGATATGTGATACTTCTACCCAGTATTAATATCAATTTCTTCTTTCTTACGCGATTGAAGAACCAACACAAAACCGTCGTAACTTCTTGGTAATGAATTTAATAAAATTGCACCCAACATGAATTTCATCTCAAAAAGCCAACAAACGCTGAAATATTTCTCATTGACATGTGTCATCATTGCTGTCATTAACATGCTTTCCGACAACTTTTGTACTCGCATCTTATTACCTGGAGTGTATCGTTCATGTGCCTCTTTCAATGCCTTCTACACTTTTTTTGCCGATGCAATACCACGAATATCTTTGATTTGACAGTCATCAATGGATAGACGAATACAAGTAACAGCTCAAGAATTTTTTTTTCTTCGTCAATAGGTTTATCGGTTGAAGAAATAGTTTCACATAAATCTGTATATCGTAGAATTGTTTGTTGTCGCAAAACTTTTATTTATTCAGTGTTCCTGAGCCCATAACCTAATAGAATATCTTCAGTGAAATCTCGGATGAACAAATAAAATACCGATGAATCGAAATCAAATGAATATACATTTATTTGTGTGTGTAAACAGATAAGTGACGTTTCTATAATAATTATTAAAACAATTAATTTTATAATTTTTGTCTCGCTACATGGAATTACACTACGAAGTTTGCATCTAATCCCAATATGACACAATACCTTAGTCCGAATATACTCAAAATGTTCTCCTTAAAGTTTGTCAAGACACTTACCTAACATCCTCTATATAAGTAAGTTTAATCTCGGTGTAATTTTAAAAATTGTTATAAATGATGCTGAACACAAAACTAAATAATGAAAACCATTGAATTGAGAAACAGAATACACATACGCAGCGTAATTTAAATTCAACTGTCATTAAACTTTGTATTGATTAAAGTAAGCACTCACTTAAATTACAGAAAAAAAACATCAAACATTCGGTTATTTTGAAATAAGTATTGAATCCATTCTCAATAATTTTTCTTCATTTTGTTTTATTGACTTAGTATCAAGTTACAATAAAGACCGCGATTGTATGTAAATACAGCAGTTAAAGTTATTAAACAGTTATTAAATGTACACACATTAGAATTGCAGATCATTTATTTATTAATTATTTTGAAAGAATGTAATTAGATGTTATAGATAAAAAGGTACGATGTAGAACCTAAGCTTGCATTCACAACGTACAGCAAAAAAAGCAGCACATACTTTGTTCTAAACTTAATGAGAGAAGTTGGAACGTTGTTTGTATTGTGTGTGCTGTTACAGAAACTACTAAATTATAACTTAAAATTTGAAACAGAAATCTCGAGGGTAATAATAATGACCTTTAATATTATAACAGAAGGATGAAACGGAACACATTAAATTCCGGAATAAGAGAGCATTACCAATTTAATGTAAGGTATTTCGCATCTTGACGTTACGATTCGCGTGATTTCATTTAAGCACGGTTAATGATGATCATTTATTTGTTTTTTGAAATTTAATTTTTGTATGAGTTGTTTTATGTAAATCAAAAATAATTAAATGTGACTTTAATAATGTACAAATTGTATTTTGTTTAATTAGAAAAGTCGAAGCGTAGGTCATGAAAGCAGTCAATGCAGTAAATATTATTTTGGTCTCCTTGATTGTAAACATAGTAACTATGAATTCTGGACGTTAGCGGTATTTGGAAGTTTACATTTTACTGCACGAGTGCGGTAAAGAACTCAAATTATATTGAGTTAATAAAAACTATTAAGAAGAAAATTTTGACTATAGTAGTAAAAAGTACATACAAAAGCATATTTTACATAGTTTCTATGGTCGAAAAGGGTAGAATTATTAGTAAAATCGGTTTTAGTTGATTTTAAGGGCGCCATCTCTTAGTCGTTTTTTAACCTAATTTAAAAAGTTGACAATTTCATTTTAATTTTTGTTTAAACTCAATCGTAAATAATATCACAGGAATAGTTTATTAATTATATATAATCTGAAATGTCAGAAAGCGTTGATTCCCTAATTTACGATTTACTCCACGACAAATCCAGATTATGATATGAAAGATGATTCACACTTTTCGAAACATGGTGCAATCAACAAAAAGTACATACAAACTTACTCTGAGAATGTTTTCTTGGCATATTTTGCAGAGCTATCATCACAAAATAAGAAATCTATAGGGACCTATTATTCGATGTTAAGATCATATGAAAATATTAGAAGCTTATTGCTTATTTGAAAAGTAAACTATAAATTTGAAGCCTAAAAAAAGTAAAGTTTTTGACGAAGAGCATATTAATTTATTTTTTGTTCAAGCCCCCAACAATGATTGCATAATTTCATGTTGCTTTAATCGTAAGTATATCAGGTGCTCTACGTAGAGAGGAACTGTACATCAAAGATGTTGTCTATAAAAAAGATATAAGATTCAAAACAATTGTAACAAGATTAGCAATTTTTTGCACAATCATCATTGTTGTAAACATTATTAGTACACAATCAATGTCCTCCACAAATCACTAAACCTTTTAGATGCTAATCCACCACATATTCCCCGCGACAATTTTGAACTAATTGCATAAGTAATTACTAAATTTAAATTTGGTCTTGTTATTACAATACCTACTAAATTTGGTGAAAAAAATTTGTTTGTCAAATGTTGTTTCACAAATTTTCTAACGGAGTGGGGTGTGGAGGGTTAAAGGTAGTGCCAATCGATAGCGTTTCAAAATAATATTTGACACGTGTGTTTTGGTTTTTTTGAAACTTTTAGAATTTTTTGAGATATTCACCGGTTTGAGCAGAATTTAGAGATAACGTAATTTTTACGATTACAGGGAGAATTATCATAAATCCGGAAAAACGGTTCAGAGAAAACTTTCGTATTCTAAGACGTAGAATTTGAATCTGCAGTAAAAATGTGGGTTCCTATTTGAGATTTTAAAGTTATTCTCGCCCTTAGGGTGGAGGTTTGCGGGTGGTGTCAATCAATAGCGCTTAAAAAAATATTTGACATGTGTCTTTTGGATTTTTGCATTTTTTTATAAAAATTTTGCCAAAATTGAGCGTTTCTACACTTTTTGGACACACTGTATATGATATGTAAAACTACTTTGTTTTAAATTGTCTCTTTCTTTTGATGTTATGTAATCGTTTAGATCTCTGAAATAATTAAAATTGATATGTTTGCGACAACCTCGTTTTTGATAATAAATTGCTTTACATGACATTTTAGACAATGATCTCATCCTCTTTATTCGCTTTTTGGATTTGAAAATGTATGGGTTTGCGATTTGCTAACCAACAGTTTATGTAAATTGGTAAACGATCACCTATTAGCGGACAGTATAAACTCTAGATTCGAGTCTAAAAGCCGTCGTTGATTGGAATTTCTTTCCAACGTTTTGCTAATACGAGTGATCAGCTCCTTCATACGTCATTTCATCTCCGATGTTGGATGTAGGCGATGAGTTCGGCTTTACAGGTTCAAAGGGGGCAAGGCTTTCATCGCGCAGGTCAAATACGGTTTTTCGTAAGGTGTCGTTCGGGTATTCTGGAAGACTGGATTTTAGATTTTATTATGCTTCGGAGTTCTACCATTTTGTTAAAGTTTTCTGATTTGAATTTCGACGGTCTCTCTAACCAATCTGTTGTGATAACCATTAGGCGCTCTCGAAAAGTATTTTGTGATCCCCAATGCTAAACAAATATTCTCCCCAATGTCTTAGTGTTTCCAATGGTCCTACTAAAAGAAGGTCTCTTTTGTGCTTTCTTGATCTGATAATTTGCTGAATCTTTTTGGTTGGTTTCAAGATAGTTTTGATGTCGTACCTCTTTAGAATTCTCCTTCCTAGTGTACCCGTTAGCCTCAAAGGCCGTGAAAGTCTAAATCAATTAGTCCGACAGTATAAAATTTGGCATTCTAGTATGACCTCTGGTTTTAACAGAAATGACTTTTTAAATAGTAACCTACAGTTTTTTGTGCAAAATCGGATAGACGACAAACAATGCTTTTTAAAAACCCTACATGATGGTAGTTTCCTTAGGCTGTTCGGCTAGAACAACCGTACAAAATCCTCATATGATTTCGCGGATATTGTCATTTAAAAAAAACAAAAAATATTGTAGTAACAATTTAATAATGCAATTGAAAAAATTATAAGAAATGCTTGAAATTAGCTCTTCCAACTTCCATGCAGTGGTAAAAATTTTGTTCATATCGTCGTCTTACATTGTGCAGAATTTCTGAAGTAATATGAAGGCATTCATTGGTAATTCTTTGTCTTAAATTTTCTAAAAACGTTGGTTCACTTGAATAACCTCTACTCTTTAAATACCCCCACAAAAGTAAAAATCCGATGGGGTCAAGTCTGGAGATCGAGGTGGCCATTCAATACTACCTCTCCGAACAATCCATCTGTTGGGAAATGTTTTATTTAAGAACTCTCTTCTTAGCATTGCAAAATGTGGTGAAGCCCCACTAAACCCGTCTTGGTGGAAAGTAAGCTCGTTTTCTAAATATTTTGTATCATTTTCGACAATATCTGTCAACATTGGGTTGATAACATTCTCTAACATTTTGAAGTAAATTTCACCATTCAGATTTTCTGGTATAAAAATAAGCTTACTAGGCGTTCTCCGAAAATACCAGCCCAGACGTTTAGCATTTGTAGATGCTGAGAATGTACTTGATGAAATACATGAAGATTCGTGTCCGACCAGTATTGGCAGTTATGACGATTTACTATCCCGTTTAACCCTTATCCGGGCAACATAATATCCTGACGTTACCGGGCAGCACGGGCCTGCTAGGCCCGTTCTATTTGTATGTGCTTGGGAGGTGAGGTTTATGTATATATGTATATATAATCAAATGTTTTTAAATTATTTAATACAAACAGACATTACAACAATTAAATTAAGAATTATTTACAACAATTATTACACAATAATTTCGAATGTTCGTTACAAATATTTTGTTTACATTCGCTACACGATTGTTTTTGTTTACGATCCCTAACTTTAGGACACAAATAGCATCTTCTTCTAATATTTTCTTTATTTTCTAATTTTAATTTTTTGTAGAAATTGGTTCATCTACAAACTGATTCATACAGTTCTGGATACTTAGCTGCAACCCTCTAGATTGTCTTCTTCTAATATGAGGAACTACTAAACTCTTAGATAAAGACAACAAAAATAAACGCCTCTTTTCGTGTTTATTTTGTTCCAATCTGGTTTTAGATTGGTCCAGATAACATAAGCTGTGACACCACTTACGTCTAAAAGATTCATAAAAAATGTAAATGGCCAACGATTTGTTTTACGTTTACTCATGTATTTATGAACCATTTGGTCTAATGCATCCACACCACTCTTAGTGTGGTTATAATACATTACCATTTCTGGTTTGTTCTTATAGTCGCTATTGTCTCCTTGATTGTGATGCATAGTTGACAAGATTAATCACACTTTTGTTCTTTTGGGTACATACGATACCAAAGATGCATGTGATGTGAACCCAAAAATTGAACTTTCTTCATTCCGTTTCTTGCTAGGCAAAAATTCTTGCGGTATAAAGCGTTTGTTTTTTTCACAGTTCCTACGCATGTTAGTCCATTTTTCAATAAGCGTTTTGCTAACATATAATCTGTGAAATAATTGTCAAATGTCACGTTTCTGTTTGAATTATAAAACGGTTCTACTAGTTGTTCAACTACACTACTTGCGAGGCCTTTCGCAACTTGATTGCCTTCTTTTCCGATGTAGGGAATCCCATTTAGAGGATAGTACGTTTGGGAATCGCATGCCCACCAGATCTTCAAACCATATTTATCAGGTTTTGATGGTATATATTGACGGAATGGACATCTTCCTCGAAAAGGTACAAGTTGTTCATCCACTGTTATATTATCTCCTGGTAAGTAATGCTTTTTGAAATTGTTATTGACCATTTCCCAAATTCCCTTATAGGTGCAAGTTTATCTTTTTTCTCCGTGGATTACGGGTTTCTTTGTTATCAAAACGTATAAATCGTAATAAATTTTAAATCTTTTCAATCCCATAGTCCCTCGAAAAATTGGTGGCCCGTATAAAGCACTCCACAGCACATCATAGCTGGTTTCATTTGCGCTCAGATGGCCAGCGCTCAGTAACAAACCGAAAAAGCGCGAATTTCGATGTTGTCACATGGTTTCCAAATAATATCTTTCAACATCGATTTGGCTTCATTGTTTGTACGTAAAACAATTTCAGAGACTATATCGTCGTCTAAAAATAAACAAAAAGCGTCAATTGGTTCGTCAATAATTTTTCCTTCGGTATTATCGCTTTATGCAACTTTGATTTGATTATGTTACACGAACGAGATCGACCTGTAGGAGCAGGTTGGCTGCTCCATTCTGTGCCATCTTTAGAACTATATTTCGATGTAGTAACATGTAAATTATGCATCTCTTCGCCTTCATCCAGTTCTTGAATGTCTTCAGCTTCACTAGCAGATGAAACATGATCTTTTTCTTCCTCGTCTTTTTGGGCTATTTTTTCCAGTTCTGCGTGAGTTAACTTTCGATTCATACTTATGCGGCACAATCACATTTACAATTGCATACGAACTAAACTTCAAAGAAGTATTGGTATGAATATTTATACTTGTACTATTATCTTTTCATAAATACAGGGAAAGTTTTCTGTTATTGTAAAAACCAAAATTTTTCACTAATTAGCTATATATAAAGACACTCTAATTGTGTAGATGCTCATTAGATAATCCTCAAAAGCAATTATTTTTCGATAAACAATTTAGGGCTTACTAAGCCCGCTTACCCGGTAATGAGATTTAGAAGGATTTGCCTGATAAGATTAATATACACAAAATATAATCCAAAATTTTTTCATAAGTAAATAGCAAATACTGTTTTGAAAGAATTCTGGAATGCATTAAGTCAAATTATATTTATTAATATAAATATTGAAGTTTGATTCCGTTGTCGGGCCTACTAGGCCCCCCTTGCCCGGATAAGGGTTAAAAAAAAACATAATTTCATCGGAAAACAAATATTAATAGAAAAGTTCAGGTTGACAACTGCTTGTTGACTTATAATTTCAGAAAACTGTTGACGACGCCGACGGTCAAAATCGTCCTTATTGAGTTTGTGTACCAAATTTATTTTATTTATTATTTAATCGTATGGTACAATTTAAATACTGTATTGTGATGTAAAGTGTTATGTATGGCGCCCCAGAAGATCAGTCTAAACCTGTACAGTGTGGTAAAGAAACCGTGTGCAATTGTGGATTGGTTTGTCTTGGCAAAGCATTTACTTCAAGGTTTAGGAAAACCACTAAAACCTAAACATGCCAACCCTTACCCACCCTAGTATTTACATGTATGTGATTGTGTTTTGTGAAATTGTGTTGTACATTTTTTCCTAATTATCTGTGAGGGTCTTGATGACCAGGTTCGGAAACCAAAGTGGTGATTCTCAGGAACAACATGTTTTTCTTGTTGACCATTATTTTATAGGGATGAATTTTATGAGCTTTCAGAATGCGTCAAATACTTGTTTGGCTGACTCCACAAATTTCCTCTAATTTTCTTATACTCAATGTTGGATCTAGAGCAACTTGACTCATTTTGCTTCGCGTGTGCAACGTTTGTATGTTTCTTGTTGCAAACGTTTACTGTCTCCCGAAATTTCCTCACTAATTCTATAACGTATTTTCGATTAAGATATTTATTTATATGACGTTGGTTAATGATTATTGTTACCCTGTTAGCACAGTCATCATTTTAAAATAATAATTCAATAATTTTAACTTTTTTGTGAGTGGTGTAACGCATTTTGAATGCTTTTGAAGGCTTCTTGATCATTAGTCTAGTATTGTTTTTTAATCATAGCATTCCAAAATCATAGCATGTCCTAATTTGTTTAAAAACAGAATGATGTGTAAAGAGTAGAGTTTATTCAACTAAACCTACTTCTTTGGAAAATTTAAGACAAAGGATCACCAAGAAATGCCTCCCAGAATTCTGTCGTTTAGAAGAAAATTTGTACCACTGCATGGAAGTTGGAGGAGCTAATATCGAACATTTGTTATAATTTTTTTAATTGCATTATTAAATTGTTACTGCAATATCTTTTGTTTTTAAATCACAATATCCGCGAAATCATATGAGGGGCCTCTAAGGGTTTTTGTACAGTTGTTCTAGCCAAACAACCAAAGGCAACTAGCAACATGTGGGTTTTCAAAAGCATTTTTGTGTTTATCGATTTTGAAAATTGTGGGTTGCCAATTAGAAAGTTTGATGTGACGTCATTTCCGTTAAAACAGAGGTAATACTGGGTTGCCGACCGGCTGAAAAATGTCTCCTTCAGAAATAAAATTAACGGGTTTGAATTTTTTTTTTAAATTATCGATGTGGCTGCAATTGGCTCTGTTTCGTTGGCGTTGGCCCACCCTGTATAATAAAACGTAATACTAAAATATAGAATACTCTTTTACAAAAAGTAATCTTACACACATGTTTAGCTTGAGTTTATCACAATTATGTATATATTATTTATCTATCACTTGTGTCTGTCACAAATCACTGGTTTACGGTGTCTGTCACAATTTATTAGATTGTGAAATTAATAAACAGCAGCAACACTAAAATTTAAAAAATAATTGGTATTAGCGCTATCTATAGTTTGGAATCTGAAACTAAATTTCAAGTACGTGCATTCGCATTTACGTTTAGGGTCTATACTGTATAAGTGGTTTGTGATGTCTTCAATTACTATCATTCTTTCCTTTAAATTAATTCCATAATGTTTAGATAAATATCAGAAAACAAATAAAACTGATATTTTTTTCTCTCACTACTTACTAACAACGTAGAAGTCGTAATTCAAAATAATTACGGTTATACATGTTAAACTTTCTGCGCAATCAATTGGTTTGACAGAATAATTCTCTCGTTTTGAGGTCGGATTATTTACATTGACATTGTCAACGTAATAACCTAAGTACTTGAATTACTTTTAGTAAATGGTAATTTTAATTTATTTAAATTATTTAATAAACACAAGTTAAAGTTGTGTAATTTCTATTTATTCAAGTTTTAATTAACCCATAGATGGCGGGGTCACTTTTTTGTTACATAACGAGTGAGGTTGGGTTTACCAAACCCCAAACAAATGAAAAAACTCGCCGGTTTCTTACTTTTGGGCAACCTCGCTGATTAATTTGCAAGAATATTCTTACCATACAAATAAATAACAAATATTTGAGCAGCAATTAAGACTTATTATATAACTTTACAAAACATAAGTAAAATGTGTGTCTTGTGACATCTTGTGTAAACATTGACACGTGTGAATAGTTTAAACTAAGGAAACTGTTGGCATTTTTCTTAGTTTACAAAACATTTTTTTTTTGCTATAAGCAATCAAACTGAAAATATAAAATAATAAATGAACAAAACGCCGAATAGTCTAAAAATCTTTAAAAACATACAAAGGAATGAAAATTATCCATAATCATATTTTTTGTTGAGGTAATGGAGCATAACCTAAACAGTTTGACCTAGTTCAGTTGCCGAAATTGTTTCTTAGACACATATTTAAGTGGTTTTTCTAAAAGAACAGGTAAGCTGTTTTGTATTGGTTTATCTAGAAGCCTGGCTTTGGTCTGTCGTAATTCACAACGCAAACGACTGTTGATTAGTCTCCAGTTCACTTGGGACTGAATAAGTTCTTTTGTCAGGCTTTTCTGTGGCATTGCCAAGGCAACTCAAAAATATCACCTTAGGCGTTGACAAAGCTAATATTAAGCAAGGTGTACGAAATGCAAACTGGCTAACGGTTAGTCAACTAGTGGAATATACTATAGTCCTCCTTTTGTGACGTTGTAGAACGCAATAATTTTTGGTTTGCCAGTTTTTTCATCAATTCATTGATTGCGGTGAATGAAAGAGATAAAAGGAACAGTTTTCTTTTTCTTTGGTACATACAAAGCTAAGGTGAATTCCTCCATAAAGCCATAAGTGATGACTTTTCTTGCATTTCTTTTGGTAGAAGAAATTGCCTTGGAACTTGGCTTTGTTTTTACTCAAAGTGCCAACGTAAGTAAGACCCCGTTTTTTCAGTTCTGAAACATACTGAACAAAAATCAATTATTGGCTGTTATGTTTCTGTTTGTTCCTGAACTTGGAGAAGCTAGGGTTAATACTGATTGAATCGGTTTTGACATTTTTTTTATCTTCGGTAAGTGTGTTTCCATCACTATTCCTTCCAGAATATATAAACATTTAAAAAATAATATGTCTTTGCATCGTTTAGAGACATAATTTTTAGACCGTGTGAATTCAACAAGCATTTTGTCTACGCATCATATTCTCCCATAGAGTAACATTTTGGCAGTTTTTTATAAATGTTTTAAACACCCATGATATTGCTGCGATCTGGTCAATCTATTTTCGCTTATCTCTATTTGCAGCATCGTGAAACCGAAGGCAAGCTAAAATAACCAAGATGTCACGTCCGGTACCATCCGTTCCAAACAGCGCTTTTAAGCCCTCATTATTGCATTTAAAAACTGATTAGTATATCAAAATGCTTAAACTTGCGTTAAATTCTACAAGAAGAAGAAATATTTGATCTAATATTTCCTGAGTAAACAGCAGTTCCCAAGAAGAAACGTCACTACAATATCTTTGTAGTTGTTTTGCGGAGTAATAATGCCTGGTAGATGAAAAATTATGTTGTGCACTGCAGCACATACGAACGTTTGGATTCGGAGGTAACTTTTAGGGTTGTATTTTTTTTCTGTGGCAAATCTTGATCATCAGAAAATTTAGGAGGTGGACATAGTTGCTCAGATTCCATTTCAACATTTTCCCGATTATTGTGGAATAATGCTATTTCCGAATTAGTTTAATGGTCAGTTTAAATATCAGGTGGTAGTTTATTACTTTCATCGCCACTTTCTAATACAGTTAAAATACTTCTAACCCACACGCAGAAACGTAAAAATATTATCGATAAATTAATGTCGATTAAAAAAGATACAGTATTTCATTGAAAATACAGAGTTAAAAAGTTTTTACCATCAATCAACTATCGATAAAAATCCCGTAACTGATGAGGTGGGGTTCTACAAACCCCAACTCGTACAAGAATTGTAATATGGAACACCGGTGAAAATATCACGCTTCTTTATTACCGTTAAAATACTGACAGACAACTGACCGAAAGCTACACAGACGGTTCCTGATCTCCCACCAATATTTAATGCGTGATGACGATTCTTAAATTGGATGGGGTTTAAGAAACCCTAACTCATCGGTTACGGTTAAACAGTTTTTTCATTAAAAAATCACGTGACCTTGATATTTTTTATAAATTTGAATTATAAATGTGCTGTTTGGAATGGGATTGTTTGTTTAAGTCAGAAAAATATCTACCAAATACAACTGAAATTCTCCACCCGGAGAACAAATCTGAATCTTACTGAAAGTTTTAAAATATTTGACATAATGAAATCAATAGTGAGTGCTATTATTACAAATGTGTTGTAACAAACTACTTTTCAACATTTAATTAAAAAAAAAACAGATTGTATAAAATATTTTAAACTAATTATCTAACGAATAAGTGCAAAATTTAAGTTCAAAATTTTTTCATTTATTAAGGGGGACTTGACGTTTTTATAAACAGAATTCAAATGACTATATAAAAATTTGTTACGGTTCAAATATCTCAAACTAGAACGTATGTTGTAAGCCTTCTTAATAACGTTTGTCGTAAGTAGCACGTTACAACAAAAATTGAATTTGCCGCGCGTGCTGCAAAATTTCCATTGGTGGATTCTGTTAATTCACAAAAATTATTGAGACGTCGAGCGGACATTTTGGTTACTTTCTTCTATTGGGCGTTTTCGGCGTGCTTCGTGAAGCTAAAATTTTACACGTAAAGTATTAATGTGTGCTTCAATAGTTCCAAGATAAATTAGTGTGTAAATGTAAATCCAACCGCATTCGCCGTAAGTACTTTTTTCCATTTCTTTTGTTGTCTTGTGGTTGTGTTAATTCTAATTACAACGTATGCTTTAGCACGTTTCTTACCTCATACTCAACTCGTGTATGACAATCTGGATAATTTCTGGGAGTGCTGGAATGGCTAGTTAAGAATCCCTGGCTATATAACGTAACAACTACTACGGTTTCGCCTACATTTAAGCTGCCAATGGCCGATAAACTCAACAGGCTGACGGGTCGTTCACACTGCTTACTTGCTGTTTTGAGGGAATATATCCGTCTTCCGTTCTTCGTCGTGTATTTCACCTAAGGGAAATCCTGGGGCTACCTATCTTCTAAAGCTGTCAAATACTATCGTTAGCAAGAACCTTCCTTCTCGGAACTGCATACTACAGAATACAGCTAAGTTTACTGTTTAAGAAACCTATTCACTATTCATGCGTATGAAGCTCGCGTACATGTGACACTAAACGGTTTGAATTCCTAGTATATAAGCAAATTTTTATTCGGGGTAGACTCCACCACCGACGTTCGATTTTGTTTTTAACTAGCTCCGAGCTTGGACGCTTTAGGTTAAGTGAGTGAAGCTAAAACAAAAGGCCTTTTGTGTTGGCGGGAGCTACTTACCGTGCTATTCCGAGTTTAAGTTTAGTTTTTAAGTCATCGTGTGTACGTCGAGTTTCCTTAGTAACCAATCCTCAATTGGAACGCTAACTTTAATCAGGGGTGTAACAAACAAAAGTTTAACTGAATTTTGAAACATTGATTGCAAGCTTTAATTAAATTTTTGTTGCTAACGCCAGTAAATCGTATGCGACAGTTTCTCTTACTTCTCACATATTCTCTTAGTACTGTAGGTTTTATTTGCTACATTTAATTGTCTGTTTGTCTCTCTGATTTGTGTTCGTTTTAGCGTATTAGACCTTTAGTAAAACCTAGTGAACTCCTGTTGGTCGGTTTTATTACTCAGCAGGTGGCGCCTCGTTAGGCAGCAGTCTATTTTTTTACAGTTCCTCAAGGATCTCCCAAATTCACCGACTAAGCCGGACACTGCTGTACTAGCCACTACAAATACTGGATCCTCCATGGATTTAGTGCGCTACTTCGAGCCAAATAGTATTGTTCTTCTCTCTAGGTTGTACCGCTATAGCCGTCGCTTTCTTTTATTATTATTTGTGAACTACAACCGTTACAAATTTAACCAATATCAAATCAAGTGTGCATTGCGTTAGAATACAAATAAACAAGAAATATACCTACAATCTAATACAACTTATAACTAATAAATAAAGTTTATAAAATCAAAACGTTTCACAACTTACTTATATATTTTACAATAAAATTTATATACATACATACATACACTAAATGCTTTTAATTTTCAATAATCAATTTAAACAAAATTTTAAAACAATTATCGTTTTTCAATGAACACTTAAGTTCTACTGAATGTGACAAAAATTTCAGAATCATTTCGTTTAGTTGAATGCAACCAACAATTTTTTTTGCAAAATGCAACAATACAAATGCGAAGATCTTTAACGATAACGAAGCAAACTAACAAATACGAAAAGCAACATACGATACAAAAAATATTTCTGATAATTCCAAATTACTGTGCTATTCGATCCAACAGCTACTTCCACACGACAATTTCCCGAATCTCCGATTTCCATCAAAGCTTCAGGTGTGGAACAAACGATAGGATCAATGGATGATTTCCAACTTGAACCAACAAACCATACAAATTTTCCAATTCCTTAAATTCTTTCTAAGGGTATTTCGGGTTTCAAACAATAAGATCAACTAGGACTAGAAATAAATTTTGACAAAACTGCGTGTCTAACAACAAAGTAAGGAAACGTAGAAAACCTGGAAATCGATAACGACACAACAATAAGAGGAACTGACAGGTTTAAGTATTTAGGAACTATAGTTTCAAGAAATGCAAAATCAAAAGAAGATATCAAAATAAGAATAGGGCAAACACGGACACGCATAAGACAGTTAAATTCGATACTGCGGGACAAACACATTACAAATAGAAATAAAATACGAATTTACAAACCTATAATAATGACATAAGGGGCAGAAACATGGACGAAAGAAATAATTCTCAGGTTAACGCGGTAAAGATGGAGCGTTGTAGAAGGTGTTGTAGAGTGACAAGATTGGAAAGAATTACAAACGAAGTAATTTGAAACAGAATGAACATTGTAAAAAGCCCAATGATCACTATTGAAGAGTAACCATAAAAATGGTATTGACAGATAAGGGGCAGTGGATAAAGAAAATAACGGAGTAGAGTCCTGTAGAAAAAAGAAGAAGAGGAAGACCCAGACGATCGTGGAGAGATGATGTTGATGAGGCTATGGAAGAAAGAGGACTAACGGATAGAGACTGGAGAGATAAAAAAGGATGGAACCAACGACTAAGAAAAGGAAGACAACGCCAGCTGTAGCTAATCCTTAATATACTGGGTTTGGCAAAATATACTACCCATTTTTAAAAGGTTATAAAAATTCGTTAATTTAGATAAATTAAAAAATAATACGGATTTTTAACGAGTAGGCTTTGGAAATTTTGTGATATGTTTTGACAGTTGTTAAAATGGAGCGACGGTAAGTGGAATATTGTGTGTTTTGTGTTAACAAATTTATTTAGTTTACTTCAGTTGTTGTTGTTTAAAGACAATTTCGTCGCTATTTTAACATTCGCCATTGCCCTCAACGTAAAACCATTACGTCCTAGTACCGTAAATGGGAAGAACTCGGATCAATTTTGACAAGAAGTCAAGCGGACTTGCAATGATCGTAACCAGGAAAGAGTAAGCTGTAACTGCTAGCTCAACAAGATGTATTGTTCATGATGCTGAAGCTTTTTATTTGACAGACAGGAGCATGAGAAAGATGCTAGAAATAATAAAGTTCCACCCATATAAATTTGCCGTAGAATTAAGTGCACAAGATAAATTTAATAGGCTTCAGTTTGCGCGAAAATCACCAAGGTATACAATATTATCTTCACATGAGCGACGAAGCACATTTTTACCTTAACGGTGATGTCAACAAGCAAAATTGCCGTTATTTGGCTGAAGAGAATCCTCGTGAAATTCACCATCGACCTTTACATAGTCCGAAGGTAACCGCCTGGTGTGCCATATCATCTTCCAAAATTGTCGGCCCATATTTCTTTGAGGAGAATAGTGCGACGGTAACTGTTACGACTCCGCGCTTATTCAGAAATGCTGCAAATGTTCTTTTTACCAGCAATATAAAACGAGCTAAGAGAATATTGGTTGCAGCAGGACGGCGTAACTAACCACACTGCAAGAATCAGTATGGCTATTTTAAGAGAAACTTTTCATGAGAGATTAATTTCAAGAAATGGTAACTTCCCTTGGCCTTGGCCTGCACGGTCCCCAGACCTCTCGGCCCCCGATTTCTTTCTTTGGAGCTTTTTAAAAGGTAAAGTTTATGTAAATATACCTAGAGGCATTGAGGAACTGAAAGCTAACATAAGAAATGAAGTGATTGCTATTCCAAGGCACATTCTTCGCGCCGTAATGCAAAGAAGGCGGTCATTTGCTAGACGCTATTTTCAAGAAATAAGAATCTCCCGTACTTTGTCTTTAAAAA
Organism: Abscondita cerata; assembly: GCA_030710515.1. Classification (NCBI taxonomy): domain Eukaryota; kingdom Metazoa; phylum Arthropoda; class Insecta; order Coleoptera; family Lampyridae; genus Abscondita; species Abscondita cerata. Next base: position 401,422 of record JALBCR010000622.1, read on the forward strand.
TTTGTGTTGTTATTTAATTTTATTAAAGTAATTAGAGTGTTGTAACTAGTTAAAAATGGGTAATACATTTTGCCGGACCCGGTATGTATATGTAACCATTCCATGTTCAAATAAAAATGCTGCACACTTGACGAATTATTCTAACGAAAAAACTAAACAATTCTTCGTTCAATAATACTTTAAATTTAACTTTATCTTGCATAATTTACTAATCTGTTGAATAATTCATCAATCTAAAAATCCCATTGTGCAACACTTAACTGTTCATAATTTCATTTTATTTAAATGTGTCAAATACTTTTATTTTAAAAAAATACAACTCTTAATTCCGAGGCAAGTAATAAATTCAGCTTTTGTAGTCTGACAAAGATTTATCAACAATTCAAAAATTCTAACGCGGAACCGTGATTTAATCATCCAAAATTATTTATTGCCTCATCGGAAGTTTTTATGCTACAAAATATACCCGAAAAGTAAACTTAAATTATCTGAGCTTAATTTTAACAATGTAGAGTAAAAGTTTAAATTGGACCTTAAATTTAAATTTAACAATAAGACAGGTGTTCAAATAGAAAGTTCAAAGTTTAAAATTGGCACATTAAACATTTCTGTTTACTCTTTTTACTTGTAACATAACAAAGTTAAACGTTCTTAAAGTTTCACAATTAGTGCGAGATACAACCTTTATTGACCGATTAAACGATGTTAAACTGAAATACATATACGTTATTAAAATAGACGTAGGGCTGATGTATAATATAATTGTGTACACGTAGTGAGTTTATTGTTTCGGTTTTATTTCAAACAAATTAGGATAAATCATTTACGTGAATAATTTGTACACGATATTGCACTAAGCCTGCAAGTCTACGAAAACCACAGCAATTCTAACGGTACGTGATTTTGGTTATTTATACAACCTGTATGTTTTATTCTAGTTTACTTAGTTTAGTTTAGTTACTTTAATTTCTAATAAATTTTGTAAAAACTTGTGCAAAAATGATTTTTTTTATTATCTATTAAAGATTATGGCTGATTTGTATGTAAATTGTATTGGTTAAATAACTAATATACAGGGTGAGTTTTTAGTGAGTATTTGCTTTACAGCGTCATTAAAAAAAAATGTGTTTTACCCGAAGTTATTGGTATATCTTTTTTTGGTATTTTTAAAAATGTCAGTGAATATAACAGGGTGTTCTACATCTGTTGATACAAACTAACATTTTTAAAAATTTATTTTACTTATATATTTTTAGAAATTCGAACAGAGCACAAAAATATAAACCAAAAACATGTATCGCACTCTATGCTAAACTTTACGGTATCGGAGATATTTAACATTATAAGAAAAAAATTACAGTTGGGAAGGTCTGGAAAGACCCTTCTAACTTTTTCGATATGGTATAAATAGCGTAACTTCTGCAATTACAACAGATTAAAAAATAATACACCAAGTGTTACATGTTCAACGTCACATTTATATACAGATTCATTGATGGTCGATGGTAGGTTAGACGTTTATGGAATACGGGGCACAGGAGTAATTTGAATATTTGGCTATTGCCATAAATAAATACGATCTATCTTTCTAAAATATTTTCATTTTAGCGGTGTTGCCGCTTCTACTCAAAAGTGGTAACAACTTGTTGTTTTTAAACGAAACACTGTATATATTATTTAATTTTTAGATTCACAATTTTTACTGATAATTTTTTTTGAATAGTTTTTTATACCTCTCTACACCGGTTTTTGAGATAATAATTATTTTAGGTTACTTTTAAAATATGATATTTAAGATGCAGTTTGCAAAAGCCTTGTATTAACAACTACTAAATTTATTTTATTTTATACAGGGCGGTTTAAAATTAATGATTTTGACGTGACATACAAAAATGGTTAAAACTTTATTTTTTCAAATAGAACACTCTGTATATTACTTGAAACTGTAATACACAATTAAAATGCCTTCAAGTTGATGTAGCATAGTGGTAAAGCTAACTCGTCAACTTTTAAAATAATCCAATAATGATTAAAAATCACATTGCTTTACATAATTTGCATTAGTTAGCCATGGAACGCCATGTGATTTGACAATTGCTTAATTATTCACGGTGTTTGACAAACGTCAAAGTTTTGTTTCATTTAAAATTAAACAAAAATTAACAAGTTGTTACCACTTTTGAGTAGAAGCGGTAACACCGCCAAAATGAAAATATTTTAAAAAGATAGATCGTGTCTATTTATGGCAATAACCAAATTTTCAGATTACCTACCATCGACCATCAATGACCCCGTATAGTAGGTTATACTTTCCATTAGGAACTGTAACCGCTCGTTTGGGCTGTTTAGACCAAGTAATGTTTTCATAGCGGCAAGTCAGTCCGTTATTCTTTTTTTTTATTTTCTATTGGTTGATGTGCTTCAATGCCTTTTCAGCGACTTTTTTCCATTACTTCCGATCTTGAATTTTTTCTCTCATTCTGACCATTCCCATTTTTGATGTTATTTCTTACTTGGTCTTCCCATGGTACCTTTGGTTTACCTCTTTGCCTACTGTCAGACGGATTCCAGTTTATTATTTTTTGTATTGTCGTCTCATTTCTTCTCCATTGTACATGATCGTACCACTTTAATCTTTTTTACTTGATTATTTTTTCTATGGTCGCGTTTTCAAGTATTTTGTTTACTTCAGTGTTTATCATGATTGTATGTTCTTGGTTTACTTTCCTGGGTCTCATTATTTTCTTAATTTTTTTTTAAACTATTTACAAAGGTAACTAACCTTGGTCAAACGATTCTGAGGTAAGTGCTAATTGTTGTTCTTTCGTTGACTTCCTTTCGGACCTTTTTCTAGGTTTCAACGTTTTGGTGATGTTCCCCGGTGTGTTTTTATTGACGAGGTTCACAAGCGATGACTCGTAGCACCCATAGGAAACTTCTGGATTAATTACTTTAAAAGTTATTCTTCTTTGAATGATTTCTTTTCCTTCTTATCTTGCGGGTTTTTCTTGAAAAACTATTGCACCACAAAAATATTCTGTTTCTTGTTTTAAAGCCCAAAGTAACTTAAATTCAATTAAGGTTTAATTGATTTTTTTTTTAATTGAACCTTACAGATGCACAAAGATTGATTTTCGCTCCTTTTAAATCACCTCATACTCTTAATGACATAAGTGAAGTGCATGTCTTGCGACATCTCGTGTATAAAGAACATGTACAAATAGTGTAAACTAAGAATTGTCAACAATTAACTGTAACGACTGTGAATGATTTACGTGTATTATGGTTATCAGAAGCGATAACTTTAAATGCTTAAACGCTCGTGTTGATAGCAAGCCAAGTATTTCTGTACAGTAGCATACACGCAACAAAAGAACACGTAATACGCATTTGGCTTTTATTATGAGCTTATTATTTTTTTAAGAAAAACAAACCTGAGAACCTTTGAGCATAGACCATTTTGCTCATAAAGTATTAGTACTGAATCTAGCAGATAGTCAATTCACGTAGACCAAGAAGACATCTTCAGTTACTCCAATCACACTATTTTTGTTCAGCCACTTTTGAAGTCGTCGTATTCTTTCTCGAACCTTGAACCTGATTTTGTAGGTAATAAACTTGATGGTACAGTGCTGGCTTCCTCAATAATTTTTTTGTCACATTCATTTTTGCTCTTACCCTCTTAGCTTGCTAGTAATGTTTTATATTATACTATATCTACACACAGTATATGCGAACACTTACTAGTAATCGTTGTTTAAAACGAATAGTTATGATGTTAATATAAATTTGTTAAATTCCTTTGATAATTAAGAATGCTCGAACAAAGCAATATTCACTTTGAAACTTCATGTAAACTAAACATGTAGACACTAAAACAATTACTTTAAATAATTAGTAAATTAAAATTCGTTCACAAGACTTAACTCTCATGGCTGTATTTTTTTAGCTTTGTGAACTTAGTTTGAGAAAAAAAAATCAAAAATTGCGCTGCATGTTGAGCAAGAGAGAAACATTAGGAATAAAAAATAAATGTTTAGTAGCATTTTGGGAGTTTAAAAGAGAAAGAAAGAAAAGCACTTGTTTTATTTCAATACTAATTCCAAAACTAATAAGTATTGGAATATGACAAGTACTATTTTTTCTTTCTCTTTTTAATTTATTAATTCCATTACTTTGAGATATGGATCTCCACTTCGTTTATAAAATGCATTTTGGGAGATTGCAAACTAAAAAAGTATCTTACCTTAAAGACAAATTACAAATTTCCTTCAAGCAAAATGGTACGGGAAAAGAAAATAAATAACAGAAACTTTGGTCAGTCATTTAATGGCGAAAATACTTTAAAAGTAAAATTACACGGGCTTGTACAATGTAGACATTAAAGTAATTACTCTAAATTATTATTAAATCAAAATTTGTTTACCAGACTTAACTTTCATTGCTTTCTTTTTTTAGTTTTGTGAACTTAATTCGAGAAGAAAAATCAAAAAATGCGCTGCATGTTGAGCAAGGGAGAAAGATTAGAAATAAAAAAAAATAAATGTTTAGTAGCATTTTGGACTAAAAAAGAATCTTACCTTAAAGACAAATTACAAATTCCCTCCAAGCAAAATGGAAAGAGAAAAGGAAACAAATAACAGAAACTTCGGTCAGTCATTGTATAGCAAAAATACTTAAAAAGTAAAATTACACGGGCTTGAAGAAAAAGAAGAAAAGAAAAGTACTAGAAAAAGAGAAACAAATTTGACTCCATCAAAGACTTTGGACTTTGGACTGTATGTATCTATTTTGAGCTGTAGGTATCTAAATATTTTGTTTTTATTTTATTTGAATATACTCAAAAAAGAAACAATCATATAAATTATATTAACAAGTAAATGCTGCAATATTGTTTAGATTTAAAACAAATAAAGCGAAAACAAAATACTAAAGTTTTGTTACTTTGTTAAACATTCAGGCAGGGTTTACTTGTAAAATTTGTATAAATTACATAAAAAAACAAGTACGTTCGCAATTCTTTATTAAATGATTTAAATTATCAAATTTATTTTATTGAAAATTTGAACAATAACAGTAATTATAAATACGAATCAAAAATTAAAAGTGAACCCGATCAAATGAACAAAAAAAAAGTAAGGTTTCCAAGTTAGAATGAATTATTTTACATTACAATAACTTTTAATAGGACAAAGTTTGTAAACGCAAAGTAGATAATTTATATTAAATAACGTCACTGAAACGAATAGTGTAAACAGTAAGGTGACAGACTAATTTATATGCACCCCTTGTTAACGTGCCAAATATCGTCTTTTACGCTTTAATTAGGAATAAAGTCTTAAAACATAAAAGACGTTTGGAAGCAAATATATGAATTGTGAAGTGTGTACAATTAGCGCATCGAATCAAATAATGACAAATTTGTTGGTTGTTTCATTTTAATCTGGGGTTTATATTCTCTACTATTTTATTTTGCGACTATTGATTAATGTAGCTCAATTTTTAATTTTCCGCATCTGTAGTTACTTGTAAATACCATGTGTTTTGTAAAAATAAATTAATCAATTTCAAATGCAAGAAGGGTGCGATTTTTCAATTTACGTTAAAAAACCTATTTATTTTTAAACAAACGCCTATCACTTGTGCTATTGATTATTTGTCTTAATGTATTCAAATACATCGACAGTAAAAGTAGGTATGCGACAATAATAAAACTAATTAATACAAAAATATACTAATTAAATATTTATGTGTTCGCATAAATACTAATAATGATAATAATAATAATAATGTCTTTATTAAAGTTGCTTTTTATGTACATTAAGAAAAAAAGCTAAAGAATTGTTAAATTATATAATAATATAAATAAATGTGTATTGCCTAAAAACAAAAACAAAAATACTTCAATCAAAAGGCGAAGTTTGACTTACGCCCTAGAGTGGTTGCCGCTCTACCACTTAACCTTTAACATTAGAAATATATAAAAGATCTTCGAAAAACTGAATTACATACAATTTTTTTTTTAAGTTATACAAGACTTAAAATTTTAAGTTTTACGTAATTAGATATTTTGTGCTGTACGCAGCTATTCCCTATATCTTCATCTAAAAATGTTCAAGGGTAAACACTTTAATTCTGTCGGTGCCTTATTATATAAGTTTGCAATCTGATACGAGAAGCTTTTTTTTAAATATTTCTTGTTTATGTACAGGTGATCTAAGTGTTCCCTTGAATCTTATATTTATAATAATCTCCTGAAAGAAACATATAGAGCATAAAGTTTTCCTGTTGTTTTTTTAACCGGGATGGGTGGGCGTTGGCCCACTCTTAAGTTACATTTTTAACATAATAAAAAATACTTTGCAAGAGCTACTTGCATAACACTAATCTACAAACATAAGTGCGCACATATATCGCCTTTCTTGAATAAAGCTTAAAGATTAAAAATTTTGGTTATCATAGTAAACGCAACAGTAAAACTAACATAAAAGTTACATACAAGGTAATTCAGAAGTCTAACATGTTATCCGCGCTATCACTCTCTGTCTGTATTTCCAGTCTCTGTATCAGGCTCTTCAAGTTCATAAGATCAACAGACAACATTTGTTTGCGATTCTTTAGCTGTTTATTTTTTGCTATCAGAAAATCTTTCTCACTTGTATCATCATCACCAAGAATCTCTAAATGAACGTTTACTATCTTGGTTGAAATTTCTTTAATTGTTTCGTGAAGATTAACTGCCTTATCTCTTTCCTTCCTTATTTTCTCCCATAATTTTTCCTGTTTTTCTTTGTTACTTTTTTGTTTGTCAGATTGATTCTTAGTTTGACTGACAGTATTTGTGTTTAATTCTTTTCCTTCCTCTATTCCTTTTTTTCCTCCTATTTTTTTAACTCTTTTCATTTCTTCGTGAGGATTATCTGTATTTTTCTTTTTCTCCTGCATTTTTTATTACTCGTTTGTTTGGCGGTCCTTCACACTTTGACAGTTAGATCCTGTAATTTGTTTTGCTTTTTCCTATTTCTCATTTTCTCCATCTACTACTTTCTTGTTTGAATCTCTTTTAATTTTTTTTTGTGGTTTTCTTCTTATTTTTCTCAGTTTTTCCTCTAGTTTATTCTGTTTTTCTTTGTTACTCTTTTGCTTGACAGTTTCCTTTACACTTTGACAATCAAATTCTTGTGTTTTGATTTGTTTTTTCTACTCTTTCATTTTCTTCTTTATTAACTTTATTTTTCTCTTTTCCTTCTTCTACCGTTCTATGGTTTTTATGATCTTTTCTTTTTCCTGCGAGTTGAATCCTACTCATTTCCAAAAATTTACCCTCTTGCTTAGTTTCAAAGCTTTCTATTAAGGTTTGCATTCAGGACATAAGATTTCTATTACTCCTCCAATTTTATTAACCAGACCCACGAATATCCCTTGCAAATGTTGAACTTGCTCTTCCATGCCTCTCTTAATAATGCTCCTTGCCTCTCGTTCATTTCTCAGGTGCCTTATTTTTTCCTTTGTATCTTTTTGACTATTGATCAATTCTAACTCCGCATCTTTCTTTTTCCTTCTCTTCCATGGCTCCTCTGTATTTGTTTCTCCTTCCTTTAATTTTGTTGATTTCCTTTCTACGTATACGTTTTATAATTTCATCACAGTTTCCTCGCCGGTGTGTGCTTTTTGTGTATCAATCCCATTCCCTCTTAGTGTATTCTTTTTCTTTTTCTAGCTTCCATTTTTTCGTCTTTGTTAAGTTCCCGTTCTATTCCAGTTTCTTTTCTAGTTACTACTTCAGCCGGCGCTTCTTCTCTTTCTTTAAATTTATTATCTTCTTTGCACGTTACCGTTACTTTTTTCCTAAGTAATTCCCGCTTTTGCATATTGGGTTGACGTTTTTATATATCAGCGAGTTTATCGCTGCAACTAGTGTAGAGAATCTTTTTGAGTTGCCCAGTTTTAACTTTAACCTATTATTTTTTATCTTGCATTTCTACTATTCTCCTATCTAGCTCTATTATTGTTTTACTTTCCTCTTCCTTTTTTCTTATTTCATCAGCTAATTTATCTTGTTTCATTTCCTATAGTTTCCTTTGCTTTACCATTGTGCTCACGAATTTGTCGATTATCCCACCAGTAGCCATATTTGTTGTCCCAACGTGGGGTTCCATTAAAGACATTTTACAGTTTCTTTGGCGGTCACTGGATGTCGACTTGGGGGAAGCCCGCTCAACAACTTCCACTTTTGGCGGCCCTAGAGTATCCAACCCCTGCGCGGTACAAAACTGGTTACTTTTATCCATATTCATGCGTATTAAATGATTTTCATTGCATTTATCGCCTTCTGCCAGGCCTGCTGTCGTCAACATTGATCCGTCCTAATTTATATTTTTGTATGTTTTATTTTTTTTAACATTAAGCTTTGTAACACAATGACACATATAACTTAAGTAGAGAACGAGTAAAAAAAAGAAATAAAAAGTTTGTTAGAGAAAATGTGTTTGACAATTCAGACAAGTTGAAACAAGATCAAGACAGCTAGAATCTACTCCGGGAGTGTCAATTCCCGTACTAACTAGATGTCAGCTTCTGAAATCATATTTCTAAGTCTGGCAATTTATGAGAAACATGTTAGATTAATCTAAGGCAAGAGTTTTGTAGCTTCTGGAGTATTATTTTTGAATAGAATTTAACAATGAAGAGTATAGAACACTACAATAATTAAAATGACAAAGAACTCACATACACAGTATTGATTTAGCTTTTGAGACAAATAATGTCTACTTGAATATATATATTTTGATACGGTTTTATATTAGGAATATGGGACGTGTGTCGAGCATATTTGGTGCGCATTTTGCTAATTTTCCATTGGTTGAAAATAAAATTCAAGTAAGATTCCAAGACGAACAGCGGACATTTTTCTTCTTCCGCACGGGTGGTTTAGCGTGCATTTTAAAATTAAAATTTACACAAATTATTCATGTGTGTTACAAGATTTCCAATAAAAATTATTAGTTAAGTTTAAATCCGGCTAAATTCACCGTGAGGACACAACGCTTTTCTTTTTCTGTTTGCATTAATTTTAATTGTCACGTGAAATTCTTTTAGCACGTTTCTTGATCTAAGGATTGTTATACCTGGATAACTCCTGAGGGTCTGATTAAGACCTTCCTTGTCAATTAAATTTCACACTACGGTTTTGCATTAGATTGCAGGCAACCTGTGTATACCACGTCTAACAGGGGGTTGGTTATGCTTCATAACTTTATCGAGGAAGCCTACCTTCTCTCGGTTCTCTTCGCACACCTCTCCTAAATGGAATTCTGGGGTTACCTAACTTCCCAAACTGTCGATATCGTTGCCCTTACTCTCAGAACTACATCCATCAGATTACAGCTAAGTTTTATTATTTAGGTAACTTATTCATTGTTAATGCGTATGAAGCTCATGTACATATGACATGAAACGGTTTTAGTTCTTAAGTAAATCTTTATTTGGTGGTACTCTCCATAACCGAACGTTTGTATCCAGCTCAATACGGGCTCGGGCGCTTCACTTAAAGCGGTTGACGCGAAAACAAAAGGCTTTTTGGGTTTGCGTGAGGTACTTACCCCTTGTAATCTTAGTTTAAGTCCGTGTCGTTGCATGTTTGATGAGATAAATCGCCGTGTGTAAGTAATATGTATACGCAAAGTCTTCCTATTAGCCAATCCCGAATTGGAACGTTAACATTAATTTTGATGTAATTAAAGCTTACCTGTGAATCCGGCACGTTAATTGCGAACCTTACTTCTTATTAAGCGACGATACTGCTAACGTACGTAAATGTATGCGACAGTCTCTCTATTTCTGTAACATTCACCTATTACTATAAGATTTGTTTTTATTGAATTATCTGTCTTTCTCTTAGGACTAATTGTTGTGTTTGATCTAACGTATTAGGCTTTAAGTAAAACCTGTTGATCTCCTGTTGGTCGACTTTATTTCTTTTTTTATCCAGTAGGTGGCGCCTTGTTAGACAGGAGTTTAATTTCTTAAAACTTTTAAGGACCCCCCACTCTACGACGAAGCCGGACGTTGCTGAACTATTATAAATACTTTATTCTCCACGAACCTAGTGTGCTACATTGATTCGTATTTTCTTTTGTTATTACTATTTTAGGTTGTTCCTCTTGAGCCGTCGTTAGTTGTAAACCTCAACCGTTACAATTTTAAAGAGCTGTTAGCTTTTTATAAGCAAGTGTTTCTAAATTGATACAAAATATTCAACAGGGTAATTTTTCAGCAAAAATTAAGGGGGGACTTTTATATAAAGTTTTGTTTAAAACCACTTTCCCTCCAAGTTACAACCCCTTAAAGTTAGGGGGAAAAAACAGTTTTTATTTAATATGTCTACTATGGAAGAAGTTAGAAGAATGACAATAAAACTGTTTATCGTTATGACATCATTTGACACCGGCCTACTTCATTTCTTTAAACAAACGATAACCCCTCTGAATGTATGCGAAAAAGGAATTAGTAATGTTTTATTTTGTTTGTGATCAAACTAAGAACTTTACGAAAAATAGCGAAGACATAAAAAAGTTGCAGTTTGAATCCGTCTTTTTGAATAAAATTTTTAAGTAGGAAAATGTAGACGCATTAAAAAGTTCTCAAGCAAAATATTATAAGGGTTAATTTTTTCACCCCTTTGTATAAACTTTGCAGGGTTACAAAAAACGCCAAAAAATGTCACTTTATTAGCATCAATTAATTTTTGCTGAAAATTATCATCTTGAATATTTCGCATCAATTTAGAAACACCCTGTATGTTTATTAAAGGTGAGCACACTATTCACTACAACACCTAGATTTTTAGCAGATTCAGAGAAGAATCAGTTATATTTGCATATGCTTACTTTGAAATTGGAACATTTCTTTTGTTTTTTGGGTCCGAATAGAATCATTTGTGATTTAGAGGGATTTATTTCTAAGGAATGTGTTAGTGAGAATTGATGGAGGTCATTTAAATCTGAGTTCAACTGTTGATAAGTCCGTTGAGCATCTGTAAATGGAAAAGAGATGTATACCAAAAGCAAAGAGACATCCGAAAACTCACCTGCAGCGTCTATCATTTAATTCTCAAATTGTCGCAAGCATGTATGTTAGTTATTAAAGCATCAGAAGAAATAAAACTCATTGCTTGTAAATCAGCACGATTGTTTTGTCGCATTTTAAGTTATCACTTCGATGACGATATTGCGAATAACAATCAATTGCCTGTTACAGTGAACTGTTAGCATTTCTTAGTTTATACTATTATTTACGTGTTCTCTATATACTAGATGTCGGTAAGACATATATTAACGGGTAATAAAAGTGTTTCTTAATTTAGTAAGAAAAATGCACATAAAAAAAGTTGTTACATTATTACGTTTTTATAAGAAGTACACAATGTTAATAAAATTTTTATTGACAAAACCCAATCTATATTAGGGATATATACGACCTACATTATACGTCCAGACTGCAAGACCAGTATATAAAACAATATTTGACAAGTGAATGACAGGTTTCTTGCAATTTCTTTTACCACTGTAGGTCAATATGTTTCCACAAACGCCAGTTGTTTGTATATCGATATTTCGAGCTTTTCCCACTTATACTTTATTTCAAAGTTTCTAATTATTTTAGGAGTTTGCTGGAATTAAACGACTTAAAATTAATTAATACAACTTTACCGAGAATAATATGTGCTTACGGCTAAGTTTAACCGGATAAAGCAATACCAGAAATAATTATTTTCTAAGTATTACGCCTAAATCGCTATTAGTTAAGGGTCTTTAAAAGATAGAATGTGGAATACATGTATTTTGAGAAACATAATTTAATTAAATTCTCTAATTAAAAGTATAAAAAGTTAAATGTGGTAATATAACAATGAAGTTTAGAGGATTTTTTATTATTTAAAAAATAGTTAATAACTAAAGAGTAGGGGTAATTCCACATGAAAACAGCATGGCATGCAATGGGCCAATTTTGTAGAAAAAAATCATATCAATTTCGGATTGTACGCCCAAAAATTAGTCTAAATCCAAGTTTACAGAATTTTCGTCTGTTCTATTTGCCCTGTAGAACAAAAACTGTTTTTCAAAAGTGTTGTCTCAACTCAAAAAAGTACATCTATGACATTAAAAACTAACTTTTTAATTGAAAAAACGTCTTTTTTTTGTTGCGAAAAAAAAAATGAGAATAGGGATAGTAAGTTAAATAAACAGGCTTGAAAATCAATGCCAAGCCTAAGTTTTAAAGTTTTTAATCTGTCAAGTCTAAATAGTCGCCCTCGAAGTCAAACAGCTGACTTATTCTCATTTTACCGGCGTGTTTGCGTAGCGCAAATAAACATAACATTTCGTTTTCTTTACTGCCTATTTTAATCAAATGAGGTGGAACGATTAAGTTTAAACGAATAATTACATTATGTTCCCGTTGATCTTGGATAGTTCAGGTTAGTATTAATGTCATTAAAATTTTCTTAATATGTCTTAACTATTTTCATTGCTGGAAACATTTAAACATTCAATGCACAAAAAAGATTATGTCACTTTCGAAAGCTTATCTGATGAAAATAAGGAATTGGTGCAGTAAAGGTACCGTATTTGATGTTATAATAATAATGAATGATAATTTTATTATAAAAAAACCGTGCATTAATTTTTTTTTTTTCAGGTTTGGATACCTTTCTGCCAAATTCAAAACTGTGCCAAACTCATTACAATACATACATCAAGTGGTATGCCAACAATCAAAAAGTATGGTTTGATCCAAATTCTCGACACAAGACTCGTATTTCGAAAGGTCTACGGGAAGTGACAATTGACTAAAGAACTGAAGACTAATTTGAACGTAAACGTGGCTCTTGGGATGAAGTATTGCGATTCGTGTCGTAAGTCACTGCAACAAAATCTGAATGAAGTTGATCAAAAAAACAGGAATGCAGAAAGTGTTTCAGATTTAAGTGATCCTGACAGCCAAAATTGGTCACAACCAACCTCTAACTATTCAAACACTGATTCTCAGGTGTGCAAGGAACAGATTGCAGATATATTTGATCACTTGAATTTGGATCGTATCAACTTTGATGGTACACGAAATGAATTAAAAACGCCGTATTTAAAACGAAAAATTTAGGAAGGTGAAAAAACTGAAAACTGCGTATCACGTGACTGAAGACATTGAGTGTTCTTCATCAGATATCAAGGAGAAGGCATCGTGTTTTGATGTTTTGATGGAAGGATCAAACTTGCTATCCAATCTTGTAACTACGCTACAAAACTTCAGCTGTTGACACTAGTACCAAATTTGGAACAAAAGAAAGTACAAGAATATTTGGAGATAACGCGGTATACTGCTGCTGCCTGCAAATTGAGAGAAGAAAAAGGAGTGTATTCGGTTCCAGACAAGAAAGGTGGAAATAGAGAACTTTCCAATGAAGTGAAGCAGAAAGTGATGTCTTTTTATTGCGATGAAACAAGCGGAAATTCCAAAATTCTGCCTGGAAAAAAGACTGCGTCAGCGTGGGAAAAAAAGTTTACAAACAAAAACAGTTGCTACTTCTCAATCTGCGAGAACTGTATGCAACGTTCAAAATAGCACATCCAAACGTCGAAATCGGATTTTCTACATTCTGTGCTCTTCGACCAAAATGGTGTGTGCTTGCCGGGTCTCCAGGTACTCATTCTATCTGTGTGTGCACTATTCATCAGAATGTAGAATTACAACTCCATGCTATCGGTTAGAGGTTTACGTTGAAAGATATTATGTCGCTGCTTGTTTGTGATCCGACGAACAAAAAATGTATGCTGCGCGAGTGCACAACATGTCCTACGGAGAAAATCAATCAAATTCTGAGGAATATGTTCGATCAACGTTCTGGCATTGTTTCAACATCTGCAGGAGCTGATTTTGAAGAAGGAACAGAAGAAGATGACAGCCAAGATGAAGACAGCGTGATTCAATTCAAACAGTGGGTCAGCACCGATAGGACCGAACTCATCACTCGCAGTATGCCGAAATCTGAGTTTTTCGACAATTTGAGTTCTGCTTTTCACAAACTTCTGCCTCACGCCTACACTACCACAGAACAGTTTAAACACTTTCAGAAGTTAAAAGATTTGCTGGAAAATGATGCTTGTGTAATTTTGATGGACTTTAGCGAAAATTACAATTTTATTGCTCAAGATCAAGCCCAAGCATACTATTGGACAAAAATAATTGCACTGTTCATCCTGCTGTCATTTATTATGAACAAGAAAACAAACTAGAACATCAAAGTTTGTGTTATCTCTCCGATGATTTAAAACATGACACAACTATCGTTCATGCTTTCCAAGATCGAATTATGGACTATCTCAAAAAAAATCTTCCTCATGTTCGACGCGTTCATTATTTTAGCGATGGATGCCCAGGCCAGTACAAAAACTGCAACAATTTCTTGTACCTGTGCGAACACGTTGCAAAATATGAACTCAGCGCCACCTGGTCATTTTTTGCGACATCACATGGCAAGTCACTATGCGACGGAATCGGAGGAACCATAAAACGAGAGGCAACAAACGAAAGTTTGCGACGACCATACGAGGAGCAAATTCTCAGTGTTGAAAAATTATTGGTCTTCTGCAAGCAACGCATTACAAATATTCACTGCAAAATAGTTTGGAAAAAGGATGTAGATGCCCTCAGAAACACAGAAACCATCAAAGCATTTACAATTCCAGGTACACGCAACTTCCATGAATTCGTTCCATCAAACGATCACATTATTCAATGTAAAAAAGTTAGCACCGATCCCGAATATTGCTTGGCCTTTGACCTTATCAATAAAAAAAAAAGTTGAAATTTATGTTTGCAATTAATTTTCACCCTGTTTTATCAACATACTATTGCTATTCTCTTTTTGTTCGTGTAAAAAAAAATTGACGTTTTTTAATTAAAAAGTTAGTTTTAATGTAATAGATGTACTTTTTGAGTTTTAGACAACACTTTTGAATTCTACGAAAAATTTCCTATAGGTAAGAATCATGTGCAACACTTATTTTTTATAAAAAAATTTTCTTTAAAACTAAATTAAACGAGTATTAATTAAATAAACGAAATGTTAACAAAATGAATTTTCACTTGTTAAACTTGGATTCCCTAACAAAAATTGTTGATTACCTTAAAGTTTAACTATCTGATAATAGATTCAGCGTATAAAAGTCAAAAAATAAAAATTTGCATTTATTGAAAAAAAAATTTTAAAAAAAAGTAACAAAAACCAAAAATAAGCGTTTATCATGTTCCAATTGGAATTTTTTAGTTTTTGATACGATTTGAGATTCTGCGTTCACTTCTCGATAAGAATCATGTGCGACACTTATTTGTTTATTAAAAATATTGCTTTTAAAACAAAAAGTCAAAACGTTGGTCAAGAATGACTGAAAATCAATAAAAAATAACTTTTGTTGTACTGGGCAATAGAACAGACGAAAAATTCTGTGAACTTTAGACTAATTTTTGGGCGTTGAATGCGAAAATGATATCAGTTTTCTCTAAAAAATCGGCCCATTGCATGCCATGTTGTTTTCATGTGGAATTACCGGTAGGTATCTATTGAAACACAAACTGCTTCAATTTGAAGTTTTTGAAAGGATTATGTAGCGCGGCGAGTTGAGAAACAAACAACTGCTTGATTAGTCTTCTTCAAAAAGTATTGTGTGAAATTTGTTACTTTTTATTGGTTATTAATAAACAAAAGGTTGATTTTTTATCCGGAATTCTTTTTTGACGAAACACTTTTTCCATGAAAATTATTCGAGAATTAAAGACATCGAAAAATCGCGACACGAAGTGGAGCAATTTTTCCATGTCCCTTAATTTGAGAGTAATTTTCTAATGAATAATGGTTTTAATCCCCAATAAAAAAAATACAGAAGATATGATTAAAAACTTACCATTTACTACAATCGATAACATTATGTATATTTTAGATAAAACATATAAATTTGGATAAATTGAAACGTTTGACATTAATTTTAAGTTGACAGAATAGTTAATCTGTCAAGCAAGGTATATTTTTCTTTGATTTTTTTTCCACCTAGCAAGATCCATTTTTAACATAATTTTAAATATTCTCAATGATCCATTTTATTTAAGGACAGGGTGACACCTAAAACAAGAAACACTTTTAACAGCTGGCATTTGATTATTATTGCATCTTTAAGTATTGGGTCTTGTGAAGAGTATCTACATTGAATGGTAATTATATTGTTGCAAAAAAAAATTTAATTAATCGGTTCAGAAATTACCGGAAATTACACATTTTTTACTTTTCTTTCGACAGCGATCAAATTTTGATCTGAAACTTGGCCTAGATATTGTTGCAAGTTACTGCTATAAGATGAGAAATTTAATAATTGACAATTAAATATCAAAGCAGATATTTACAAAAAGACAAATGTAAAACAGAAGAAAACCATGATTTAATGTTTTACATTCGGTTTTTTATAAATATCTACTTTCATATTTAATTGCCAATTAATTAACTCCGTTATTTTCTAGCAGTAACTTGCAACAATATACAGGGTGATTCATAACTATTGGGACATTAGTCTAAGGGCGGATTATTTAGACCCAAATATGACCATAAAACACAATATGCTATAATAAAAGATTGCAGTGGAAAAAGATACAAGGTGTTAGATAAAAAAATTTTCTTCTTTATTTTTGTTAATAATTTTACTGTAAATTTATCAATTCTTATCAAAATCAACAGAGAAGCATAATTATCTGACAGTCCAAAACGTACCCTTAATAAATAAAGTAATATTTGAAATCCCTTTCTACCACTACGAAGTTTAACTGCGTTTTCTTCAAAAACTAATGAAATTATCGTATTTAAACAGGAGTACCAATATTGTGTAGAAATGATGTTTACGTCATATTCTCTAATCAAAATCACTAAAAAGTTTTCTCAAAAAAAAGTTACCAGTTGAATTCATCATCAGGAATCATTCACGTAGCGCCCCCTACAACTAATTGTAAAATAGTACATAGAATAATGTTTTTAATCTAAAGGTATGCCTCTCTGCCGATTTTGATAAGAATTGAAAAATTTACAGTGAAATTATTAACAAAAAATGAAAAAAATTTTTTATTTTACGCTCTGTATCTTTTTCACAGCAATATTTTATTAAAGAATATTGGATCCTATGCTCATATTTTAGCCTAAATAACCCGCCCTTTTCAGATCAAAATTTGATGGCTGTCGAGAGCAAAGTAAAAAATGCGTAATTTCTGAACCTAATTATTAAAAAAAGAATTTTTGCAACAATATCGTTACTATTAAATGTAAATTCTATTCACAAGACCCAAGGCTTAAAGATGCAATAATAATCAAATGCCAGCTATTAAAAGTTGTTTCGTGTTTTAGGGGTTACCCTGTCCTTAAAATTAAAATAGTATATTATGACTAATTAATAAAATATCTAAGGCAATTCGTTTTCCACCAAAATGTTGATGAAAATGTAATTTTTATCGAAATTCAGAAAAATTAAATTATATAAATATTATTTTAGTTTTAGAAATTGTTTAACCAATGCTCTTACAACTAATTTTGGTTTCCCATAACGCATGAAAAAAGTTTGTACTTACCAAAATTCGGTTGTATTGATTTTTATAAAGCATATGTTGTTACGGTTAAATAATTCAACTGCGTAATTTTCACCAGACAAAGAAAAATTATTAAAATAAATACTGACACCAAAGCAAAAGAATAAAGGTAGGCTGACTTTATTTACCTTAAAAATCTAGTCCTGTAATTTATTAAGTAAATATTTTTAGTTATATAAATTACTAGGACGTACATTCAATGAGATTGACTTATAAAAGGGCCGTACTGTTTTATGTTAAAAACAATCGAGTTTTAAACTTCTACCACAAAGGACGTGGCTACTTTAATTTTCGCGACGAAATTAAAGTCCGCTGAATGCAAAATTTTAACAGTTTGGATTCTCTGATATTTTCGTGTGAGCAAATATAATTTACAATAGGAGTTATAATAATTCACAATTTGACTAATCTGTGTTTTGAACAAACCACCGTGAAGTAAATGATCCGTTGCTTCTAATAGGTTCCCACATTAAACGTACGAACGATTTCTCCACCAAAGATTAGACAAACCACCAG